>OX452991.1:7308028-7880814 GCA_949699065.1 Metalampra italica | reverse complement strand
CCTAACCTAACCTAACCTAACCTAACCTAACCTAACCTAACCTAACCTAACCTAACCTAACCTAACCTAACCTAACCTAACCTAACCTAACCTAACCTAACCTAACCTAACCTAACCTAACCTAACCTAACCTAACCTAACCTAACCTAACCTAACCTAACCTAACCTAACCTAACCTAACCTAACCTAACCTAACCTAACCTAACCTAACCTAACCTAACCTAACCTAACCTAACCTAACCTAACCTAACCTAACCTAACCTAACCTAACCTAACCTAACCTAACCTAACCTAACCTAACCTAACCTAACCTAACCTAACCTAACCTAACCTAACCTAACCTAACCTAACCTAACCTAACCTAACCTAACCTAACCTAACCTAACCTAACCTAACCTAACCTCTAACCTAACCTAACCTAACCTAACCTAACCTAACCTAACCTAACCTAACCTAACCTAACCTAACCTAACCTAACCTAACCTAACCTAACCTAACCTAACCTAACCTAACCTAACCTAACCTAACCTAACCTAACCTAACCTAACCTAACCTAACCTAACCTAACCTAACCTAACCTAACCTAACCTAACCTAACCTAACCTAACCTAACCTAACCTAACCTAACCTAACCTAACCTAACCTAACCTAACCTAACCTAACCTAACCTAACCTAACCTAACCTAACCTAACCTAACCTAACCTAACCTAACCTAACCTAACCTAACCTAACCTAACCTAACCTAACCTAACCTAACCTAACCTAACCTAACCTAACCTAACCTAACCTAACCTAACCTAACCTAACCTAACCTAACCTAACCTAACCTAACCTAACCTAACCTAACCTAACCTAACCTAACCTAACCTAACCTAACCTAACCTAACCTAACCTAACCTAACCTAACCTAACCTAACCTAACCTAACCTAACCTAACCTAACCTAACCTAACCTAACCTAACCTAACCTAACCTAACCTAACCTAACCTAACCTAACCTAACCTAACCTAACCTAACCTAACCTAACCTAACCTAACCTAACCTAACCTAACCTAACCTAACCTAACCTAACCTAACCTAACCTAACCTAACCTAACCTAACCTAACCTAACCTAACCTAACCTAACCTAACCTAACCTAACCTAACCTAACCTAACCTAACCTAACCTAACCTAACCTAACCTAACCTAACCTAACCTAACCTAACCTAACCTAACCTAACCTAACCTAACCTAACCTAACCTAACCTAACCTAACCTAACCTAACCTAACCTAACCTAACCTAACCTAACCTAACCTAACCTAACCTAACCTAACCTAACCTAACCTAACCTAACCTAACCTAACCTAACCTAACCTAACCTAACCTAACCTAACCTAACCTAACCTAACCTAACCTAACCTAACCTAACCTAACCTAACCTAACCTAACCTAACCTAACCTAACCTAACCTAACCTAACCTAACCTAACCTAACCTAACCTAACCTAACCTAACCTAACCTAACCTAACCTAACCTAACCTAACCTAACCTAACCTAACCTAACCTAACCTAACCTAACCTAACCTAACCTAACCTAACCTAACCTAACCTAACCTAACCTAACCTAACCTAACCTAACCTAACCTAACCTAACCTAACCTAACCTAACCTAACCTAACCTAACCTAACCTAACCTAACCTAACCTAACCTAACCTAACCTAACCTAACCTAACCTAACCTAACCTAACCTAACCTAACCTAACCTAACCTAACCTAACCTAACCTAACCTAACCTAACCTAACCTAACCTAACCTAACCTAACCTAACCTAACCTAACCTAACCTAACCTAACCTAACCTAACCTAACCTAACCTAACCTAACCTAACCTAACCTAACCTAACCTAACCTAACCTAACCTAACCTAACCTAACCTAACCTAACCTAACCTAACCTAACCTAACCTAACCTAACCTAACCTAACCTAACCTAACCTAACCTAACCTAACCTAACCTAACCTAACCTAACCTAACCTAACCTAACCTAACCTAACCTAACCTAACCTAACCTAACCTAACCTAACCTAACCTAACCTAACCTAACCTAACCTAACCTAACCTAACCTAACCTAACCTAACCTAACCTAACCTAACCTAACCTAACCTAACCTAACCTAACCTAACCTAACCTAACCTAACCTAACCTAACCTAACCTAACCTAACCTAACCTAACCTAACCTAACCTAACCTAACCTAACCTAACCTAACCTAACCTAACCTAACCTAACCTAACCTAACCTAACCTAACCTAACCTAACCTAACCTAACCTAACCTAACCTAACCTAACCTAACCTAACCTAACCTAACCTAACCTAACCTAACCTAACCTAACCTAACCTAACCTAACCTAACCTAACCTAACCTAACCTAACCTAACCTAACCTAACCTAACCTAACCTAACCTAACCTAACCTAACCTAACCTAACCTAACCTAACCTAACCTAACCTAACCTAACCTAACCTAACCTAACCTAACCTAACCTAACCTAACCTAACCTAACCTAACCTAACCTAACCTAACCTAACCTAACCTAACCTAACCTAACCTAACCTAACCTAACCTAACCTAACCTAACCTAACCTAACCTAACCTAACCTAACCTAACCTAACCTAACCTAACCTAACCTAACCTAACCTAACCTAACCTAACCTAACCTAACCTAACCTAACCTAACCTAACCTAACCTAACCTAACCTAACCTAACCTAACCTAACCTAACCTAACCTAACCTAACCTAACCTAACCTAACCTAACCTAACCTAACCTAACCTAACCTAACCTAACCTAACCTAACCTAACCTAACCTAACCTAACCTAACCTAACCTAACCTAACCTAACCTAACCTAACCTAACCTAACCTAACCTAACCTAACCTAACCTAACCTAACCTAACCTAACCTAACCTAACCTAACCTAACCTAACCTAACCTAACCTAACCTAACCTAACCTAACCTAACCTAACCTAACCTAACCTAACCTAACCTAACCTAACCTAACCTAACCTAACCTAACCTAACCTAACCTAACCTAACCTAACCTAACCTAACCTAACCTAACCTAACCTAACCTAACCTAACCTAACCTAACCTAACCTAACCTAACCTAACCTAACCTAACCTAACCTAACCTAACCTAACCTAACCTAACCTAACCTAACCTAACCTAACCTAACCTAACCTAACCTAACCTAACCTAACCTAACCTAACCTAACCTAACCTAACCTAACCTAACCTAACCTAACCTAACCTAACCTAACCTAACCTAACCTAACCTAACCTAACCTAACCTAACCTAACCTAACCTAACCTAACCTAACCTAACCTAACCTAACCTAACCTAACCTAACCTAACCTAACCTAACCTAACCTAACCTAACCTAACCTAACCTAACCTAACCTAACCTAACCTAACCTAACCTAACCTAACCTAACCTAACCTAACCTAACCTAACCTAACCTAACCTAACCTAACCTAACCTAACCTAACCTAACCTAACCTAACCTAACCTAACCTAACCTAACCTAACCTAACCTAACCTAACCTAACCTAACCTAACCTAACCTAACCTAACCTAACCTAACCTAACCTAACCTAACCTAACCTAACCTAACCTAACCTAACCTAACCTAACCTAACCTAACCTAACCTAACCTAACCTAACCTAACCTAACCTAACCTAACCTAACCTAACCTAACCTAACCTAACCTAACCTAACCTAACCTAACCTAACCTAACCTAACCTAACCTAACCTAACCTAACCTAACCTAACCTAACCTAACCTAACCTAACCTAACCTAACCTAACCTAACCTAACCTAACCTAACCTAACCTAACCTAACCTAACCTAACCTAACCTAACCTAACCTAACCTAACCTAACCTAACCTAACCTAACCTAACCTAACCTAACCTAACCTAACCTAACCTAACCTAACCTAACCTAACCTAACCTAACCTAACCTAACCTAACCTAACCTAACCTAACCTAACCTAACCTAACCTAACCTAACCTAACCTAACCTAACCTAACCTAACCTAACCTAACCTAACCTAACCTAACCTAACCTAACCTAACCTAACCTAACCTAACCTAACCTAACCTAACCTAACCTAACCTAACCTAACCTAACCTAACCTAACCTAACCTAACCTAACCTAACCTAACCTAACCTAACCTAACCTAACCTAACCTAACCTAACCTAACCTAACCTAACCTAACCTAACCTAACCTAACCTAACCTAACCTAACCTAACCTAACCTAACCTAACCTAACCTAACCTAACCTAACCTAACCTAACCTAACCTAACCTAACCTAACCTAACCTAACCTAACCTAACCTAACCTAACCTAACCTAACCTAACCTAACCTAACCTAACCTAACCTAACCTAACCTAACCTAACCTAACCTAACCTAACCTAACCTAACCTAACCTAACCTAACCTAACCTAACCTAACCTAACCTAACCTAACCTAACCTAACCTAACCTAACCTAACCTAACCTAACCTAACCTAACCTAACCTAACCTAACCTAACCTAACCTAACCTAACCTAACCTAACCTAACCTAACCTAACCTAACCTAACCTAACCTAACCTAACCTAACCTAACCTAACCTAACCTAACCTAACCTAACCTAACCTAACCTAACCTAACCTAACCTAACCTAACCTAACCTAACCTAACCTAACCTAACCTAACCTAACCTAACCTAACCTAACCTAACCTAACCTAACCTAACCTAACCTAACCTAACCTAACCTAACCTAACCTAACCTAACCTAACCTAACCTAACCTAACCTAACCTAACCTAACCTAACCTAACCTAACCTAACCTAACCTAACCTAACCTAACCTAACCTAACCTAACCTAACCTAACCTAACCTAACCTAACCTAACCTAACCTAACCTAACCTAACCTAACCTAACCTAACCTAACCTAACCTAACCTAACCTAACCTAACCTAACCTAACCTAACCTAACCTAACCTAACCTAACCTAACCTAACCTAACCTAACCTAACCTAACCTAACCTAACCTAACCTAACCTAACCTAACCTAACCTAACCTAACCTAACCTAACCTAACCTAACCTAACCTAACCTAACCTAACCTAACCTAACCTAACCTAACCTAACCTAACCTAACCTAACCTAACCTAACCTAACCTAACCTAACCTAACCTAACCTAACCTAACCTAACCTAACCTAACCTAACCTAACCTAACCTAACCTAACCTAACCTAACCTAACCTAACCTAACCTAACCTAACCTAACCTAACCTAACCTAACCTAACCTAACCTAACCTAACCTAACCTAACCTAACCTAACCTAACCTAACCTAACCTAACCTAACCTAACCTAACCTAACCTAACCTAACCTAACCTAACCTAACCTAACCTAACCTAACCTAACCTAACCTAACCTAACCTAACCTAACCTAACCTAACCTAACCTAACCTAACCTAACCTAACCTAACCTAACCTAACCTAACCTAACCTAACCTAACCTAACCTAACCTAACCTAACCTAACCTAACCTAACCTAACCTAACCTAACCTAACCTAACCTAACCTAACCTAACCTAACCTAACCTAACCTAACCTAACCTAACCTAACCTAACCTAACCTAACCTAACCTAACCTAACCTAACCTAACCTAACCTAACCTAACCTAACCTAACCTAACCTAACCTAACCTAACCTAACCTAACCTAACCTAACCTAACCTAACCTAACCTAACCTAACCTAACCTAACCTAACCTAACCTAACCTAACCTAACCTAACCTAACCTAACCTAACCTAACCTAACCTAACCTAACCTAACCTAACCTAACCTAACCTAACCTAACCTAACCTAACCTAACCTAACCTAACCTAACCTAACCTAACCTAACCTAACCTAACCTAACCTAACCTAACCTAACCTAACCTAACCTAACCTAACCTAACCTAACCTAACCTAACCTAACCTAACCTAACCTAACCTAACCTAACCTAACCTAACCTAACCTAACCTAACCTAACCTAACCTAACCTAACCTAACCTAACCTAACCTAACCTAACCTAACCTAACCTAACCTAACCTAACCTAACCTAACCTAACCTAACCTAACCTAACCTAACCTAACCTAACCTAACCTAACCTAACCTAACCTAACCTAACCTAACCTAACCTAACCTAACCTAACCTAACCTAACCTAACCTAACCTAACCTAACCTAACCTAACCTAACCTAACCTAACCTAACCTAACCTAACCTAACCTAACCTAACCTAACCTAACCTAACCTAACCTAACCTAACCTAACCTAACCTAACCTAACCTAACCTAACCTAACCTAACCTAACCTAACCTAACCTAACCTAACCTAACCTAACCTAACCTAACCTAACCTAACCTAACCTAACCTAACCTAACCTAACCTAACCTAACCTAACCTAACCTAACCTAACCTAACCTAACCTAACCTAACCTAACCTAACCTAACCTAACCTAACCTAACCTAACCTAACCTAACCTAACCTAACCTAACCTAACCTAACCTAACCTAACCTAACCTAACCTAACCTAACCTAACCTAACCTAACCTAACCTAACCTAACCTAACCTAACCTAACCTAACCTAACCTAACCTAACCTAACCTAACCTAACCTAACCTAACCTAACCTAACCTAACCTAACCTAACCTAACCTAACCTAACCTAACCTAACCTAACCTAACCTAACCTAACCTAACCTAACCTAACCTAACCTAACCTAACCTAACCTAACCTAACCTAACCTAACCTAACCTAACCTAACCTAACCTAACCTAACCTAACCTAACCTAACCTAACCTAACCTAACCTAACCTAACCTAACCTAACCTAACCTAACCTAACCTAACCTAACCTAACCTAACCTAACCTAACCTAACCTAACCTAACCTAACCTAACCTAACCTAACCTAACCTAACCTAACCTAACCTAACCTAACCTAACCTAACCTAACCTAACCTAACCTAACCTAACCTAACCTAACCTAACCTAACCTAACCTAACCTAACCTAACCTAACCTAACCTAACCTAACCTAACCTAACCTAACCTAACCTAACCTAACCTAACCTAACCTAACCTAACCTAACCTAACCTAACCTAACCTAACCTAACCTAACCTAACCTAACCTAACCTAACCTAACCTAACCTAACCTAACCTAACCTAACCTAACCTAACCTAACCTAACCTAACCTAACCTAACCTAACCTAACCTAACCTAACCTAACCTAACCTAACCTAACCTAACCTAACCTAACCTAACCTAACCTAACCTAACCTAACCTAACCTAACCTAACCTAACCTAACCTAACCTAACCTAACCTAACCTAACCTAACCTAACCTAACCTAACCTAACCTAACCTAACCTAACCTAACCTAACCTAACCTAACCTAACCTAACCTAACCTAACCTAACCTAACCTAACCTAACCTAACCTAACCTAACCTAACCTAACCTAACCTAACCTAACCTAACCTAACCTAACCTAACCTAACCTAACCTAACCTAACCTAACCTAACCTAACCTAACCTAACCTAACCTAACCTAACCTAACCTAACCTAACCTAACCTAACCTAACCTAACCTAACCTAACCTAACCTAACCTAACCTAACCTAACCTAACCTAACCTAACCTAACCTAACCTAACCTAACCTAACCTAACCTAACCTAACCTAACCTAACCTAACCTAACCTAACCTAACCTAACCTAACCTAACCTAACCTAACCTAACCTAACCTAACCTAACCTAACCTAACCTAACCTAACCTAACCTAACCTAACCTAACCTAACCTAACCTAACCTAACCTAACCTAACCTAACCTAACCTAACCTAACCTAACCTAACCTAACCTAACCTAACCTAACCTAACCTAACCTAACCTAACCTAACCTAACCTAACCTAACCTAACCTAACCTAACCTAACCTAACCTAACCTAACCTAACCTAACCTAACCTAACCTAACCTAACCTAACCTAACCTAACCTAACCTAACCTAACCTAACCTAACCTAACCTAACCTAACCTAACCTAACCTAACCTAACCTAACCTAACCTAACCTAACCTAACCTAACCTAACCTAACCTAACCTAACCTAACCTAACCTAACCTAACCTAACCTAACCTAACCTAACCTAACCTAACCTAACCTAACCTAACCTAACCTAACCTAACCTAACCTAACCTAACCTAACCTAACCTAACCTAACCTAACCTAACCTAACCTAACCTAACCTAACCTAACCTAACCTAACCTAACCTAACCTAACCTAACCTAACCTAACCTAACCTAACCTAACCTAACCTAACCTAACCTAACCTAACCTAACCTAACCTAACCTAACCTAACCTAACCTAACCTAACCTAACCTAACCTAACCTAACCTAACCTAACCTAACCTAACCTAACCTAACCTAACCTAACCTAACCTAACCTAACCTAACCTAACCTAACCTAACCTAACCTAACCTAACCTAACCTAACCTAACCTAACCTAACCTAACCTAACCTAACCTAACCTAACCTAACCTAACCTAACCTAACCTAACCTAACCTAACCTAACCTAACCTAACCTAACCTAACCTAACCTAACCTAACCTAACCTAACCTAACCTAACCTAACCTAACCTAACCTAACCTAACCTAACCTAACCTAACCTAACCTAACCTAACCTAACCTAACCTAACCTAACCTAACCTAACCTAACCTAACCTAACCTAACCTAACCTAACCTAACCTAACCTAACCTAACCTAACCTAACCTAACCTAACCTAACCTAACCTAACCTAACCTAACCTAACCTAACCTAACCTAACCTAACCTAACCTAACCTAACCTAACCTAACCTAACCTAACCTAACCTAACCTAACCTAACCTAACCTAACCTAACCTAACCTAACCTAACCTAACCTAACCTAACCTAACCTAACCTAACCTAACCTAACCTAACCTAACCTAACCTAACCTAACCTAACCTAACCTAACCTAACCTAACCTAACCTAACCTAACCTAACCTAACCTAACCTAACCTAACCTAACCTAACCTAACCTAACCTAACCTAACCTAACCTAACCTAACCTAACCTAACCTAACCTAACCTAACCTAACCTAACCTAACCTAACCTAACCTAACCTAACCTAACCTAACCTAACCTAACCTAACCTAACCTAACCTAACCTAACCTAACCTAACCTAACCTAACCTAACCTAACCTAACCTAACCTAACCTAACCTAACCTAACCTAACCTAACCTAACCTAACCTAACCTAACCTAACCTAACCTAACCTAACCTAACCTAACCTAACCTAACCTAACCTAACCTAACCTAACCTAACCTAACCTAACCTAACCTAACCTAACCTAACCTAACCTAACCTAACCTAACCTAACCTAACCTAACCTAACCTAACCTAACCTAACCTAACCTAACCTAACCTAACCTAACCTAACCTAACCTAACCTAACCTAACCTAACCTAACCTAACCTAACCTAACCTAACCTAACCTAACCTAACCTAACCTAACCTAACCTAACCTAACCTAACCTAACCTAACCTAACCTAACCTAACCTAACCTAACCTAACCTAACCTAACCTAACCTAACCTAACCTAACCTAACCTAACCTAACCTAACCTAACCTAACCTAACCTAACCTAACCTAACCTAACCTAACCTAACCTAACCTAACCTAACCTAACCTAACCTAACCTAACCTAACCTAACCTAACCTAACCTAACCTAACCTAACCTAACCTAACCTAACCTAACCTAACCTAACCTAACCTAACCTAACCTAACCTAACCTAACCTAACCTAACCTAACCTAACCTAACCTAACCTAACCTAACCTAACCTAACCTAACCTAACCTAACCTAACCTAACCTAACCTAACCTAACCTAACCTAACCTAACCTAACCTAACCTAACCTAACCTAACCTAACCTAACCTAACCTAACCTAACCTAACCTAACCTAACCTAACCTAACCTAACCTAACCTAACCTAACCTAACCTAACCTAACCTAACCTAACCTAACCTAACCTAACCTAACCTAACCTAACCTAACCTAACCTAACCTAACCTAACCTAACCTAACCTAACCTAACCTAACCTAACCTAACCTAACCTAACCTAACCTAACCTAACCTAACCTAACCTAACCTAACCTAACCTAACCTAACCTAACCTAACCTAACCTAACCTAACCTAACCTAACCTAACCTAACCTAACCTAACCTAACCTAACCTAACCTAACCTAACCTAACCTAACCTAACCTAACCTAACCTAACCTAACCTAACCTAACCTAACCTAACCTAACCTAACCTAACCTAACCTAACCTAACCTAACCTAACCTAACCTAACCTAACCTAACCTAACCTAACCTAACCTAACCTAACCTAACCTAACCTAACCTAACCTAACCTAACCTAACCTAACCTAACCTAACCTAACCTTTTTTTTTTTTTTTTTTTTTTTTTCACGGAGTGGAAACGCTTTATGCGTACCCAGGGGGAAGATGGGTTATGTGGGACTCTCTCCTCAGAGATAGCGATAGAGGAGCATACCCACTAAAACCACTCCGGCGTTTCACCCTCTTGGCCGTTTGGTGTAGGGGTGCCGTGGGATCCATTGGATTCTACCAGGACACCCCCCGGCCGCACCGGCCTAAGCCGGTGCTCCCGCGCTTTGGAGGAAAGGACCGTGAAACGCAACGGCCCTTCCCTCAGACGTGTGGAGCCTTAACGGTGGGTTTCCCCCGAATACCCACGACTCCACTGGGGGCTTGGCTTGCAGCGAACTGCGCCTGCGCTCAGCCCCTCCGTCTGCGCCGGGGCGGGCGCGCGCCGACACTGCCAACACGATGACAGTATCGGCGCGCACCCGCCCCGGGCCCCCTTCTGCGAGATGAGATTCTTGCAAAAGGGGGCCATGACCTCCCGCGACCTCTCGCTGCCCAGCATGGTCGCCGCTACGGCGTGCAGCGAGAGGTCACCCACCACTGCCGCCCTTCAAACGTCCATCCCCTCCTCAGGACGTCTGGGGTCCGCCTCCGGGGTCCCTGTTGGGGGCGCCTGCCCTCTGGTCGCCGGCGGAGTGCACGCCCGTCCACCCATTACGTGGTCGGCCGGGCGCCTGGCGAGCTGGCACACTGCGCAGTGCGCCTTCACCTCTTTACACTCCGCCAGCTTGTGACCCGGCCTGCTGCACCGGATGCACAGGGCGCTTCTGTCCACTGGTGATGGACAGAGCGCCCTCGTGTGCCCCGTGCCGAAGCACCGGAAACACCTCATAGCTGTCGGCATCATGGCTTTGACCCGGGCCGCAGACCACCCCACCTGGAGACGCCCCGCCTGGATTAGGGCGTTAGCCGCCGTGACCGGACACTTTACTAGGGCCGTTCCCATTCCACCGCGGAGCACACGGATGGCCCCCACCTTGACCTGCGTGAGCAGGCACCGCCCCAGGTCCGAGACCGCTTTGCCCACCGCCTCCTGCGTCGCCGTCTCATTGAGGCCGGTGAGCTGGATCTCGGCCATTTTGACGGGCCTGTATACGCTGGCCACGTCCCCCACCAGGGCCTTGATCCTCGCGCAGAGGTCGTCGGCCCCCCTTTCTCTATTCTCGCCGGGGACCTCGAAAATACGGGCCCCCGTCGCCGTCTGCCGCAAGGTGACGTGCTGCAGTCCCACCTCGGCAAGGTCGAATGATGTGACCACCTTCCCGATGACCGCGGGATATGACACCTCAGCCTCGGGCTTGAGGGAGATCACTACGGCCGCCGTGTTAACCTAACCTAACCTAACCTAACCTAACCTAACCTAACCTAACCTAACCTAACCTAACCTAACCTAACCTAACCTAACCTAACCTAACCTAACCTAACCTAACCTAACCTAACCTAACCTAACCTAACCTAACCTAACCTAACCTAACCTAACCTAACCTAACCTAACCTAACCTAACCTAACCTAACCTAACCTAACCTAACCTAACCTAACCTAACCTAACCTAACCTAACCTAACCTAACCTAACCTAACCTAACCTAACCTAACCTAACCTAACCTAACCTAACCTAACCTAACCTAACCTAACCTAACCTAACCTAACCTAACCTAACCTAACCTAACCTAACCTAACCTAACCTAACCTAACCTAACCTAACCTAACCTAACCTAACCTTCGAACAGTGGGAAGTACCTAAAATAACCTGGGTCAACGGCGTCCCCGGATGCGGAAAAACAACATGGGTGGTAAGAAACTTTGAGGAAGGAGATATTGTAGTCACCACCACTTGCGAAGCGGCAAAGGACCTGAGGGAGAAACTAGCGCAGCGCATAGGAGCCGACGTAAAGAGCAAAGTGCGCACTATGGCATCGGTTCTGGTGAATGGGCTAAAAGAGTCGGAAAAAGACAGGTGCAAACGACTCACAGTAGACGAGGCCCTCATGAACCACTTCGGAGCCATAGTAATGGCTGCACGGCTCACGGGCGCCAGCGAAATCACCCTCATAGGAGACATAAACCAACTCCCGTACATCGACAGGGAAAATCTCTTCAAGCTAAAATACAACAGACCAACTCTGGTGGCGGAAATCAGCCAAGAGCTGTTGTGCACTCATAGAAACCCAATGGATGTAGCATATGCCCTCAGCGAAATATACAGCGGCATATACTCATCGAAACCTCGTATACACTCACTGCAGCTGAAAAGGTACACAGGCGCGCAAATACCCAAAGCCTCCAAGAACACCCTATTCCTGGTCCACACCCAGGCGGAAAAGGAAACCCTGATCAGCCAGGGATATGGAGCTGGTGATGGGTCGCGCACCCTAACCATTCACGAAGCACAGGGTCTGACATATGAGGAAGTGGTAATAGTTCGCACAACAGCAAAGAGGCAGCAGCTGCACGACAGCGTTCCACACGCTGTGGTAGCAGTGTCGCGCCACACAGCCAACTGTGTGTACTACGCGGATGACTGTGGGGATGCGGCAGGGCTGTTTATCAGGCGGGCGATGGCTGCTACAACAAAGGATATCGTAGATTACAACACTAAAATGGCAATGTCGCGCCGCGACGCAGCGGTCGTGGAGACACTGTTGAAAATAGGGGCGGGCGCGTCAAAGCAGAACGCGAGGTTCCCCCCTGACGACAGCGCAGACACCTCCACTAAGTGAAAAGACTCCAAAGCAGGGGCATTGTAACCATAAGCTAAGACTAACAGCAGCAAGGAACGAAAAAAAAAAAAAAAAAAAAAAATAGGGAGAAAAAAAAAAAAAAAAAAAAAAAGAAAAAAAAAGGAGAGAAAAAAAAAAAAAAAAAAAAAAAATTTGGATGAGCTCACAATTGAGCTAGGGTAGTTTTGTAAGAACAGTGTGGAGTAAATGAAAGAAAGCTAATAACAAAACAAAATGTTAAAAAAGGCACAGACAGAAAAAAGTCTGTGGAAAAATGTATTTTATTTAAAAAAAAAAAAAAAAAAAAACCTAACCTAACCTAACCTAACCTAACCTAACCTAACCTAACCTAACCTAACCTAACCTAACCTTTTTTTTTTTTTTTTTTTTTTTTTTTTTTTTTCACGGAGTGGAAACGCTTTATGCGTACCCAGGGGGAAGATGGGTTATGTGGGACTCTCTCCTCAGTTAGAGCGGTAGAGGAGCATACCCACTAAAACCACTCCGGTGTTTCACCCTCTTTGCCGTTTGGAGTAGGGGTGCCATGGGATCTGAGGATTCTACCAGGACACCCCCCGGCCGCACCGGCCTGAGCCGGTGCTCCCGCGCTTTGAAGGGGAGGACCGTGAAACACCGCGGTCCTCCCCCAGACGTGTGAAGTCGAAGTTGGTGGGTTTCCCCCAGAAACAAATACCCACTGACTCCACTCGGGGTTTCAGGCCTGCAGCGAACTGCGCCCTCCGTCCACCCCTCCGTCCGCGCCGGAACGGGTGCGCGTCGACCGAGGTCTTCACGCTCCCGCTCCACGGCCTCCTACTGCGACGCAACGGAGTCGCAGAAGGAGGCCCCCTCCGCCAACGGGGTGAGAGTTACCTCCCTCCCCGCGGCTCCTCTTGGGCTGCGGTTTCCCGGTACACCCCTCTGGCTACGGGTCCCCGCAGCCCAGGCGCTCCAAGTGCGACTTTCCGAAGAAAGCCACAATGGAGCGCCCCCTCATGGGTTCCTCTTAGCTTCACCGTGCGCCCTCTACACGGTTACTGAGCCCCCCCGCCACGACAAGGCGAGAACCCGTTGGGGGGGGAACCTAACCTAACCTAACCTAACCTAACCTAACCTAACCTAACCTAACCTAACCTAACCTAACCTAACCTAACCTAACCTAACCTAACCTAACCTAACCTAACCTAACCTAACCTAACCTAACCTAACCTAACCTAACCTAACCTAACCTAACCTAACCTAACCTAACCTAACCTAACCTAACCTAACCTAACCTAACCTAACCTAACCTAACCTAACCTAACCTAACCTAACCTAACCTAACCTAACCTAACCTAACCTAACCTTTTTTTTTTTTTTTTTTGTTCACGGAGTGGAAACGCTTTATGCGTACCCAGGGGGAAAATGGGTTATGTGGGACTCTCTCCTCAGAGATAGCGATAGAGGAGCATACCCACTAAAACCACTCCGGCGTTTCACCCTCTTGGCCGTTTGGTGTAGGGGTGCCGTGGGATCCATTGGATTCTACCAGGACACCCCCCGGCCGCACCGGCCTCAGCCGGTGCTCCCGCGCTTTGGAGGAAAGGACCGTGAAACGCAACGGCCCTTCCCTCAGACGTGTGGAGCCTTAACGGTGGGTTTCCCCCGAAACATACCCCACGACTCCACTGGGGGCTTGGCTTGCAGCGAACTGCGCCTGCGTTCAGCCCCTCCGTCTGCGCCGGGGCGGGTGCGCGCCGACACTGCCAACGCGATGACAGTATCGGCGCGCACCCGCCCCGGGCCCCCTTCTGCGAGATGAGATTCTTGCAAAAGGGGGCCATGACCTCCCGCGACCTCTCGCTGCCCAGCATGGTCGCCACTACGGCGTGCAGCGAGAGGTCACCTACCACTGCCACCCTTCAGACGTCCATCTCCTCCTCGGGACGTCTAGGGTCTGCCTCCAGGGTCCCTGTTGGGGGCGCCTGCCCTCTGGTCGCCGGCGGAGTGCACGCCCGTCCACCCATTACGTGGTCGGCCGGGCGCCTGGCGAGCTGGCACACTGCGCAGTGAGCCTTCGCCTCTTTGCACTCCGCCAGCTTATGACCCTCTCTGCTGCACCGAATGCACAGGGCGCTTCTGTCCACTGGTGATGGACAGAGCGCCCTCGTGTGCCCCGTGCCCATGCACCTGTAACACCTCATAGGTGTCGGCGCCATGGTTATAACCCGGGCCGCCGACCATCCCACCCGGAGGCGCCCCGCCTGGATTAGGGCGTTCGCCGCAATGACTGGGCACTTCACTAATGCCGATCCGACTCCACTACGGAGCAGCCGGATGGCCCCCACCTTGACCTGCGTGTACAGGCACCCCCCCTGGTCCGAGACCGCTTTGCCCACCGCCTCCTGCGTCACCGTCTCGTTGAGGCCGGTGAGCCGGATCTCGGCCATTTTGACGGGCCTGTACACGCAGGCCACGTCTCCCACCAGGGCCTCGATTTTTTTACACAAGTCGTCGGCCCCCCTGTCTCTATTTTTGCCGGGGACCTCGAAAATGCGGGCCCCCGTCGCCGTCGTTCTGAGACTCACATGTTCCAGCCCCACCTCGGCGAGGCTGAAAGATGTGATCACCTTCTTAATTAGCGCAGGGTATGACACCTCAGCCTCCGGCTTGAGGGCGATTACCACGGCCGCCGTGTTGGGGGTGGGCAGCTTCTTCGGCCCTGGTGGGGGCTTATTCTGCTGCATTGGCGGGGGCTTCCTCGGCTGCACTGGTTGTGCAGCCGGGGATTTCTTCCCCTTCCCCTTCCCTTTCTCCTTAACCACGTCCACCCAAGGTGTTGGAGGGGGAGGTGGTGCAATCTGAGCCAGGGACGAAGCGGGTCCCTGGCTCCTATCCCTCAGCTGTGGCCCTGCAGGAGTCCGCCGCTCCTTAGAAGCAGTGGCGGCCGTCGCCTGTTTGACTTGCTTGGCGGAGGGGGGCCCGCTAAGAGCGGGATCCAACTCCGCCGCTGGTTGCTGCGGCTGCTGTAACGCAGCCTGACCCGCTGTTTTCTTGTGGTCAGCCGCTAGTGAGGGGCGCAGGATGGGCTCCGCCGGGAGTCTCTTCTCTAACTCCCCCAACCGGACGTTTATGAAATTCCCCCACTCCCTGAACCTGTCTTGGATTGCGTCTCCGAGAGACACAAACAGGTCCCTCTTCAGCTCGCTGATGAGTTCAGGGAGTTCCGTCACGGCCTCTGTAGGCGCAGCCGAGGCCCCCGGGGATGGGGACCTCCTCTCCAAGAACGCAGCCCTCAGGGCCTTCATCTCGGTTTCAAGGAGCCCGAGCTGTTCCCGCATCATCTTGTTCTCCGCCTTTAAGATGCGGATCTCCTCGGGCTCCGTGCGGGACCGGACTACCTCTGTCGCCTGCAGGATTTCCCTGCAGGCGTCATTCATCCTGCCCCACACGGCACCCTTGAGGTTCCCGCAAGTGGCGGCCTCCGTTAGAATGGCTGTGGCGGCGCTGCGAGCCCTTTCCACCCACTCTTCATCGGGTGCAGTCACGGGGTCTATGGGGCTGCTCTCCCTCGTGGCCTCCCCAGTTGCCCTTTCAACCTGTGGTTCAATCCGGTACTCTGCTGCCGCATCTGCCTGCCGCTCGAACTCACTGAACTCGAGTTCGCGGAGCTTGGCTCTGGCTACAGCATATCTGATATGCGCTCCCTTGCGGGTGACCTTGCCTCGCCGGGCGGTATTTACTTTGCCCCCTTCCTCCGGTCCCACTACTTCTCCGCCTGCTCTTTTGGAGGGCCTCCTAGGAGGCGCACTACCCCACTTTTCCTCAAGGTATTTCCGGAACTCAGTTAGGTCGTCCTTCACTAGGACGTCGCTTTCGCGAGCGTCGTCTTCGGCAAAGTTCCTCTCAGATATCTTGGTGTAAGGGTAGGCGCCCGAGTGCGCCATCCCCTTATCGGTGTCAGTTGTGCATGCCGTGTCGTTTGTTTGTTCCCTCATATCAAAGTCCGTTGTGCGTTTGCTAAGGTCCATCGTTTTTTTTTGTTTCCTCTGTTTGTTGTTTTTTGCAATATTCATTTTGGTTCCCACGAGTATATAAGAACTACGCATTGGTAGTGGTGCCCGCAAGAACACCCTGGAAGACCCGGGTAGCCCGCCAGGGTATGGGACGCTAGTGACTGGTTTGACGGCAGGAGGGACCACGCCGGCGCCGAAGCGCCGACGCGGTCCCCCCCGCCGCCCACACCCACCAGCCGCTCGATTCGAGCACTCCGTAGTCACGCCCAAACTACGGAGATTGGGGTTTTTTATAGAGGTTTGGCATCCTCGCGGTCCGGCCAATTAAGGCAAGACCCCCGGCCCTGAGCCGTGAGACATGACCACGACACTCAGGGTTACGGTTTGCGGCGGTGGCAAGATGGTAGTGCCTGTCTGGTGACCGGACAACCCGATCCACCAGACCCGCCGTGTTGTCGGGTTATTCGCCATCGGCCAATAATGTCCCCGAGGAGACATTATTGACCGATGCCCAGGGTGCACCGTCCCGAACCTGCTATGTTTACCCCCGGACGTATCCGAAAGGCACCCATAGCAGTAGGGCACACGAGGAGGTTACCCGACCTAGCACCCCAACCTAACCTAACCTAACCTAACCTAACCTAACCTAACCTTTTTTTTTTTTTTTTTACGTGTGGAAATGCTTTATGCATTCCCGACCTCCTGGGGGACGGAGGCCGGGATATGTGGGACTCTCTCTTCAGATGGGAACGGAGCATACCCACTAAAACCACACGGTGGCCATCCCGGCGCATTTTTGGAGTGACCCCGAGCAGGCCTCTCGGAGCCTTGCCTCCGGAGCCACTCCGCGCCCGCCGCTTCACAGCGGCTCACCTCGGGGGGAGCTAAGTTCCTCCCCCCAGCACCCTCGCGGTGCTGCAGCAGCACGAGGCCACCCCGTGCTGCCGCCCTCCTCGGGGTCGCGTCCAGATGTTGTGGGCGACTGAGGCCCCCGCCTCAGCCGCCCGCGACCCCGACGACCCCTTTTAGTCGGCTTGTACGACAGGCAGGGGAGCAGGGTCCTGTTGTGGGCGGTCAGGGCGTCTATCCAGATGGGGGCTCCATACAGGGCCATCGACCGCACCACTCCAGCGTACAAGCGCCGACAATCGGCGCCCGGGTTGCCAACATTGGGGAGGAGACGACTCAGCGCGCCGGCGGCTCCGACGAGTTTCGGAGCCAGGCGAGCAAAGTGCGCCTTAAAATTCCACCGGCTGTCGAGGACGACGCCTAGGTACCGCATCGTCGACTCGACCCCGATGGAAGTTCCCCCCACCACCAAGTGGGATCCAGCCGGTGGCGCCCTCCGAGGCCCGTGGAAACACAGAGCCTCGGACTTGTTCAGCGCCACCTCGAGCCCTAGCCGGCGGATCCTGGCTACTACCAATGCCACCCCAGCCGTGGCCAGTATGGCTGCCCTCCGGTAGGTGCTGTCGCAGGCCGTCACGAGCGTGTCGTCAGCGTAACAAGTCACGCTGACGCCCGGCAGGTTCTGCCCGCGCAGCACCCAGTCGTAACCGATGTTCCACAGGAGCGGTCCGAGGACCGATCCCTGTGGAACACCGCACGACATCGCTCGGCTCTGCCACGCACTCTGCGTCGGGTATGTGACGGTTCTCTCGGAGAGATAAGCCGCCACCACCCGGCGCAGGTACCCCGGTACGCCGTGGAACTTTAGCGCCTCCTTTATGGTGTCCCAGGGCAGGGTGTTAAAGGCGTTGGCGATGTCCAGAGACACCGCCAAGACGACCTCACCCCGGGACACCGCGTCCTCCGCCAGGGCCCTCACCCGCGCGATCGCGTCGATGGTGGACCTGCCCTGACGGAAGCCGAACTGATACTCGCTCAGGTTCGGCCCCTCCTCCTCCAGGTGCTTGACGAGGCGGGCGGCTACGACGCGCTCAAAGAGCTTGCCCACCTCGTCGAGCAGGACGATCGGCCGGTACGCCGAGGGCGAATCAGCCGGGCGTCCCTCCTTCCTCAGCAGGACCAGCTTTCCCGTCTTCCACCTGCGGGGGAACTGGCCCTGTTCCAGGCACGCGCTGAATATCGCCCTCACCCTCGGCTCGAGGGGCCCGAGCATCTGTACCAAGGCGCGGCCGGGGATGCCGTCAAGTCCCGGGGCGGTGTTGCCTTTGCTCTGAAGCCGCAGCACCGCCGCCTTCAGCTCGCCCTCAGTCACCTCGGGCGCGCTCACTTCCTCGTCCCGCGCTGCCATCGCCGCCATCAGCGGAGGGACGTGGGCAGCCCTGTATGGAAACAGGGCATCTACCACGCGATCCAGGATTTGGGGCTGGAGACTCTGCGTCACGGGGGGGGCCCAAGGGCGAAGCTTGCGCCTCACCATCTTGTACGGCCTCCCCCATGGATCACTGTTGAGGGTCTCCAGCATCTCCTCCTCCGCCAATGACTTGGCGTTGGCTATGGCCACCATGAACGCCTTTGTACGCTCCTTGTATGTAGCGTACAATTGCGCCTCCTCGGCCTCATCCCTCTGCCGCCGCCTTCGGTATCTGGTGATCCGACGTCTCGCCACCACGCACTCGGCGCGGAGCTGTGCGAGTTCGTCGGACCACCAGTACACGGAGCGCCTGGGCGGGGCCGGCCTGGCGCGGGGCATGGCCGCGTCGCAGACGTGCGACATGGCCTCCCCGAACCACTCCGACTCACGCTCCACTTCGACGGGGCCCTCCGGTGGATTCGACCAGGCCTGGACCAGGGCCGCCTCGTACAATAGTTCCCGGTCCATGCGCTTAAGTCTCCAGCGCGGTCCTTGGCTTTCCCTGGATCGGATGGGACCACTCGGGGCAAGTGGGGATGCAGCGACGTCAAACCGAATATATCGATGGTCAGACAGCGTCACTACATCCTCCAGCACTTCCCAGTCCTGGACACGGCGCGCCAGGGCAGCGTTCGCGAACGTGATGTCCACGATTGAGCTGCCCTGTGGCCGCACGCACGTGGGGACCGATCCACGATTGAGCACCACCAGTCCAATCTCCACAGCCCACTCCTCGAGCACTTCACCAAAAGGGTCTGTCGCCGGACATCCCCACGCCATAGACTTGGCATTGAGATCCCCGGCGACAATTACGTTAGTGGGTGAATTCTGGCCAATCAGAGCCCCGACTTCGACCAGGAACTGTTCGAATTCCGCCAGGGTCCGATTTGGCGAGAAATACACCCCGACCACCATCATGTTCCTCACGTATGCCGCGACGTAACCTCGGCCTCTCGTCACCCACTCCAGGGAAAGGCCAGACTGAGTGATGATGGCCACCAAGCCCTCGCGATCCCCCGCCCAGTTTTCTCGGGGCGGGACAAAGTAGGGCTCGGCGACCACTGCCACCTGTATCAACCGCTCCGCCATGCTCTGGAACAGAAGGTCCTGAGCATTGGCGCAGTGGTTGATATTCCCCTGTAGGAATCCGATGGTGTCCATTAATTGGCGATGTCCATCAGGTTCTCCTCGGCCTGGGCTGCTGAGATGCTAGCCACAGGGCAGACTGGCTGCGAGGAGGCCCTGAGGCCATCGCCGCCCTTCCTTCGGTTCCTATTGGGTTGGGTGGCGGCACACGCTTTGTTGCCCACCCTATGCCCCGCTGGCTTGCCCGCTGCTGCACACAGGGTGCAGTGCGGGTCAGCCGCACAGCCGCCAGCCTTGTGGCCGGGCTTACCACAGCGGTAGCAGTGATCGCTCCTGTCTACCTCCGCAGTGCATTTCGCTCTAACGTGCCCCGTTTCGAGGCAGCGAAAGCACCGCAGAGGCTTGGCCTCGAGCAGTTTTACCTGCGTCGATACCCACCCGACCAAGAGCCGACCACCCTCCACCACCTTTCTAGCGGCGGCGACCGGACATCGCACCCAAATTGTGCCGAGACCTGAGAAGTTCTGGCGAATTTCACCGGGCTTCACCTGGTCTGCGGCACACCCACCGGCCTTTGCAACCGCAGCCGCAACCTCGTCAGGGGTGATGGAATCGTCCAGCCCCGAAATGCGCATTTCTGCGCACTTCGTGGGTCTGGAGACTCGGATGTTCTGCTCCCCTATAGTTTCCCGCAGCGCCTTAGCCAGCAAGTCGGCCTTGTCGCCACTGGTGGTTCCTGGCACCAGCAGGATCCGCGCCCCAGTGGCTGCCATGGAGACGCGCATTCCCGGGGGGATGCCGAGGTCCTCGAGGTTCACTCTGCTCTTGGCCTCGGCAATCACCTGCCCATACGTCAGGCCCCTCTCCACGGCTTCCGGCTGCAGTGTAATCACCACAGCCGTAGTTCGGGGCTGGCGGAGCCTGCGGGTCTTCTTTTTACGCTGGGGCTGTGTCTGCCCTCCTTTGCCCTTCTTTGAGCCGTCCCCGGCCACCACATTCCACGCCCTGTTCATAGAAGCGGGCGGCGGGGGTAATGAACGAGGCTCCCTCCTCTCAGAGGCGGCCCCGTTGTCTGTCCTCCTCTTCCCTCCTCTCTTCTTCCGGCCCTGTTGACCTGAAGCGGGAGGTGGGAGTTCTTCTCGCACCGGTTGTGCACCTGCCGCTGGGGCGGGGCCATATGTCGTCTCCTTGTTTCTGTCTGCAGCCAGTGGTGGCCGCAGACGCTTGGGGGGCAAAAGCCTGTCCTCTAGGGACTCCAGACGCGCCCCAACCATGGTCCCCACTTGGACCATGATGGAGCGCGTCAGCTCCTGCACGTCCAGGGCAGGCTGCTCGCCCATCGTTCGCTGTGCCGGACGGGGCAGGAGCAGCGGTTTAGGCGCTGGTACCGGCTTAGGTGGCAGCATCGGTCTGGGCGCCGGCAGCGGCCTGGGCGGCAGCGGCCCGGGCGGTAGCGGGGGAGACTCTTTCGAGCTCGACCCGGTAGAGATGGGCAAGGGATGCTCCTCATGAGCTGACCTCTCAGAGCCGACTGGCCCGGAAGGAGCCGGCGCCGCCCGCAGGCGAACCGACTCCAACTCGGACCTGAGCTGGGCAAACTCCTTACGGAGTTCATCCAGCTCCGCCCGCAGACAGCTGTTGCTGGCCTGCAGCAGCGCCGTCTCCTCGTCTGTCGTCCGCGAATGCAGCAGCTCCACTGCATCCCTTATAGACGCCACCGACTCCTTAAGGGCGCGTTGGAACGTGCCCTTCAGGTTGCCCGATGTTCTCGAGACCAAGGAAACGGTCTCAAGAGCATCGAGCACCTGTTTATTGAGGGCGGTGGCACTGCTTCCCTCCCCATTCCTTCTCTCCTGTGCTGTGGCCGCTGCACGGGCACGGGCGGCGCGAGCTTCGCGGGTTTTGCGAGCCCGCGCAGCTACCGCCTTTTCAGCCTCCAGCTGCCTCTCCTCCTTCTGCAGCTTGAGGAACTGAGCCTTGGCCAGGCCGAAGTCGGAGGGTGCTGGTGACGCGCGTTTGCTGGGCTTCTCACCGTCACCATCTACACCAGCGTTCATTTCCATGGACGGCTCAGAGTTGAGCCGCCTCTTCTCGCAGGTGGTCCTCCACAGACGGCCACCAGCAGTCACGGAGGACATCGACGCGTCCGACTCTCCCGTCTCATCTTCATATCCAGCAGTCGTATCCATGTTCGAGTCGACTTCCGTGCGCTTCGACATCACCCTCGCCGCTCTGGGCGCTGGTGATGGCGAAGCCCCCGTCGTCAGACTCGCATCTCCCTCCTTAGAACGCGGGCGCAATGCGCCCACGGAGCGTGAATCGCCCCCCCCAGAATACGAGGGGCAGGACGCCGCCGAAGCGACGCCGTGGGATTCTCCAGCCTCGGAGAGGCTGGTACCCACCTGGGGTAGTTGATTTTTATTCCCGCTCATGGTGTGTGGCTGTCATCCTACCACAGGATCTCTTTTTTCAGGGGTGAGTTCCCCTTAGGAATGGGAGTTGGATTGGGATAGGATAGGACAGGATTATAGGATTGGGAGAGGTGAGATAGGAGGGAGGGGGGAGGGGGGGGGAAAGACGCAGTAAAGGCTGAACAACCCATCAACCATGCATCCCCTCATGCTGCGCCGCCATTTGGGATTCGGGGAAACTTTATTTTATAGAGGTTTTCATCCCTCGCGGTCCAGGAGTCGTGGACCCTCGGTCCCTTCGGAAAATCCGTAGGGATTACGATATACTTGACGGTGGCACCGAAGTGCCTGCCAAGCGGCATAAATGCACACTCAGCCCGCCCTTGCTCCATCCACTGTGCCCTCTGCTAATCAGAGGGACACGCGGAGAAACGTTGAGGCCCGAGGGCCTCCTCCTCCATGGAGCTGTGTTCTGCGAACTCGCAGGCACAGCCCCCCATCTCGTCGGGTTATTCGCCATCGGCCAATAATGTCCCCAAAGAGACATTATTGACCGATGCCCAGGGTGCACCGGCCCGAATCTGCTATGGTTACCCCCGGACGTATCCGAAAGGCACCCACAGCAGTAGGGCACACGAGGAGGTTACCCGACCTAGCACCCCAACCTAACCTAACCTAACCTAACCTAACCTAACCTAACCTAACCTAACCTAACCTTTTTTTTTTTTTTTTTTTTCACGGAGTGGAAACGCTTTATGCGTACCCAGGGGGAAAGGGTTATGTGGGACTCTCTCCTCAGTTAGAGCGCTAGAGGAGCATACCCACTAAAACCACTCCGGCGTTTCACCCTCTTGCCGATATTGGGGGTGCCATGGGTTCCAGTGGACTTCACCATGAACACCCCCCGGCCGCACCGGCGTCAGCCGGTGCTCCCGCGCTTGTGGGGGGAAGGACCGTAAACGCACCGGCCCTTCCCCCAGACGGTGTGAAGTATGGTGGGGTTCCCCCTAAAACATAAAACCCACCGACTACACTAGGGGTTTAGGCAGGCGGCGAACTGCGCCCGCCGTCTACCCCTCCGTCTGCGCCGGAGCGGGTGCGCATCGACATGGTCTTCGCGCTCCCGCTCCGCGGCCTCCTTCTGCGAGATGACATTCTCGCAGAAGGAGGCCACTGCCTCCCATGACCTCTCGCTGCCAAGCATGGTCGCCACTAGGGCGTGCAGCGAGAGGTCCCCTCCTCCGGTGGACATCACCAGATCCTGACGCTCCAGGTCCCAACGCCTACACTCTTGAAGAGTGTGTTGGGCCGTGTCGTCAGGATCCCCGCATTCATGGCACTGCGGGCTCGGCTCCCTACCTATCAGGTGCAGATAATGACCGAAGCATCCGTGCCCGGTCAGCACCTGCGTCAGCCGGAAGCCGAGACCGCCGTGCCCCCTGTCCAGCCAGCCCTCGAACGACGGGAGGATTGCCCCTATGGTACGGGTTCCATAGGGGGAATCCTCCACGTCGTTTTTCCACCGATCTCGCATGCGCTCGGCCGCCATGCGACGCACCCTCTCCACCTCGTCAGGGTGAGGGCGCTCCCCTCGAGCTCTGGCCCGCACTCGCGCTCGATACGTTTCCGCTTGGACCTGGGCGTCCAGTTCCCAGGGCGGAGTGCAGGCCAGGAGGCACGCCGCCGCATGAGAGACCGTCGTGTAGGCCTTCGAGATTCTTAGGGCTACCACCCTCTGAGGCCTGCGGAGACAGGCCCTGTTCCTGGCCGTGAGCCTGTCGGCCCATATCGGCGCCCCGTACAGTGCCATGCTGCGCACCACACCAGCAAAGAGGCGCCGACATGAGTCTCCAGGTCCACCCACGTTCGGAAGCAGTCGGCCAAGGGCCGATGCAGCTCCCACCACTCGGGGAGCCATTCTGGCGAAGTGCTCCCCAAAGTTCCAATTACGGTCGAGGACAAGGCCGAGATACTTTATGTTGGCCTTGACCTCGACTCTCTCCCCTCTCACTGGGATGGATGTCCCGGCCACCAGCCGCCAGCCCCGCCCCCCGAAGACTATCGCCTCCGTCTTAGCGAGCGACACCTTCAACCCCAACATGGTGATGCGGTCAACGGTCAGCTCCGTCAGGACCGCCGCTCTCCGCATGGTCTCTTCGCGCTCTGTTCCCCGCACGGCCACCATGGTGTCATCTGCATAACAGATGGTGGCCATGCGAGGTAGTTGGACCCCTCTTATGGCCCAGTCATACCCGATGTTCCACAACAGGGGTCCGAGTACCGACCCCTGAGGAACACCGCAGGCCATGCTGTGGGCCCTCACTCGACCATGTTGCTCGTAAAGCACCACCCTGTCAGTCAGGTAGTGCTCCACGACCCGCCTGAGGTATGGAGGCACTTGGTGGAACCGCAGTGCCTCCAAAATGACCGCGTGGGGGAGCGTCCCGAAGGCGTTGGCGATGTCGAGCGACACCGCCACTACCCCTTCTCCCATATCCGTAGCGTACTCGCTGAAGTCTCTGAGGGACTTCAGCGCATCAATGGTGGACCGCCCCTCCCGGAACCCGAACTGCCGATCACTTAAGTTCGGGCCCGTGTCCACCAGGTGGTCCACTATCCGTCTTGACAAGACCCTCTCCAGCATCTTGCCAGCCTCGTCCAGGAGGACAATAGGGCGGTAGCCCGAGGGAGAGTCCGGCGGGCGGCCCTCCTTTCTCAGAAGGCACAGGCGCCCCTCCTTCCAGCACCTCGGGAACCGCCCCTCTCTAAGACAATCGTCAAAGAGAGATTTGAGGCGGCTCCCGAGGTGCCCCATCGCCACTGAGAGGACCCCTCCCGGCACTCCATCCGGCCCCGGGGCCCTCCTGCAGGACCGCAGGCGGTTCGTCACCCATTCCATCTCGTCGTCAGTAATCGGAGGGACGACGAGTGGACCCCGCGGCTCCGCGGATGGCCCCGCCATGCTCGGCGGATCGTACACCGGTGCCGGCGGAAAGAGGTCCCTCACTATTCGTGTGAGGAGTTCCGGCTCCAAGGAGTCCATGGGGGGGGCGTGCTGCATTTTGTTGCGGACCGCCTTGTATGGCCGCCCCCATGGGTCCCTGTCTAGCGTGGCCAGGAATTCCTCACGCGCCTCGTCCTTTCTTTTGGCGATGGCCACTCGGAGGGCCGCCTTGGCCTCCTTGATCGCCTCGTATAGGAGTTCCTCCTCCGAAGCCTCATGACGCCTCCGCCTACAGCGGGTGTAGGCCCTGCGAGCTCGGTTACTGGCGGCCCGAAGGTCCGCGATCTCTTGGGACCACCAGTACACCTGCTTTTTGCCCGGCGTCCGCCGCGCTCGCGGCATGGCCGCGTCGCACACCGTCTGCAGCGAGGCCCGGAATCGGACTGCCTTCTCCTCCACCCCCAAGTTGTCCGGGGGGGAGCTGCACCACGCCTGAACCATGGCAGCCTCCTCCGCCATGTCTCGGTCGAGGCGAGACACTGTCCATCTAGGCAGTGATGCCCTGCGCCTTCTGCCTCTGGGGCTTGGCGATGGGACTCCAGCTGTGGTTTGGACCCTCATCCGTATGTATAAATGATCGGAGAGGGTCTCCACGTCCTCCAGGACACGCCAGTCAGCTATGCGTGCGGCGATGGCAGGGGTAGCGAACGTTACGTCCACCACTGATTCCCCCTGCCACCGCACGCAAGTGCTGGCGTTGCCCTGGTTCAACACTACGAGCCCCATTGCGACCACCCAGTCGCCCAGGGCCGTCCCTTTCGGGTCCGTGACGGCCGACCCCCACATGGCGTTTTTGGCGTTGAGGTCGCCGGCGAGTATGATTTGTGCCGGACCGGCCCTCCTCACGACTCCTTCGAGGACCTTCAAAAAGTTCTCGAAGTCACGCAGCGGGTCGTTGGGGGAGAAGTACACCGCGACCAGTACGGTTTCTCCCCATTTCGCCGCCGCGTAACCCCGCCCTCGCTCTAATGGAGAGAGGGGAAGCAAGTCGCCTGTTGTCGGCACCACCATCGCGACCCTGCCGTCCGCAGCCCCCACCCAGTTGGGCTGGGTAGGGACATAGTAGGGCTCGCCCACGACCGCAACACCAATGCTCCACTCCGCAATGACCTGCATCATAAGATCCTGGGCCCTTGCGGAGTGGTTGATGTTGCACTGCAGGATGTCTGAGTAGCGGTGTACTGGCATTCAGACATCCATGCAGTGCTCCTCTTGGTGTGCCTGTACGGCACTATTAGGGACGACCCTCGGGGTCCCGGTTGGGGGATCCCTACCTCTGGTGGCCGGCGGGGCACACTTGCGACCCCCCATCACGTGCTCTGCCGGGCGTTTGGCCAGTTGACAGACCGCGCAGAAGGATTTGACCTCCTTGCAGTCCGCCAACCTGTGTCCCGGCTGACTGCACCTGAAGCACAGGGCACCTCTGTCCATTGTAGATGGGCAGAGCGCCCTCGTGTGCCCTGTTCCCATGCACCTATAGCAGCGCATGGGAGTCGGCTCCATGGTCTTCACCCGTGCCGACGACCACCCCACCAACAGTCGCCCTGCCGCAATCAGGGTGTTAGCCGTCGTGACCGGGCACTTAACGAGGACTGACCCCATTCCGCTGCGGAGTGTCCGGACAGCTCCCACCCTAATCTGCGTGAGAGGGCATCCCCCTTTTTCGGAGACCGCTGCGCTCACTTTCTCCGGCGTCACTGTCTCATCGAGACCGGTGAGTTGTATCTCGCCTAGCTTCACGGGCCTATAGACATTTGCCACGTCCCCCACTAGGGCACCGATCCTGGCGCAGAGTTCGTCTGCCGACTTGTGGCGGTTCTCGCCGGGGACCTCAATTATGCGGGCCCCGGTGGCCGTCTTCCGAACCCGCACGTGCTCTAACCCCACATCGGCCAGGTTGAGTGTCGTGGTAGCCTTCGCCATGACTGAGGCGTATGAGGCCTCAGCTTCCGGTTTCAGAGCAACCACGACGGCGGCGGTGTTAGGTGAAGCCAGCTTTTTGGGCCCCGGTGGAGGCTTCTTAACTTGGGCTGTCTGCTGGGCAGTCCTCTGAGCAGCCAGGAGTCTCCTTCTTTCCTTTCTGCCTAGTACTTCTACCCAGGTTGGGGGAGGAGGTGGCACATTCTGGGCAGCTGAAGGTCCCTGACCGCTCTTAGCCGGCTGTGGTCCATTGACAGTCCGCCGATCGTTAGGGACGGGGGACTCAGAGGACGTCGCCGGGAGAGCACCGGCCGCTGCCCGCTTGCCTCGCTTGGCCCTGGTTTTTTTGGGCACTGGAGGAACATCAGAGCCGCTCACGTTTTGGCCTGGCGCTGCCGGCGGCGTCTCAACTGACCCTGGCAGCTGCGATGGTACCTCCTTCCTGCGGTCGCCCGCCAGAGAAGGGCGGAGAATGGGCTCCGCCGGGAGCCTCTTTGCGAACTCCCCCAGCCGGACATTCACAAATTCGCCCATCGCTCGATGTCTCTCGTTAATGAGGTCCCCAAGGGACACGAACAGATCCCTCTTCAATTCTCCGATGAGGTCGGAGAGATTTGCCGCAGCCCCCGAGGTCGCCGTCGTAGTCTCTGGAGATGGGGCCCTCCGTTCGGAGAACGCGGTCCTGAGAGCCCTCGTTTCCGCCTCCAACAGCGCCAACTGCTCGCGCATCCTCTTATTATCCGCTTTAAGGATGCGGATCTCTTCGGGCTCCGTGCGGGTCTGCGCAATGTCTGTCGCCTCCAGGATATCTATGCAGGCGGCCTTCATCTTGCTCCACACGGAGCCCTTAAGATTTCCGCATTTTGCGGCCTCGGACATGATGACCTGAGCGGCGGAGCGGGTCCTTTCCACCCATTCCGCACCAGGTATCGGTTTTTCCCCCTTCTTCTTTCTCCCAAGATTTTCGGGAGCGGTTACCCGCAAGTATTCTGACGCCGCGTCTGCGTCTCGCTCATACTCCGCGAATTGTAGTTCGAGGAGCTTGGCTTTCGCCGCCGCGACGTGTCCCACGTGTGTCGTCCCCTTGTGGGCTACTCTCCCTCTGCGGGCGGTGTTGATTTTGACACCTTTCTCTGGGTAGATTTCCTCTCCCGCTACCCTTTTGCCTGGCCTCCTGGGAGCCTCTTCTTCCAGCTCGGATGGGTCCATGAGGACTTCAGGGAGCTCGTCCCAGTACTCATCGTCGCTGTCATCGTCGAAAATGTCGCCTTCCCTCTCGGGCATATGCGCAGGGTAAGCGCCTTGGTTCGTCGTATCCTTCTCGGTGTCCGTAAAGAAAAAGCCAGTTCGTTGTGACGAGACGGTCGCGTCTGGACCCGTCTCATCCTCCCTATTCACGTCAGTTTGTTTTTTATTGTTTGATTGCATTGTTGTTCCCACGAGTATATGTAAGCCACACAATAGTGGCGGTGCCCGCAAGAACACCCTGGAAGACCCGGGTAGCCCGCCAGGGTATGGGACGCTAGTGACTGGTTTGACGGCAGGAGCCGTCGCCGAAGCGCCGACGTGGTCCCACCCGCCGCCCACACCCACCAGCCGCTCGATTCGAGCACTCCGCAGTCACGCCCAAACTACGGAGATTGGGGTTTTTTATAGAGGTTTGGCATCCTCGCGGTCCGGCCAATTAAGGCAAGACCCCCGGCCCTGAGCCGTGAGACATGACCACGACACTCAGGGTTACGGTTTGCGGCGGTGGCAGGATGGTAGTGCCTGTCTGGTGACCGGACAACCCGATCCACCAGACCCGCCGTGTTGTCGGGTTATTCGCCATCGGGCAATAATGTCCCCGAGGAGACATTATTGACCGATGCCCAGGGTGCACCGTCCCGAACCTGCTAAGCTTACCCCCGGACGTATCCAGAAGGCAACCATAGCAGTAGGGCACACGAGGAGGTTACCCGACCTAGCACCCCAACCTAACCTAACCTAACCTAACCTAACCTAACCTAAGCTAACCTAACAAACTGAAACCTAACAAAATGCAACCTAACAAATGGAAACCTAATAAATTGCAACCTAACAAACTGAAACCTAACAAACTGAAACCTAACAAACTGAAACCTAACAAACTGAAACCTAACAAACTGAAACCTAACAAATTGAAACCTAAAAAATTGCAACCTAACAAATTCAAACATAACAAATTGCTAACTAACAAACTGAACTTACGTTTTACTTACGTTTCAATTTGTTATTTTGCAATTTATTAGGTTTCAGTTTGTTAGGTTTTAATTTGTAAGGTTTCCATTTGTTAGGTTGCAATGTTTCCATTTGTTAGGTTTCCATTTGTTAGGTTAGGTTAGGTTTCAGTTTCTTAGGTTTCAATTTGTAAGGTTTCCATTTGTTATGTTGCAATTTGTTAGGTTGCATTTTTTAGGTTTCAATTTGTTACGATGCAATTTGTTACGTTTCAATTTGTTATTTTGCAATTTATTAGGTTTCAGTTTGTTAGGTTTTAATTTGTAAGGTTTCCATTTGTAAGGTTTCCATTTGTTAGGTTTCCATTTGTTAGGTTTCTATTTGTTAGGTTAGGTTAGGTTTCATTTTGTTAGGATGCAATTTGTTACGTTTCAATTAATTATTTTGCAAATTGTTAGGTTTCAGTTTGTTAGGTTTCAATTTGTAAGGTTTCCATTTGTTAGGTTGCAATTTGTTATGTTTGAATTTGTTTGGTTGCAATTTTTTAGGTTTCAATTTGTTAGGTTTCAGTTTGTTAGGTTTCATTTTGTTAGGTTTCAGTTTGTTAGGTTGCAATTTGTTAGGTTTCCATTTGTTAGGTTGCATTTTGTTAGGTTTCAGTTTGTTAGGTTTCCATTTGTTAGGTTTCCATTTGTTAGGTTAGGTTAGGTTAAGTTTCATTTTGTTAGGATGCAATTTGTTACGTTTCAATTAATTATTTTGCAAATTGTTAGGTTTCAGTTTGTTAGGTTTCAATTTGTAAGGTTTCCATTTGTTATGTTGCAATTTGTTAGGTTTGAATTTGTTAGGTTGCATTTTTTTAGGTTTCAATTAGTTAGGATGCAATTTGTTATTTTGCAATTTGTTAGGTTTCAGTTTGTTAGGTTTTAATTTGTAAGGTTTCCATTTGTTAGGTTGCAATTTGTTATGTTTGAATTTGTTAGGTTGCAATTTTTTAGGTTTCAATTTGTTAGGTTTCAGTTTGTTAGGTTTCAGTTTGTTAGGTTGCAATTTGTTAGGTTGCATTTTGTTAGGTTTCAGTTTGTTAGGTTTCCATTTGTTAGGTTTCCATTTGTTAGGTTAGGTTAGGTTAGGTTTCATTTTGTTAGGATGCAATTTGTTACGTTTCAATTAATTATTTTGCAAATTGTTAGGTTTCAGTTTGTTAGGTTTCAATTTGTAAGGTTTCCATTTGTTATGTTGCAATTTGTTAGGTTTGAATTTGTTAGGTTGCATTTTTTTAGGTTTCAATTTGTTAGGATGCAATTTGTTACGTTTCAATTTGTTATTTTGCAATTTGTTATGTTTCAGTTTGTTAGGTTTTAATTTGTAAGGTTTCCATTTGTTAGGTTTCCATTTGTTAGGTTAGGTTAGGTTTCATTTTGTTAGGATGCAATTTGTTACGTTTCAATTAATTATTTTGCAAATTGTTAGGTTTCAGTTTGGTAGGTTTCAATTTGTAAGGTTTCCATTTGTTATGTTGCAATTTGTTAGGTTTGAATTTGTTAGGTTGCATTTTTTTAGGTTTCAATTTGTTAGGATGCAATTTGTTAGGTTTCAGTTTGTTAGGTTTTAATTTGTAAGGTTTCCATTTGTTAGGTTGCATTTTGTTAGGTTTCAGTTTGTTAGGTTTCCATTTGTTAGGTTAGGTTAGGTTAGGTTTTAATTTTGTTAGGATGCAATTTGTTACGTTTTAATTAATTATTTTGCAAATTGTTAGGTTTCAGTTTGTTAGGTTTCAATTTGTAAGGTTTCCATTTGTTATGTTGCAATTTGTTAGGTTTGAATTTGTTAGGTTGCATTTTTTTAGGTTTCAATTTGTTAGGATGCAATTTGTTACGTTTCAATTTGTTATTTTGCAATTTGTTATGTTTCAGTTTGTTAGGTTTTAATTTGTAAGGTTTCCATTTGTTAGGTTTCCATTTGTTAGGTTAGGTTAGGTTTCATTTTGTTAGGATGCAATTTGTTACGTTTCAATTAATTATTTTGCAAATTGTTAGGTTTCAGTTTGGTAGGTTTCAATTTGTAAGGTTTCCATTTGTTATGTTGCAATTTGTTAGGTTTGAATTTGTTAGGTTGCATTTTTTTAGGTTTCAATTTGTTAGGATGCAATTTGTTAGGTTTCAGTTTGTTAGGTTTTAATTTGTAAGGTTTCCATTTGTTAGGTTGCATTTTGTTAGGTTTCAGTTTGTTAGGTTTCCATTTGTTAGGTTAGGTTAGGTTAGGTTAGGTTTCATTTTGTTAGGATGCAATTTGTTACGTTTCAATTAATTATTTTGCAAATTGTTAGGTTTCAGTTTGTTAGGTTTCAATTTGTAAGGTTTCCATTTGTTATGTTGCAATTTGTTAGGTTTGAATTTGTTACGTTGCATTTTTTTAGGTTTCAATTTGTTAGGATGCAATTTGTTACGTTTCAATTTGTTATTTTGCAATTTGTTATGTTTCAGTTTGTTAGGTTTTATTTTGTAAGGTTTCCATTTGTTAGGTTGCAATGTTTCCATTTGTTAGGTTTCCATTTGTTAGGTTAGGTTAGGTTTCATTTTGTTAGGATGCAATTTGTTACGTTTCAATTAATTATTTTGCAAATTGTTAGGTTTCAATTTGTAAGGTTTCCATTTGTTAGGTTTGAATTTGTTAGGTTGCATTTTTTAGGTTTCAATTAGTTAGGATGCAATTTGTTATTTTGCAATTTGTTAGGTTTCAGTTTGTTAGGTTTTAATTTGTAAGGTTTCCATTTGTTAGGTTGCATTTTGTTAGGTTTCAGTTTGTTAGGTTTCCATTTGTTAGGTTAGGTTAGGTTAGGTTTCATTTTGTTAGGATGCAATTTGTTACGTTTCAATTAATTATTTTGCAAATTGTTAGGTTTCAGTTTGTTAGGTTTCAATTTGTAAGGTTTCCATTTGTTATGTTGCAATTTGTTAGGTTTGAATTTGTTAGGTTGCATTTTTTTAGGTTTCAATTTGTTAGGATGCAATTTGTTACGTTTCAATTTGTTATTTTGCAATTTGTTATGTTTCAGTTTGTTAGGTTTTATTTTGTAAGGTTTCCATTTGTTAGGTTGCAATGTTTCCATTTGTTAGGTTTCCATTTGTTAGGTTAGGTTAGGTTTCATTTTGTTAGGATGCAATTTGTTACGTTTCAATTAATTATTTTGCAAATTGTTAGGTTTCAATTTGTAAGGTTTCCATTTGTTATGTTGCAATTTGTTAGGTTTGAATTTGTTAGGTTGCATTTTTTTAGGTTTCAATTAGTTAGGATGCAATTTGTTATTTTGCAATTTGTTAGGTTTCAGTTTGTTAGGTTTTAATTTGTAAGGTTTCCATTTGTTATGTTGCAATTTGTTAGGTTTGAATTTGTTAGGTTGCATTTTTTTAGGTTTCAATTTGTTAGGATGCAATTTGTTAGGTTTCAGTTTGTTAGGTTTTAATTTGTAAGGTTTCCATTTGTTAGGTTGCATTTTGTTAGGTTTCAGTTTGTTAGGTTTCCATTTGTTAGGTTAGGTTAGGTTAGGTTTCATTTTGTTAGGATGCAATTTGTTACGTTTCAATTAATTATTTTGCAAATTGTTAGGTTTCAGTTTGTTAGGTTTCAATTTGTAAGGTTTCCATTTGTTATGTTGCAATTTGTTAGGTTTGAATTTGTTAGGTTGCATTTTTTTAGGTTTCAATTTGTTAGGATGCAATTTGTTACGTTTCAATTTGTTATTTTGCAATTTGTTATGTTTCAGTTTGTTAGGTTTTATTTTGTAAGGTTTCCATTTGTTAGGTTGCAATGTTTCCATTTGTTAGGGGTCCATTTGTTAGGTTAGGTTAGGTTTCATTTTGTTAGGATGCAATTTGTTACGTTTCAATTAATTATTTTGCAAATTGTTAGGTTTCAATTTGTAAGGTTTCCATTTGTTATGTTGCAATTTGTTAGGTTTGAATTTGTTAGGTTGCATTTTTTTAGGTTTCAATTAGTTAGGATGCAATTTGTTATTTTGCAATTTGTTAGGTTTCAGTTTGTTAGGTTTTAATTTGTAAGGTTTCCATTTGTTAGGTTGCAATTTGTTATGTTTGAATTTGTTAGGTTGCAATTTTTTAGGTTTCAATTTGTTAGGTTTCAGTTTGTTAGGTTTCAGTTTGTTAGGTTGCAATTTGTTAGGTTGCATTTTGTTAGGTTTCAGTTTGTTAGGTTTCCATTTGTTAGGTTTCCATTTGTTAGGTTAGGTTAGGTTAGGTTTCATTTTGTTAGGATGCAATTTGTTACGTTTCAATTAATTATTTTGCAAATTGTTAGGTTTCAGTTTGTTAGGTTTCAATTTGTAAGGTTTCCATTTGTTATGTTGCAATTTGTTAGGTTTGAATTTGTTAGGTTGCATTTTTTTAGGTTTCAATTTGTTAGGATGCAATTTGTTACGTTTCAATTTGTTATTTTGCAATTTGTTATGTTTCAGTTTGTTAGGTTTTAATTTGTAAGGTTTCCATTTGTTAGGTTTCCATTTGTTAGGTTAGGTTAGGTTTCATTTTGTTAGGATGCAATTTGTTACGTTTCAATTAATTATTTTGCAAATTGTTAGGTTTCAGTTTGGTAGGTTTCAATTTGTAAGGTTTCCATTTGTTATGTTGCAATTTGTTAGGTTTGAATTTGTTAGGTTGCATTTTTTTAGGTATCAATTTGTTAGGATGCAATTTGTTAGGTTTCAGTTTGTTAGGTTTTAATTTGTAAGGTTTCCATTTGTTAGGTTGCATTTTGTTAGGTTTCAGTTTGTTAGGTTTCCATTTGTTAGGTTAGGTTAGGTTAGGTTTTAATTTTGTTAGGATGCAATTTGTTACGTTTTAATTAATTATTTTGCAAATTGTTAGGTTTCAGTTTGTTAGGTTTCAATTTGTAAGGTTTCCATTTGTTATGTTGCAATTTGTTAGGTTTGAATTTGTTAGGTTGCATTTTTTTAGGTTTCAATTTGTTAGGATGCAATTTGTTACGTTTCAATTTGTTATTTTGCAATTTGTTATGTTTCAGTTTGTTAGGTTTTAATTTGTAAGGTTTCCATTTGTTAGGTTTCCATTTGTTAGGTTAGGTTAGGTTTCATTTTGTTAGGATGCAATTTGTTACGTTTCAATTAATTATTTTGCAAATTGTTAGGTTTCAGTTTGGTAGGTTTCAATTTGTAAGGTTTCCATTTGTTATGTTGCAATTTGTTAGGTTTGAATTTGTTAGGTTGCATTTTTTTAGGTTTCAATTTGTTAGGATGCAATTTGTTAGGTTTCAGTTTGTTAGGTTTTAATTTGTAAGGTTTCCATTTGTTAGGTTGCATTTTGTTAGGTTTCAGTTTGTTAGGTTTCCATTTGTTAGGTTAGGTTAGGTTAGGTTAGGTTTCATTTTGTTAGGATGCAATTTGTTACGTTTCAATTAATTATTTTGCAAATTGTTAGGTTTCAGTTTGTTAGGTTTCAATTTGTAAGGTTTCCATTTGTTATGTTGCAATTTGTTAGGTTTGAATTTGTTACGTTGCATTTTTTTAGGTTTCAATTTGTTAGGATGCAATTTGTTACGTTTCAATTTGTTATTTTGCAATTTGTTATGTTTCAGTTTGTTAGGTTTTATTTTGTAAGGTTTCCATTTGTTAGGTTGCAATGTTTCCATTTGTTAGGTTTCCATTTGTTAGGTTAGGTTAGGTTTCATTTTGTTAGGATGCAATTTGTTACGTTTCAATTAATTATTTTGCAAATTGTTAGGTTTCAATTTGTAAGGTTTCCATTTGTTAGGTTTGAATTTGTTAGGTTGCATTTTTTAGGTTTCAATTAGTTAGGATGCAATTTGTTATTTTGCAATTTGTTAGGTTTCAGTTTGTTAGGTTTTAATTTGTAAGGTTTCCATTTGTTAGGTTGCATTTTGTTAGGTTTCAGTTTGTTAGGTTTCCATTTGTTAGGTTAGGTTAGGTTAGGTTTCATTTTGTTAGGATGCAATTTGTTACGTTTCAATTAATTATTTTGCAAATTGTTAGGTTTCAGTTTGTTAGGTTTCAATTTGTAAGGTTTCCATTTGTTATGTTGCAATTTGTTAGGTTTGAATTTGTTAGGTTGCATTTTTTTAGGTTTCAATTTGTTAGGATGCAATTTGTTACGTTTCAATTTGTTATTTTGCAATTTGTTATGTTTCAGTTTGTTAGGTTTTATTTTGTAAGGTTTCCATTTGTTAGGTTGCAATGTTTCCATTTGTTAGGTTTCCATTTGTTAGGTTAGGTTAGGTTTCATTTTGTTAGGATGCAATTTGTTACGTTTCAATTAATTATTTTGCAAATTGTTAGGTTTCAATTTGTAAGGTTTCCATTTGTTATGTTGCAATTTGTTAGGTTTGAATTTGTTAGGTTGCATTTTTTTAGGTTTCAATTAGTTAGGATGCAATTTGTTATTTTGCAATTTGTTAGGTTTCAGTTTGTTAGGTTTTAATTTGTAAGGTTTCCATTTGTTATGTTGCAATTTGTTAGGTTTGAATTTGTTAGGTTGCATTTTTTTAGGTTTCAATTTGTTAGGATGCAATTTGTTAGGTTTCAGTTTGTTAGGTTTTAATTTGTAAGGTTTCCATTTGTTAGGTTGCATTTTGTTAGGTTAGGTTAGGTTAGGTTTCATTTTGTTAGGATGCGATTTGTTACGTTTCAATTAATTATTTTGCAAATTGTTAGGTTTCAGTTTGTTAGGTTTCAATTTGTAAGGTTTCCATTTGTTATGTTGCAATTTGTTAGGTTTGAATTTGTTAGGTTGCATTTTTTTAGGTTTCAATTTGTTAGGATGCAATTTGTTACGTTTCAATTTGTTATTTTGCAATTTGTTATGTTTCAGTTTGTTAGGTTTTATTTTGTAAGGTTTCCATTTGTTAGGTTGCAATGTTTCCATTTGTTAGGGGTCCATTTGTTAGGTTAGGTTAGGTTTCATTTTGTTAGGATGCAATTTGTTACGTTTCAATTAATTATTTTGCAAATTGTTAGGTTTCAATTTGTAAGGTTTCCATTTGTTATGTTGCAATTTGTTAGGTTTGAATTTGTTAGGTTGCATTTTTTTAGGTTTCAATTAGTTAGGATGCAATTTGTTATTTTGCAATTTGTTAGGTTTCAGTTTGTTAGGTTTTAATTTGTAAGGTTTCCATTTGTTAGGTTGCAATTTGTTATGTTTGAATTTGTTAGGTTGCAATTTTTTAGGTTTCAATTTGTTAGGTTTCAGTTTGTTATTTTTCAATTTGTTAGGTTTAGTTTAAAAAAAAAAAAAAAATAGGTTAGGTTAGGTTTCAATTTATTGCGTTTAATTGGGTGCTTACGTCGCATACGCGATAGTCTGTGTATAGGACTCTTTTAAATCTAACCGTTTCTACGACTCAATAACATTTTTTTATGTATTTTTAAAAAGAAACTTTTTTTGTTTGTTAGGAATGTATCAATTTTTTGTGCCATGTGTGTAGCCACCGTCGATCTGCTACTAACGACACCACTCCCGTGCTCCGTGGGCACCGGGAACGCAAAAAATCGCCCCCCACCCACCCTATAATGCCGTGGTAGGTGCACAAAATTTCATTCGACGAAAAAATAGAATTAATAAAATAATAATAAAAAAAGTGTGAATCAGAGCCTGTGCTGCATCCGGCGTAAGTGCTGAAGAGTCCTAACCGCCGAACATTAATTTTGTATTTAATTGATTACTGGTATTTGTGATAATATTTGTTTCTTGTCGACAAACGCCACTAGGTCGCTCCATCAGTAGAAGGCAGAAGTCCCTTCAATCAGCTAGGCATAACACATAGGCTTTTAGAGAACAAGCGCAGAGTAATTATATGCAGTGGTCGGGGAGCTTGGAGAGGTAAACTTCCGTGGAATCAGATCAATTCAATTCAATACTCTTTATTGCACTTATTAATAAAAAAACAAAACAACAAAATAATACATTAGACTAAGAAGGTACATCTAGGCGGTCTTATGGCTAAAAGCGATTTCTTCCAGGCAACCTTTGGTTACAGGATATTATAGAAGAGAAAGGTAGGTTGTGCTGTTAGATAATATATTTAATTATGTATTTTAAAAACTCTATACACTATAATACATACATTTTATTTTATTTATTGGTTTACCAACAGATGTTGCACATATACAAAAAAAGCAATCTTATAAATAGTAGGTACAAATCATCCGTGTGAACACCCAGTAATAGGTAAACACAGCATGTGTAAATTGCTTACAAACAGTATGTGACACACTGGTGTTACACAATATGTAATAATGTTAACACTTGTTAACATTATAACATATTATGCAATAAGACAGCATAATTTAAAGTTAGGTAATCAAAGTTAAATCAAAGTTAAATCAAGTTAGTACATAAATACATACATACATAATAACAATAACGATGACAACTGAATAAAGGTTCTAAATATTATGTAAAGGAAAAAGGGAGTGGAATGATCAGGTAGCGAGAAACAGTTGCTTAACTTGTCTCTTGAACGCATTTAGGCATTTCGCGTGAATCAATGAGGAATTTAGATTTTTCTATGTTGGCAGCAGCTGTTTTTGATAGTTTTATGTGCAACAAGTCTTGTTGCACATAAAACTATCACAGATATATTATTATATTGTGGATCAATAAAGATTATTATTTTTATATGCACCCAAACCTATAGCATATATTTGTTACGGTGAACGTAACAAAAATTTATTCAATAACAGACGTGATAGTAGCTGCTGCCAACATAGAGTGTCTATTAAAGTGTATATTCTGCGGGATAGTAAAATAAGAGCGTGTAAACGACTTTACCAGATTGTTCCAAAATGTTAGTAGTCTGTATTATTATTATCTGTATTATATCATAAATATTTATTAATAGTCGTGTCAGGTTTTTGTGGAGACCGTGCTGTAACCGCCGGTTTTTGAAGAAAAACAAACAAAATATGACTTGGCTGTATGGTCTATGACTTTTGCCTGTCCATCATTGGATGAATTCAACAAAAAAGAACCTCCTCCTTTTTGGAAGTCGGTAAAAAGAGGCTTTTTGGCGGGACTTAGTCTGGTTGTCATTTTTATTTAGTTTTAATAATAATAATAAAAAAGCGTGTAACGACTCTGCCGGATCGTTCCAAAATGTCCCTTGCGGACATGAACCTGCAGTGTGGATCACCGAATGGCAGTTAGTTGTACCCTCGTGGCGGCCGTGCTGCGGTTTTATTGAAAATCGCCGACTAAAGAGTTAGTCGTGCTCTGTTTTTGTGGAGGCCGTGCTGTAACCGTTGGTTTAAATAAATATAAAAAATAATACTTTAAATAAGACAGGGCTGTATGGACAAAGCTTCCCTTGCTCGTCCTCAATAGAGAACAAAAAAAAAGGAAAAAAAAGTATCTTCTCTCTCAGTACTTCAGTAGTCTGTGGTGATAGTAGAGTGAGCCTGCCTTCCTCGATCCTCGGCTCTTCGCTCGCTCGGCAGCACAGCATGTTTGTAATGCATGCAGTGTCACTGAACGAGTAGATAGGGATTAATTAGTGTAATGATGTATACTGTTCATCATAGTACTCTTTGATATGCGCTCGCTCTGACACTCAGTGGTGCCAGTGGTGGATAGGTGTTGTTCACTTGGGACGTATCGTACGAGGCGTGTGTCGGTCGGTCGGTGGTGATGATTATAATTTGATTAAGTGTGTGTGTGTGTGTGTGTGTGTTCACGCGCGGGCGGTGGGTCGACGGGAGCGCCGAGCGGAGCGGTCCGGCCTCAGTACACAGGTATGTTTGTTTGTTTACGTCGGCCGCCCGGCCGCCCGCCATGCGCCATCGCCATGGCGGAGCCACGTGATTGTCGTGTGTATTGCGTCGCGCATGGCGGGTCGCCGGTGCGGCGAGTGTGTGTGCTGACGAGGTCGGTCGGTTGGTTGCAGGCGGACGGCGGACGGTGGACGGCGCGCCGCGGGGCGACACGATGCCCCTCCATGAGCAACGCAACGGGAACGGTGAGTGGTGTCGCTTGCTTGCTACCTCCCTGTGCCCCTCCTTTCCCCCCCCCCCGCATTGAACACAGAAGCCATAGTAATAGCGCTGCACTTACAATGACCTTGGAATGTGCCCGCGCTGGCGGGCGGTCGGCGCGCGGCGAGGCCAGCGGGTGGGCATCTCATGTGCATGTTTCATTTCGAAGGTGATGCAGCAAACACTTTTCATAATATAAATCCACAAGTAAGTTGGACAGTATATATATTATTGCTTGTTATGCATCTTCTTACTCCATGCTTCACCCGATCTCTACAATCATAGCCTGTATCAGCATGGAGATGAACACAGACTGATTATCACCACATTGTTCAGGCTGTTCCAACATTGAACATGAGTTGTTCCTCATGAGCAAAGTCACAGGTAGCAGCTAGTTTTGTAATTACCTAACCGTACAGATTGTGGAAAACCATAAAATTATTTAGATAACATTGTGCATGTGTGTACTTGTTCTGAATGATTTATGTGTGTGTGTGTGTGTGTGCTAACAAACAACTGAATGTTCAACTGCTATTTTTGTTTTATCTTAACTAATGTTTATTTTAACATTTTCCTTGTGAACATTGTGTACATGTGTGTGTGATGGTGGTGCGGTGTGAGAGCGGGGAGTGGTGGTGCGGGACGGACCCCTCACCGGGCTCGGTGCGGAATCAATTGAACCAATTGGCCACACTTAATGTGCACCGCACTTGTCCCGCTGGCCGCTCCCATTACTAGTTTGCATTTCACAATATATACCTACATATATATGTAGCTAGTAGTCTTAAGACAGGTGTGTGCTTCAGATTGGTTGTTAGAGTCAGCTCCCTCGGTATAAACCGTTGTAATAATAGTTGTAAACAAGGCGAGTGGCGTATTATCTGCACCACGCACCGAAGCTCCAACTGCAAAAACACTTTGTCGGGGTCATCTTGTCTCTTGTCAATTCATACATTGATTCACTTGAACACTGGCCATGGTTACCAGAACATAAGGAGACGGCCCCCACTCTATGCAATGGATGTTTTTATACAACATAGATATACAACATTTTATACAACATAGACACTGTGGAGATATTCACAATGTTGACTTCATATTGCTGTTGTGGCGACGCGGTGCAGCACGGAACAGGAAAATGTAATGTTTAGAATGTCGCGGACACCGACCGACGGCGCATTGGGTCATTGGATACAATGACGTGGCATGACACAAATTTTATTAAAATACTATAAATGTTGCATTTGAACTATTTAATGTTATGAAAATTAAAATGACATTCATTTATGTAGCTTTGTACCGTTCGTCATATCTCTGAAGTTAGCAAATTAGTAGGATTGATAGTGATTTTTCGAAATATTAGATGAAAAATAAAACCATGTCAACAAACCATACAAACAAACTTAGTTTTGCGAACGGTCTAAAAAATTGACTGCATAGAAACTAAAACTATAAAATGTCCATCTATAGGGGAGTCATCATCTCGGTGCGGTCGCTCGTGGCCGGTTCGTTGGTGCCCAGTGCCCGCGCCTCGCGCTGTGAACAGGCTTCCTTACATAATATACAAACGACATGTACTCTATGTATACTTAATTAAATTATGAAGTAAATGTTATCTCTAACTACGTGCGTGCGTCCGTCGGGTGTTTAATACATATATGATATGTTGTATGTATGTAATTTAATTTTTAAAATTTATTTATTGAGAAACAAACAGTCGTTTACATAAATGTTTTTCAACTTATATAAAATAAAATTAGACCTATAGTTTCCTTAATTAACTAAAATAACAGGCACATTGTATATTCTAATATTTAAAGAATGAATAAAATTATGTATTTAATGTTTTTAAGTTTAGTTTACAACATCCTAAATGCTTTATTTATATAATGCTTATAATGTTTACAAAATCCTAAATGCTTTTTTTATGTTTCTGGAAGTACAATTGAATATATATGTATATCCTTAAGTTTGTCATTACTATGCAGCGCACTGAACAGTAATTGACACGTATTTAGTTGTCGCCGCCCTAAGTCAATACTGTGATGTGAGGAATCGACATTCAAAGTTATAAAAGTTGACTAAGGGCTTCTTTCACCACTTGCTGATATTGTTACAGGTAGTAAGCTGACAGATATTTAATCTGTCAGATAAACCTGCTTGATAATATTTTCGTGTTTTACACATCAAGTTTTAGATAAAATATCTCACAGATAAAAAAATAACAGACACTTGATTTTGCTGATAGTTTTTCTGACAATTAAGGCAATCTGACACCTGTGAAACAAAAAAATATGGTTATCTGTCAGATAATCTGCAGATAGGGTATCTGGAACTTTATCAGCAAGCGGTGAAAGAAGCCCTAAACCTTCCAACTGCCCGGGATACACATTCATTCATTCATCAACAGCCTATTAATGTCCCCACTGCTGGGGCTCAGGCCTACCCTCTCCACGAGGGCGTGCGGGCTATAGTCCACCACGCTAGCCCAGTGCGGGTTGGTGGACTTCTCATGCGCCTAAGAATTTCTTCTTCGGCGTATGCAGGTTTCCTCGCGATGTTTTCCTTCACCGTTTGAGAGCAGTCAGTAAATGATACACATTTTGATTCTTATTTATGAGTTAGGACTGTTATAAAAACATGTCAATTATTGTTCAGTGCCTAATGTACCACAATATTATTGGAATGAATCTTCCCATTGTGTCAGTAGTAGGTACCATTGACAAGTGACACAACTTTGTCTCGTTAGTACCACCAACGGTACTAGTAGTGACACTGATCTGACATTTCAAGTGTTCGTCGGCGAGCAGACGGCAGGTAACCGGCGCGGGCGTCAGCACGTGTGACGTTGAAACACGGAGGCTAGGGCCGCGCCGGCGCGCCCGCCCGCCCGCACCCCGCCACCCCGCACCCCGCACCCCGCACGCGCATGGCTTTCATAAATAACGCCACTATCTTTTGATGCAGTGTATGTGTTTGATAATGAGTAGACGTAAGCGCTGGTGTTGACAGGGATTATGTATGATAAATGGTTGGTTGAGTGCGGGCGGCTCCACCTTATCTGTGTCCACTGACGAGCCACACGGGCACACTTCCGGCTCGGCCCGCCCGAGCGCACAACATGTGTGTGTCTATGTGTCAGGCGGCGGGATGAGCGCGGAGGAGGGGGGCAGCGACAGCGGAGAGGAGGAGGAGGAGTTCAGCGTGAGCGAGGCGGGCGCGCCGGCGCGCGCGCTGCACGCGCTCAACGCGCTGCGCAAGTCGCGCCAGCACTACGACGTGCTGCTGCTGGCGGCCGGCGCCGAGGTGCCCGCGCACCGCGCGCTGCTGGCCGCGCACTCGCCCTACCTGCTGCACGCGCTGGCCTCCCTGCCCGCCGCCGCCGCCGCGCCCGCCGCCGCCTCCCCCGCCGGGCCCGACGACGCGCCCGCGCCGCCCGTGGAGGCGCTGCGCGTGGAGGGCGTGTCCGCGGAGGCGCTGCGCGCGCTCGTGGAGTACGCATACACGGGCCAGCTGGCGGCGCGCGACGCGGCGGCCGCGCGCGCGCTGTACCGCGCCGCGTGGCGCCTGCGCGTGGAGCCGGCGCGCGCACTGCTCGCCGAGCGGCTCGCGCGCCGCCTCACGCCGCACGACGCGCTGCCGCTGCGCGCGCTGCCCGACCTGCCGCACCACCACCTGCACGCGCTCGACTCGTACATCGCGCACAACGTGAGTACACACACACACGCACCCACGACGACGGACGGACGGTGCGGCAGCTCGAGAACTGTGTCGGTTGCAGTTCGACGAGGTGTGCGCGAGCGGCGCGCTGGCGGCGCTGCCGCTCATCCGCATCGAGATGGTGCGCGCGTCCAGCGCCGACGGCGGCAGCGAGGCGCCGCTGGCCGTGGCCGACGCGGCGCTGGCCTGGCTGCGCGCGTACCGCGCCCGCGCCACGCTGGACGAGCTGTGCGCGCGCACGCACCTGCTGTTCGTGGACGGCGCGGGCGAGCTGCGCGACTGCGGCGAGCTGCCGGCCGCGCGCGGCGACGCGCCCGAGCTGCAGGAATACCGGCGCGAGCGCGCCGCCAGCGCGAGCGCGCGCGGCCGGGACGAGGGGCGGGCGCCGCGCGCGCTGCCCGGCCTGCAGCTGGGCGCGCGCGCCGCTCGCGCAGACTGCGCCGTGCTGGCGGCGCGCGGCGCGGGCGCGGAGGGCGGGTCGCGCGTGACGCGCGCGCTGCTGGTGGTGCGCGGCGCGCTGGCGGCGGCGCGCGTGGCGTGGCGCGAGGCGGGCGCGGTGGCGGTGGGCGGGCCGCTGGGCGGCGCGGGCGCGCGCGACGCGGCGGCGGACGGCGAGCGGCGCGCGGCGCTGGCGGCGGGGCGCTGCGCGCTGGGCGCGGCGGCGCTGCGCGGGCGGCTGGTGGTGTGCGGCGGGTACGACCGCGCGCGCGTGCTGCGCGCCGCCGACGCGTACGACCCGGCCGCCAACGCGTGGGCGCCGCTGCCCGCGATGCGCACGGCGCGCGCGCGCTTCCCGGCGGCGCAGCTCGGCGGGCGGCTGTACGCGCTCGGCGGCAGCGACGGCCAGAACGAGCTGGACTCGGTGGACGTGTACGAGGAGGGCGAGGCGGGCGCGGGCGGCGCGTGGCGCGGCGCGGCGCGCCTGCCGCTGGCGGTGGTGCACCTGGGCGCGGCGGCCGACGGCGCGCGCGGGGAGCTGTACGCGGTGGGGGGGTGGGCGGGCGGGCGCAGCCTGCGCCAGGTGCACCGCTACCAGCCGCACACGGACACGTGGCACGAGGCGCCGCCGCTCACCACCGGTACGTGTCTGCCCTCACCGCCCACACTCCTGTCCCCACACCGCGCACGTGCATGCGCCATACACTAACCTTAAGGTTGCGCGCAAACACTTTTTTTTTTTAATTTTTCATTTTGTCGAGACACATGCTTCAACATATTCATAGCTTCGACGCTAAACATATAACATGCAGCCCGCAGCGCGCCGGGCGGGGGTCGCGCGTGCACCGTCCACTGTAGCAGTACTCAATGAGCCATTATATTTTGTATCTCCGAATGTGTAGTATGTATTTGTACTAACATGCCTGTGTGTGTGATGGACGCCATTTGCGTGTGTGTGTGCGCAGGCCGGTCGCAGTGCGCGTGCGTGTGGTGGGGGGGCGCGGTGTGGGCGCTGGGCGGGTGCGACGCGTGGCACTGCCTGGCCAGCACGGAGCGGCTGGCGGCGGGCGCGGGCGCGGGCGCGGGCTGGGAGCCGGGGCCCGCGCTGCCGACGGCGCGCCGCTCGGTGGGCGGGTGCGAGTGGCGCGGGCGGCTGGTGTCGGCGGGCGGGTCGGACGGCGCGGCCTCGCTGCGCCGCGTCGACTGGCTGCTGCCGGGCGCGGCGGGCGCCGCCGCGGGGGACGCCGAGTGGCGCGGGGGGCCGCCGCTGCGCCGCGCGCGCGCTGCCCTCGGCCTGGCCGTGCTCGGCGACGTGCTGTACGCGGTCGGCGGATTCGACGGAAAGGTACGTTTATTAGTTTGCTCGACATTTTAAATGTTCCGAATTTAATTAAATTATTTATCTCCTGACAATGAGAGGCCTCACTGTATACAATGTGTCAGGAGTTCCTGTCGTGCGTGGAGTGCCTGTACGCGCCGGACGGCGAGTGGACCACGCTGTGCGCGCCCCCCGCGCCGCGCGCGCCTCCCGCCTCGCCCGCGGTGAGTCGAGCCGGCGATGCATGGCTGGTGCATGCGCTGGCGGCGCCCTCTGGGCCGAGACGCCCATACCTACCTTGTATTCGATTGTCCGCTCATCTCTCGCACACCAACACGCACACCTTAAACACTAGTCACATTTCTTAGAGTGTAATTATTTGTTTGTATTAGCAGTGCGTTTAGCACCGTTGAAAGCTGCGCACGGTTTATTTTAATATACAGAGTGTTTTTTTAAACTGGGACACTTAGGGTAAAACCGAAACCATAGGAGATACAGAGAAACTATCTTAGGACCAACCAATTGACCATTTGTTCTTTTTTTGTGATAACAATTTTAGCATAGAATTTTTTTTGGTAAAGCGTGTGTTGTCCATAAAAATTTGACATTTTGATAAAAAATTTTTTGATGCGAATCGACTTGGTTTCATGTAAGGATCATTTCATTATAACGGAAGAAAAAAATCTGAGCAGCAGAAGTTAGTCAAATTCAATAAAATGTTTCCCTGAATCTCCTATGGTTTCGGTTTTACCCTAAGTGTCCCAGTTAAAAAAACACTGTATAGGCTTTCCATAATGGACCTTGTAAAGCACATGCGATGCGAAGTCCACCGACCCCCGCACTGGTCCAGCGAGATGGGCTAGCTCTTGTGAGTGAATATAATTTAAATATATAATTTTTTATACCTTTTTCCAGGAGCCCAAGGAGAATGGAGAAACGGCGGCGGAGTAGTGTGCACCACTACACATACACACACACACACACCCACACCCACACACCCACACACCCCATAGTGAAGAGTATATTTTTGTAAGGGCGGCTGCGGCCGATCAGTGTATTAATATAATAATATATAAATTAATAACATAAACGTAGCTAGTGTGCGGCGCGAACGCTCGCCCGCGCCCGCGCCCCTAACGCCGGACTGCGGACTGCGGACACCAACCAACGAGCGATGTTGCTGTAGCCATAGCATTTTAGTTGCTAATATTGTCAATAGATGGCGTTGCGGTGATCTCGACTGTGATTGTCATTTGATTTTTAAAAAAATTATTTGGCCATGCTGTACAATTTTTGCCATATGTTACATTTGATGCCATATAACGAGGTTTAAACAAAATTTTACCTACAAAGACCTACTGAAAATGTACAAAGGTCGTCGTTTCTCATTAATCGGCTTCCAACCGTGGCGACGGGGGCGCGCGCGCGCGGGCGTGTCCGCACCCGATTGTATCGTATCTACCTCAACATTATACACGCGTCGTCGGCGCACGCTGGTTTAATGTAATTTTTTAAATGAATTTTATCGCAATTACGATGCTTATGCGAGTGACGCTTTGCCGGGAGTAGCGTGTGTTGGATGGAGTGTAGGTGGAAGTAGTGTAGACGCCCGCCGCCGGCCGCGTGCGGGACACGTGCCGGGACAGTCGGACCAGCTCGGTTGGGAACAACCCGAGTAGAGTACAGAGATTGCATGAAATAATACATTCGAACAAACGTTTCCTCAAAGCTAATGAGATGCCCCTTATTGTTGTTGACAATATACAGAGTTTTTTTTTACTGGGACACTTAGGGTAAAACCGAAACCATTGGAGATACAGGGAAGCTGTCTTAGGAACCATTTGGTCTTTTTTTGTGAAAACAATTTTAGCATACTTAGAAAATTTTTTTGGTTAAGCGTGTGTTGTCTATAAAAATTAGACATTTCGATCAAATAAATTTTTGATGCGGATCGACTCAGTTTCATGTAAGGATCATTTCATTGTACTGGAAGAAAGTTGAATGAGAAAACATTTTATTGAATTTGAGTAACTTCTGCTGCTCAGATTTTGTTCTTCCGATATAATGAAATGATCCTTACATGAAACAGAGTCGATCCGCATCAAAAATTTTTTGATCGAAATGTCTAATTTTTATAGACGCTTGACAAAAAATTTTCTATGCTAAAATTGTTATCACAAAAAAGACCAAATGGTTCCTAAGACAGTTTCCCTGTATCTCCTATGGTTTCGGTTTTACCCTGTATAAACTGATGAAACTGATGCTAAACTGTGTGTATTATGTACTGTGTATGTACCGGGTACGGTGGTGTTGTGATATGTGGCGGAGGGGGGGGGGGGGGGGGGGGAGGACCACTGTCAACAACGATCAAGTTGTATGCAGGGTAATCAAATTCGCAAAAAGGGTAATCTGTATATAATAAATTTTATTCGCGGCGGTGGTGGTTCCCCCCCCCCCCCTTGGACCCCGCGCCCCGCACACACCCTAGGCTCGTACAACAATGCGCAGGAGTGCGGATGGAGCTAACGTAGATATTATAATAATCTTGCTGTTCATGCTGGTATTTGTCGGAACAAATTTTGTTTTTAAAAGAGAGTAACATACCTAAGTACCTTGTAACAATACAATATTTATTAGAAATTGTAAAAGTTATCGATATAGTTGGTTTATTTTAAACATCAAGATGTATTTTACAATGTTTATCATTTGTTATCTTTACTATTCATCAAACAAGTTGTAAAATCGTACGTTATTAAGTGAAACATACTACTTATTTAAGATTGTAAGTAAGCATTTATATCTTGGCAACATTCCGCTATGAAGTTACTGATCGCTGGGTACAGTCGACCGCACGTCAGTGGACGGCGCCGGGTCGCGCGCGCGCCTCGCTCTCATTACTGCATGCCAACTTGACTGTCGTCGTGTTGCACAATTATTTACTATCGGAGGGAGGTGTGCCATTTTCCACCTACCTACATTCAGACGTATAACACACAAAACAACTCCTCCGAGCAAAACAATTGTGTTTTAAAAAATCATGTATAATGTGTGACACACACAACAATGTGGCGTGGATGTCAGTAATCGGCGACGTTTGTAATGTTAGCGGGTGAGAGGGTGGAGTGCGTGCCTCGTGTATGTACAGCGGGCGACCAGGGTCGAAGCGTGCGGCGACCTGCCGCGCAGACTGTCCTCGCGGTCCACACGGACTAACGAACTAACTGCAAGGTAGTAGTAGGCTACACACAACTACCCTTGTATCTAGCATGAAATGTACAACTACAATGTATGGAGCGTCGCCGCACGTGCACGACCTTGGCCCGGGCGACGTGCTAGTGCCTACTAAACGTAATGAAAGCAATAAATAGTGTAGCGCTACTCCAGGTGGGCGCACTGTGCTGTGTGCTGTGCACCCTGGACACCCTGGCGCGGGTGTTGTCGAAGCGATGGCCCGCCCCCGCCCGGTGCGCGGGCAGCAGCGTGCCTAGTGCTAGTTGTACCGTTAGTTTAATCTTATAATAGTGGTGACGGTCTGTTATGAACTTTTGTGATAACTTATTTATGTTAAATAACGAAATGTGAAACGGACCTTATGTTACATGAAGGTCCGTTGTAGCGCGGCGGGTCCTTGCTTGCCTGCTTGCTCGCCTGCTTGCTTGCTTGCTCGCATGCTCGCCTGCTCGCCGCCGCGCCGGTTGTAATGTTTGTTTCCGCAGTAAAAGACATTAGTTGTTAAGTTTGGTAGCGCCGCGGGGGGGAGGGTGGCGGGACGCGGATTGTTTGTTACTGCCCTTGTACTCCTCTTGTTTATGTTTTATGAATATATTGCATTATTACGTCACTACGCGTGTGTTTTATTGCTGTATGTAAGTATACTCCGAGGGCCCGGCCTTGGACACACTCGCCGCCGCCCTTTTACTAGACACTATAATAATAATGTTTGGACTTTACACGGCTGTTCAGTCCCAACTAAGCCGAAACTTGTAAATGGGTACTCAAACATACATAAATACTTAGAAATAAATACTTAAATACATACAAACACCCAGAATCCGAAAACCAACAGTTATGCTCATCACACAAATGTTGGTCCCGGGTGGGAATCGAACCCACGACCTTTGGCGCAGTAGGCAGGGTCACTACCACTACGCCAACAGGCCAGTCAATACAGACTATCATAGGATTAGTGCGATAATAGAATGTCACTTGAACACATGACGTGGCGGTTATTAGAAAATAATGATTGAAAATCAAAATTGTTGTAATTTTGTGTATTTTTATTATATTTTATTATTATTATTTTATTTATTGATTTACCAACAGATGTTGCACATATACAAAAAAAGCAATCTTATAAATAGTAGGTACAAATCATCCGTGTGAACACCCAGTAATAGGTAAACACAGCATGTGTAAATTGCTTACAAACAGTATGTGACACACTGGAGTTACACAATATGTAATAATGTTAACACTTGTTAACATTATAACATATATTAGGCACATATATGCACGGAAATACGATACAGATCGTTATATTGTTCTTTATAAAATTATTTGTATTCCCGCGTCGTGAACGATTCTAATGAAATCGCCATTACATTATACCTATTATTGAAACAATTTTGTGACCAAGGGTATAATATTTTCATAAAAAAACATAGAAGACGTGAGCCGATGTATACGGAGGCGTGTTGACAGTGCGTCAAGCGGCGAGCGCTGGCCCCTCGGCCTGCAGCTCGAGCAGCAGGCGCGCGAGCGCGGCGCGCGCGCCCAGGTCCAGGTGCGCGAAGTGCGCGTCGCGCTCGCGCGCCAGGCACGCGCGCGCGGCGGGCGCGGGCGGCGGCGGCGGCGCGCACGGCGGCCCCGGCGGCGGCAGCACGAGGCCGGGCTCGGGCGCGCGCACGCAGCGCAGCGCCGCGCGCGCCAGCACCGCCGCCACGGACGCGTCCGCGCCGCCGCGCCACGCCGCCAGCGCTGCGCACACAACACATCATCATTTCAGCCTTTTAGCGTCCACTGCTGGACATAGGCCTACCCCAAGGAACGCCACCGCACCCGGTCCTCTTCAGGTCGTCGGTCCACCTGGCGGGGTGGCGTCCCACGCTGCGCGTACCGGTCCGCAGTCTCCACTCCGGAACCCCGACGGACGTAGGTTCTGCGACAAAGTGACCCGTCTACTGCCACTTCAGCTTGCTAATTCTATCGGCTATGTCGGTAACCTTAGTTCTGCGTCACAACTCCTCATGCGGATCATTCAAAGTAACTCTCCCAACAACAGGCCTCTCCGCCGCTGGCCGAGCGACCTCACACTTGTGTGTGGGCCCCCCCGTCACCGTCGGCGGCCACGTGCCTGCTCTGTGCTAAGCCATGACTGGCGACGCACTCTGGGTAAACACTTTCCTTCTTTACCGATGTAGCGACGTGAGCACCGGCCGCAGTATTCCAAATGCCGGCGAGCCCAACTGGAGTCTTGTGTCAGTCACACAACCCACACGGACGCGGCGGGGCGTGAGGCGGCACCGCACCGCACCGCACCGCACCACGCACTGTAACAACATATGAACATGCCCGCACCTGTGTCGTAGTCCCGGCGGTAGAAGGCGAGCGCGTCCTGGCGGCGCGCGTTGAACCGGCCGGTGCCGGCGGGCGGGCGGCGGCCGGCCGCGTCCACGAACCGCGGGTGCGCGAACTGCGCGAAGCGCGCGAACCCGCCCGCCCAGTACCACGAGCTGCCCGCGATCGTGTTCATGCGCACCTGCACACACACACACACACACAGTGACGGGGGCGCGCTCTCAGCACGGCGGCGGGCACGACGCGACAGGTAGAGCGCGCGCACTGACCCTGTTGAGGAACTCGTCGTTGTACTCGATGCGCGGGTGCGCGAGCAGCACGAGCGCGTCGCGCGGGAGCGCGCCCGCGGCGCCGGCGGCGGCGTGCAGCGCGGCGCGCGCGGCCGCCTCGTGCGCGGCGGCCACGGGGCCGCGTGCCGGGCGCGCGGCGGGCGGCGCGGCCAGCACGCGCAGCGCGGCGCCGCGGTGGCGCGCCGCCAGCGCCGCGGCCGCCGCGCGCAGCTCCTCCCACGCCGGCTCCTCCTCGCCCTCCCACGGCACCAGCACCTGCGGCGCAACGACCGGCATAAGCAGCTGCTGCGACAGGCCTGCTCGGTATTAAGTAGTTAGATGGGTATGAATACTGACGAGTATGAGCGCGGTGTTGGCGTCCGCTCTGAGCGCGGCGGCCTCGTAGCGGCGCAGGAAGGCGAGCGCGTCGCGCGCGTCCGCGCCGGTCACGGGCAGCAGCAGCGTCACGCGCGCCGACTCCGTCACGTAGGGCACGGGCACGAGCCGCGCCGCGCCCAGCGCGCGCGCCACCTCCACCTGCCGCACCACCTGCCACCCACCACACACCACACACCACGTTATAGAACAAATCACTCCATTACATAATACACGATATAAAATTAACTTAAAAATATACTAAACTAAATTTAAAACCGATGATAGGATTATGTAAATAAAATAACACAAACACACGAGATATTCCAATACATTGAATTATTCTTCATGATATGAAGATAAAGTTTAATTGTTAGGAAGTAAAAAACAAGGGTGGAGGGTTAGTCCAAGGATAAAGGCAACAACACAAGTTGGAGAGTCGCTTCTGAGACTGAATGCGTGGAGTCGACCACTCCACGCATCAATTAAATATGAGCAGCTACAAAACAAATATATATATTTAATAAAACATTAATAAACATAAATTTAAATGTTTCTTTTCCTATTATGGCGATAAAAGTTGTAATCTTCCAAAAGCAAATAAATAAAATAAAATAAAAAATAGTAAGTAGGTACCTAGATTGAATTGCTGAGTGCCCCGCATCCGACATATTATATGTATTAGAATGAATAAAATCGGAACCGTACACTGGGTGAGGTGCCCTTTCTCGAAAAGAAATGCCCATGTGGAGGCCTGGACGTTCGAAACAACAGTATTTTAGGAGCGGTCGGAGTGGTGACAGCACGTGAACCCCTGGGCACGGACCTGCTTGCCGTCGGCCGCGGACAGGCGCACCAGCAGCCGGTAGCGCAGCGCGGCCGCGGGCTCCCAGCGCCACGCGCCCTCCACCAGCGCCGCGCCCGCGGCCCCCGCGCCCCCCCAGCGCGCCGCCGCCCACGCGCGCACCGCCTCCACCACCAGCTGACACACAACCAACCAGACACACGTCATCATCATTAACTTCGAATATCAATGTCCTATTACATCCTTACTCATGAAGTTGCCGATTTGTATGAAGAGCGTTAGAAAGGTTGCATTTCTCTTACAAATCATTCTGATTAAACCTATTGCTTTCGTTCGCTACGCCGTCTGTCTGTCTGTCCGTCCGTCTGTCTGTCTGTCCGATATTCAAAGGGCCGTCGCAGCGGTGATCTCCGCAACCGTGATACGTAGCGAGCTGAAATTTTCACACAATACGCGCTCACCGTTCATAACAAATACAATAAAAGATACGGGCCAAAAACTTAAATAAATGTCAAATCTAACCACCATTTATAACTCAATTGATCCGATATTGTTTTATATAAAAAAATTTATTTCAATAATACGTCGCGTGCAAAATGAAATGTAAGAAAAAAAGGCAGCTTCATAGGTGAGGTGAGTTAATAGTGCGGTGCGGTCCTCACGTGCAGGGCGTGGGCGTGCGCGCCGCGCAGCGGGCCGGCGGCGCGGTGCTCGTCCGGCATGAGCACGTGCGTGGCGTTGAAGGCGGTCCAGCGCGCGTGGTCCCAGCGGGAGTGCGGCGCGGGCGGCGCCAGCCCGGGGTCGGCGCGCAGCCCGCGCGGCCACGACGCGTTGCGGTACTGCGGCGGGTGGCGCGCCGCCGAGCGCCGCAGCGCCGCCGCGCACTCGCTCGCCGCCGCCTCGTCGCGCTCCAGGTGCACCTGCCGCACGACCAGGCTCTCTCTCACACACACACACAGTGCGGTCACTCACTGTACAGTAGGCACGCATACCCTGGACACGTAGGCGTGCAGGCGGTAGAAGTGGTCTGGCTCGGCGAGCGCGTGCGCCGTCACCGCGTCCGCCAGCGCCGGCGTGAGCGGCGCCGCGCCCCCGCCGCCGCCGCCCGCCAGCCGCACGGACACGTAGGTCTCGCCCTGCGCGCGCGCGGTGCACGGCGTGCGCGCCGCGTGCAGCACGCAGCGGCCGATGTTCTCGTGGTGGTGCGGCGAGTACGAGTTGCGCACGCACCAGTCGAGCGCGCCGTGCACCGCGCGCAGCACAGAGTTGGACAGCAGGATGCCGCCCTCTGCAAGAGCACAACAACAACACTGCACACATATACTTCAACCATTATACTCCTTACTCTCTCACATCATTTACTGTTTCGTTTCCAAAGCAAAGGCTCAAGTGGACTCAAGAAAGGTATGACGATGAATTAAACAAAGGACTTTCTGGTGTAAGTGTAATATGGAGGAGGCACCGACCCAGGGTGCAGTAGTGGGAGTCGTCGTCGGCGGGCGTGCCCATGTAGAGGTGCCTGGCGGCGGAGAGGCCGGCGGCGAGCGCGGCCAGGCGGCGCGCGTTCACGAACGTCGCGTCCGACGACAGGAAGAAGAACTCGTAGTCGTCCAGGTAGTTGTCGGCGAGGTACTTGAGCGCGTGGAACGGCTTGAGCATCTCGCGCGCGTCCGTGAAGCCCACCACGTTGGCGCGCCCCCCGCCGCCGCCGCCGCCGCCGCCCCCGCCGACGCCCGCGCCCGGCGCGCTGGCCGACATGAAGAACCGTAGCGCGGGCTGCAGGCGCGCCGCCGTGCGGTTCAGCGCCGCCACGCGCGTCTCTGCACACACACACACACACACACGTATATTGTTGGAACTGTTGGTTGGAAGGGACAAAGGGGTTTCTACACATTCACCTTCCTACTGGAAACTTATACAAATACAATTTTATATCCTACATTGTTTACTCACGTCTTATTTTATCTTCTCAGGGGCCCCACCATACCCGGCAACACTTGACCTTTTTGGGATCTTTTGTGTAAAACCTCTGTCCACCGATATGCCTAATAGAAGTACCAAACTTTGCGTACGCAGGTTTCCTCACGATATTCAATATTGTTAGGAAGAGTCTCCCTGCGTCCTGCACGTGCCCCGGTGGTGCACGGCACAGACCTAGGTGCATGATGCACATGATCTGGCAGCACACATTGTAACACGCTGGCTGGAGGAGCCCTCGTCGTAAGAACGTTGAATCTTTAATGTAGATAGGCCCCTCCCCTTCAATGAAACTCTATTAAACATAAACAGGACAGGAAACTATACTCAAAGAGATAATTCTTTTTCGAATTATAGTGATGTCTTTAATTTGATAAAATGATTGAAGAGATAGATGAGATGATGAAATTTTCTAAGCAACAGGGTTGCATCCAAATGGAATAATCTGCCAGAATCTGTTGTATCTGCCACTTCCGTAAACATGTTCAAGAACAGACTAGACAACTTTCTCAAATCTAAAAAGACGCAATAAATTAATATAAATTATGAAAGCAAGTCGACTGCTGATATGGAAGCATCAGCTTTAGCTGCCTTTCCATTTAAATAAAATAAATAAAAATAAAATAAATAAAAATACATGAAACAATTTTATTGTGCTTTAACAGAAACCTTGATGAAAGTAATCTGTTTGAGTTGGACAGTTTTATTTTTATTTATTTATGACATGTTTACGTTTATATATTCAACGTTTGTACGTACGTGGAGGCAAGTTAGCTACAAACATGCCAAGAACTGACCATAATTAGAACTACTGAGGATAGACGGCTTGTAGTTTATAGACGTCTCTATAGACGTTGACAACTCAACCCTGATGTGCTTGTGAGTTAGTGAGTGGGTTAGTTGGTTGGTTGTGTACTGACCGAGCGCGTCCTCCGAGCTGAGCACGGCGGCGAGCAGTGCGGCGCGCATGCCCAGCTCCGTGGTGTAGTAGCGCGGGCGCTGCACGGCGCGCGCCGCCGCCCCCGCCGCGCCCGGCGGCCGCTGCTCGCGGCGCGGCGCGAACTCGTCCGCGTCGGCGGCGAGCAGCTCGGCGGGCGCGGCGCACGGCTCGCGCTCCTCGCCCAGCGGCACGGCGGCCAGCGCCAGCCACAGGCCCAGCGCCACGCCCACCAGGAAGTACGAGTTCTGCTTCACCTGCGACACCACCACCCGGGACAGCATGCTGGCTGGCTGGCTGGCTGGCTGGCTACGTGACACTACCACGCACGACACTACCTACACGTAGCCACTAGCGCGACACGCGGACCCGCCCGCACCACTGATAACGATACGTCACCAATTAACATTTACGTTTAGATAGGCAATTCTCATTAGTTCTGTTCATTAAATTGAGGACAAACTAGTAAAATGTCACTTTTATTTAAACGTTTTAATTGCTTCATACCAACTCGATAAATAGACAAAACAAAGACCACTTTATACAAATTTGTATCGTCATTTCGTTGTACGGCAGTTTCTGCTGGTAGAGTACAAGAAAAGCGCACTGTTTGACAGTTCGTGTCAAAAGTTACAAACTGACAGAACTGACAGGTGTTTTCATAATACGATTCTCCAGCAAAATGCATGCGGTAAAACTTTGCTAACTGAAATTACTTAGGCGATAAAAGTATAATATATTTTGGTCGGTATTATAATTACTTCCCCGCTCGCGAAGTTAGGACAGACAATAAGTGAAAATTAACTACACAGTAAGAAAGAGGAAATAATAGAGGTAAATTTTAAAATTATTCATACAATACACGGCGATCGTCAAATGATCGCAGTACATTACATCATATAAGCTGTAAACACGATTCACGGAAACAAACGATCTATAAAAAATCTATATAGAAGCGTCCATAGAACACCTGCTTACACTTGGCACAATGGGCAATGAGCGATGCGCGCGCTCTATAGCTAGTATACTAACTCTATGCATCAATTAAACTACCTTCATGGAATACTATTATGTAAGTATCTACTAATAACTTGAAATTGTTGTAACTTTATGTATTCCTTTAAAAATCTTGTCACTAAGTGTACAAAATAATAAGTACCTAGATAGGTACCTCAAGTTGCAGCTATTTGTTTTTGTTTATAGCGAAGTAAGCGTCGAGGCGCCGCACACTGCAATCACACGTATCGTGTTATATGCATACCAACGAGAACAATTACCTATAACCTGCGCTTTTCATGGGAGTGAAGCTTTGGTGATCGAAGGAGTGAAGCGACTCCAAGGAGCCGAGCGGCGGGCGTCGTCGGGGGCGGGAGCGGGGGCGGGGGCGCGGTGTGATGTGTCGCGGCGTGTCCATAGCAACGCGCCCGCGGGCCGCCGCCAGGCATTGTGGTGCACCAGCCAGTAGGTAGTGCGATGCGAACAACAATAATTGAGCCCCTGCTCTTGAATACAACATACGCACTGAGCCTTCATCGAGTGGTGAGCGTCGCCCGAGCGTGGGATGTGACGCGCACATAACACGCAGTTGACAACAACGTACAGTAAGTAAGTAGCTAACTAGGTATATTCACTTGACATTAAACTACGCAAAATGGAAAGTGTTGGTGTCCAGGTTGTTTGTATAGGTACATGACAGCACCGCGGCGCGGTCGCCCGTGTACTGTGCTAAATACTTACCTACCTACCTACGTGGTGGAATAAAATAACATCGTAGTATGTCTGTTGATATAATATTATATGGAATTATGGAGGAATCTTCGCAAGGGTGTCGCTGGTGGCTGGTGGCGTGCGCAATAGATATTAAAGCTTTGTTCGTGTGTGTCGGCAGTAGCGGTGGTGCAGCATGGGCCTGCTGGACAAGCTGTCGGGGTGGCTGGGGCGCGCGGGGGCGCGCGAGGTGACGGTGCTCGTGCTGGGGCTGGACAACGCGGGCAAGTCGTCGCTGCTGCGCGCGCTGGCCCCGCCCCCGCCCCCCACCGCCGCCGCCGCCGCGCCCGCGCTCGCACAGCACCAGGAGCACTTCACCAGTACGTCCCGGGGGAGGGAGGCCCTGTGCCGAGCAAGCAGTGGTCTCGTGCAGGATGATAGGGATCAGAAAAAAGAAGATCCGACAAAAAACGAACTAGACGAATAGTGTCTGAGGGCAGGCAGGACATGTGTGGGGGAAACGGGTTCTAGAAATAGACCGACGACTTGAAAAGGATTGTCGGTAGCGGCCCAGCTATACTGAGCATTAGAGAAGACCGAAGAAGAAATTCGTGATTCATGTGAAGTCCACCAACCCGCAATGGGCTAGTGTGGTGGACCATAGCCCATATACGCCCTCGTTCCTCTCAACCATCTGGTAGGGCTGAGCCCCAGCTGTGGGGGGGGGGACGGACATGTTAATTGGCTTTTGATTGAATTGATTTGAGGGAAGGCTTAAAAATGTCCAGCAGTTACTTATTAAATTCTTTTTATTTCGAAAAACAACAAAACAAAAACAATAAATAATCCCAATCGTTGTTCATTTCGTAAACATCATCATCATCACGCTCGGCCCTCAGCAGTCCCCGGTGCGTCGCCTCCGCGCCACCAGCCTGCGGCTCCCACGTGACCTGCCCACTTCCACTTAAGTGTACTGAAGACCCTGGAGCCGATATATCCTGTACCCCGTACTACAACGTTTGTTTCTTACCGCTCACTTCACTGATGCAGCTTTACGTGGGGGGCTATAGCCTGCCCGTACGGGCGTGCAGCTTGGTCCCAGGTGTGTGAGTGGTGGCGGTGTGGGTGGTGTGGTGTGGTGCGCAGGTGGCGGGGTGACGTTCGCGGCGTGGGACGCGTCGGGCGCGGCGCGGCACCGCGCGCTGTGGGAGCGGCACTACCGCCGCGCGGACGCCGTCATCTTCGTCGTCGACTCCGCGGACCATCTGCGGCTAGGTATACCATCCAGAGATATCACCTTCCGTTGATGACATGTCCAACATCACCATAAGACCGGAGTGCCAAGTTAATACCCGACGTGGCATCCCTAGAAGAAGGTAGGTACCAGTTCAACTGTCAAACTGGTCTGCATCTGATGGAGTCAATTGAAATCTCTCTTTGTTGTGAATTTGTCTTCGTAAGGCACTGAACGCATTCTGAACCTAAGGTTTATTGTGATGGCCGGTTGTTTGTGTGTGACAGTGGTGGCGCGCGAGGAGCTGTCGCTGGTGCTGTCGCACCCGGACATGAGCGGGCGGCGCGCGCCGCTGCTCGTGTTCGCCAACAAGAGCGACGCGCCGCACGCGCTCGCGCCCGCGCAGCTCGCCGCAGGTACGCGCTGCTGGCTGCGGTAGCATGACGGGAGTCGGTGAGGATGCTGGCTGACTGACTGGCCGGTCGGTGGGTTGGTTGGTTGCAGCGCTGTGCCTGGAGCGGGTGACGGACCGCGCGTGGCACGTGTGCGCGGGCAGCGCGCTGTCGGGCGCGGGGCTGGCCGACGGCGTGGCGTGGCTCGCGCGCCAGGTGCGCGACCTGCACCTGCACCGCTAGCGGGCTGCGCGCTGTCGGGCGCGGGGCTCGCGCGCCAGGTGCGCGACCTGCACCTGCACCGCTAGCGGGCAGCGCGCTGTCGGGCGCGGGGCTCGCGCGCCAGGTGCGCGACCTGCACCTGCACCGCTAGCGGGCTGCGCGCTGTCGGGCGCGGGGCTCGCGCGCCAGGTGCGCGACCTGCACCTGCACCGCTAGCGGGCAGCGCGCTGTCGGGCGCGGGGCTCGCGCGCCAGGTGCGCGACCTGCACCTGCACCGCTAGCGGGCAGCGCGCTGTTGGCTTAAAAATCGGCGGAAAAATAATTGGTAGGGAAATGACGAAACGTCATCAGTTTACTCTTTCTTTTGAAATGACGAGAAAGTTTAGTGCGGGCCGCCGCGCCGTAGGTATAGTTTATTTTTCATGCATTAATTTAAGCGCGTCATTAATTATGATGACGGCGTCACGGCGTCACGGCGGGTTGTTATCAAATATTCTCAGAGAGTGTGTTTTGACATTATAAAAGACTAGCGGCCCGTCCCGGCTTCGCACGGGTGGACATAGATATAGATAAATATAGCCTATTTCACTCAGGGGTGGTATCGTTTAACTTTAAAATACCCACAGTCCCACCAGTGGTGCGGCCAGGGGTACGGTGGGCCTGCATTGCACTCAGGGTGAATGTAGCTTTCCAATGGTGAAAGAATTTTTGAAATCGGCACAGTAGTTTTTGAGTTTATTCATTACAAACATACACACACACACAAAAATACAAATCTTTCCTCTTTTTAATATTAGTATAGGTACAGATGTATAAATTTGTGTATGTTATTTACGAAATGTTGAAATAAATATTTAAAACGAAACTATGTTAATCGCGTTTTATTTGTTTGAAGTTATCTAATGGAGTCGTAGGTAAGCAGTGGCGAGGTGGCGGGCCGCGGGCCGCGGGCCGCGAGCCGCGAGCCGCGAGCCGCGAGCCGCGAGCACTGGCGCACTGACAGCCCGCGAGTTAATCATCCCACAGCCTCTCAAGATTCGTGGGAACAACCCTTGGCACCCCCAGGGTTAACGTTAAGATAACAATAGTTTTAGGAGTCTGGAAATAATGAGACGACACCACCGCAAGTGCGTGGGAACAAACAGTCCGCCCCCCAGCGTCGACTGCACCCCACAGGGCGCATTAGGTTAACATAACTTTAGATAAAGATAAGATAAGATAAGAGAGCGTCAGTGGCGCTGGGGATAAGACGCGGCCTATCATATCGAAAGGTCTGGAGTTCGATCCCCGGTTGGGTCATGTACCAATGGGTTTTTCTCGAAACTTAAGTACATTTACTGACTGCTCTCAAACGGTGAAGGAACACATCGTGAGGAAACCTGCATACGCCGAAGAAGAAATTCTTAGGCGCATGTGAAGTCTACCAATCCGCACTGGGCTAGCGTGGTGAACTATAGCCCGATCGCCCTCGTTGAGAGGGTAGGCCTGAGCCCCAGCAGTGGGGTGATTAATAGGCTGTTGATGATGATGATGAACTTTAGATAAAACTATTTTCTTGGTTTGTTTAGACGCATTAGATGTCCTGCTGCCGGACGCAACGGACGTAACTCTTGTACGAATTCCTCATGTAACAAATTCAATAAAGTTTTCTTTTTTTATCAAAGTTCATTTCCCGCTTAATTGAACTCGCGCTCCATGTTGCGCGTTGTATGGAAGCGACACTAGTTCCCCGCCCGGCGCCGCCCGCCGCTCGCTACTGTACATGTGTCGCTTCACCCGATCACCTATCGCTACCTGCACACAAGCTCACTCACTAGAACACCACAATATGTATCGCCCGTCGGAAATATCGGTGGACCTCACCAAGTGACGTCATACAACACAAACTGGACAGTCAGCACACCAAACAAATTCAAAATGTACTTATTTAAAAAAATACGGTAAAACTTTTGAGCGATAATTCTGTGCTATCCATCGTTACCTACAACACTTGTACATACAGGAGCTAGGAGACTGGGCTGCCGCGCCTGTACGCACGTACATGCACGTATAGAAGCTGGCAGCTGGGGCTGCCGCCACTATACGCGCATGGATGACCAGTCGACACCTAGAGCCCTATATCCCTAAGTCCCTAACCTAGTCATAAATAGACATACATATATAAAATATGTCTAGGATACCTGCTACCATGAGACCTAAGGTAGCAAGCGGATGGCTCGAAGGAAGTGGATGGATTGGTGCAAGTGGTGGTTGGTGGTTGGCTTTTCTCACTGCCAGTCGAGCAGGCTCACAAGACTGATCAGGTTCTGACGGCTAGGGGTGTCTTGGCCGCAGTGAGAGGTTGGTGGTGCGTGGAGTGAGACTCAACAATAAATGTTGGAATCCATTTATTTTACCTAATATTTACATATGTATACTATTTCACTTACGTGCTAATACGCACTCACACTACAATATAACTTTGTACATAACTACCAATAATAACCTACTCATCACTACCAATGTTCTAGTTTTATGGCTAATCTACTTAGTTTGCAGCGCAAACAACACTGAAAAGTTCAAATTTTATAAAACTGAAACTTCAACAGAAAATACGACTTAAATTTAAATAACAAGAAAATGAACTTTGAGAACGAAAATAATACACAAATAATACACTGTGCGACCGAGTCGGCTGATGAACACACAACGGCTTTGTTAAGACCGCGGTTGCCAGGGAATGATCGGAATGGGCAAAGTTAAAGTAAATTGTTTAATAAACAAACCAGTAGATACAATATACTGTAACGGGCAAATAGGTATACACTCAGATTTTTGCTTTGTTTCTTAACTTAGTTGTGGGAGGCCTTGGTCCAGCAGTGGACGTCTTTCGGCTGATATGATGATGATTAGTTGTGGACCTACAACAACTAGGTATCCCATTTTCAAATATTTAGTACGCAGTGTTGGCTGGGGAGGGTGGGAGGGAGGGACCTCCAGACACGGTGGTATTAGTACGATATTTTTAACTGAAACCTAATATAGTTTTTTTCACTAGAAATACGAGGACAACCTGTTATTGCCTTTTCAAGACGAGTGTAATCGTGTTGATCACCACGGAGAAGTATAAAGTAGGTACCTAAGGTAGGTACAAGGAAGGATTGTATACGTTGAGGCGTGCGTGGTGTGGTGTGGCGGGCGGCGGCCGGGCCGGCAGTCGGCGCGCGGCAGGCGGCGGGCGAGCACGCGCGGCGAGCACGCACGGCACGCGGCACGCGGCACGCGGCACGCTCCAACAACTTATTGCAAGTTGTCGGAGTGACTTGTGAAGTGAGCGAACTGATGAACTCGTGATACAGTTCGTCGGCGAGGTGGCTCCCGCCAGCGACCGTCGAGCGGACGGTGAGTGGAGCAAGATAACTAATTGAATTAATTAATTACTACATTTTTGAGACGACGACGTCGACAAATTTGCTTTAATGGTGAGTTAAGAGTCCACTATAGGAGGTAATGAGATTTAAAATAAATTAATTTATGAATGGTCGTGCGGAGAGGCTAGTTGTTTTAGTGCTGCGTTCAACAGTGGGCCTGCCGGCCGCGCTCGCTCGCCCATATCATGTTTCATATAATATAATGAGTCCCTAGTACAATGAGGTATTGACTCATATAAGTAATAGTTGTAACAATCATGTTGTAGCGTAGCGTACAACAACGCATCGACAAAACCGCATTGAATGTTGAAAACTGTCATTACTTAAGTGCAACTTGTTCGTACCACAAATTAAACTCATATTATTATTGTTTAAGTAAGTGTTTGTGTGAACATAAACTTGCGCGTAGGCGCCGCGCCGTAGCGTAGCGTAGCGTAGCGTAGCGTAGCGTAGCGTGCTCGTAGCGTAGCGGTGCTACGACTGAATTGCCCCAAAAAATGCTGTTTTCTGTCCGTCTAACCTGTTTCTACTACGCTTTCAAAGCTGCAGAGACTGATTTTTCAGTTTTAAAATCTGTCTTATGGTACATTTTTTATGAAAATTATGTCATCTTTTAGTAAAATGGGGTTTATGGACATACCATTACTTTGACATTAAAAAAATTCAAATTTTCTTAGAGTAAGCCCGCCACAAAAGTGAATCGTATACATGTGACACACATTTTGTATCAACATGTAATTGTATCGGACAATCTCGTACACTTATCAGCCGATGGAAATCCTTCAGCTCTCGCTTGCGTCTAAATTACATAGTTGAATCCGCGCCTCGTTCGACTCGGGACCCTACGCGCTCGGCTCAAGGGTTACATTGGCGTAGCGCGGGACCACCAGTGGGATGGAATGGCATTCCCGAAAGTGTCGCGGGACGGAGGGGTGAAGGGGGGGGGGGGGAAGGACGATCAAAGATTGCTGTACATGTGATATGAGCCTTTGTTCCGCATTTAAAATTCATGTTCAATTAATCTGCAACCAGGGAATCGAATCAAATCAACAGCCTATTAACATGTCCCCACTGCTCGGGCCTACCCTATCGACGAGGGCGTTCGGGCTATAGTCCACCACGCTGGCCCAGTGCGGGTTGGTGGACTGCACATGCGCCAAGAATTTCATTTTCTTCGTATGCAGGTTTCCTCAGGATGTTTATCCTGTACTTACCAATTTATATTGTTCCCCGCCAGTAGTACATTTCCATATAAATAACAGTGTAGTTGTACAGAGCTACGAGCTGCTGCACGGGGCTACGGGCTACGTGCTACGGGCTACGCGCGGCGTAGCACCCACCTGTAGACAACTGTAATAACAGTTCTCGACTTTATTATCAAGTTAACCTACCTCTGCCATATTGCTTCGGACTAGCGCACTGTGACGTGTAGTTTCAATCTAGAATCTCAATTGAACGCTTTTGGACAATCCTACACGTCTTCTGACTCCATCCGAGGTATTTGTATGCAAGGAGGGAGGGAGGGAGGGGGGAGGTGGTTCATTAAGGCATTGTGACGGTGGGTCGGTGGCGCGCGCGCGGCCAGATAAAACTCAATTTAAACTAATTACAGCCAGGGGACGGAAGAGGGGGCTACTTAGAGGGGGGCGGGGGGAGGGATTTACAATAAAATTAGCATAGAGTTACTGTGGAGTCACTCGCCGCGGGATGGTTTAATGAAGGACATTCTCTGAGCCGTCGTCGGTGCAGGCCGCAATGAACCTGTTAGATACTGGAAGAATTTTCACGCAATTATACAAACCGTCCACCACGGTGTAGTGAGGTGGCAGCGACGCTTCTCTGTTTATTAAGACTTTATTTTCTTTCTTTTCTATATTTCCATAATAAACTTTTTTAAATGTATTCTCCCTGTTCCCATTGTTTCTCTGTCTCTTGTCTGTGGATCTGTTTACGAGTGAAGTTAATTACCGCCCGACTCAGCGATGCACGTGTTTATAGTTGGTCCCGCCGTCGTCGTCGGGCGGGCGGTGACGTCACCGCCGTGACGTCACGCGACGTCCCCGAGAGTGTCAACAACGCCCGCCGTTGTCTCGTGCCGTCGCGGGCCACACACTATCATAACACACGTTATGGTTTTATGACTCTTTTGTGACTACACGATGATTTTGTGCGTAAATATTTACTTGGTGAGAACGGGGAATGTTTTATGTTGAAGCTGGCAAAGTGCTGCCCCGCCCCCAACCCTCCCCGCCTCCCCCGCACTCTTTATGACCTATTCACATGCAAATGTTGTCACGACATCTCTCCACAAGCTTTCCTTTACGCACTTCCTGTGCGCCGGGACCTGGCCCGGGCCGCGGCCATGGTCACTGCAGGGACTTGAGGGAGCCCACACCGGGAGAACTCCTCGCAGGAGGTCGTGGAAACAACTTACACTTTTAAACAAAACTTTTTAAAACAAGCTTTTATTGTTATTTAGGTATCATTCCTCTCTTGCACGATTAAACATTCTAGGTATATCAATTCAATCGTGTCTTATTATTTTAATAAGTTTTATTACGTCAGTATGTAAGTGTGTATGCAGTTTGTAAAATAAAATAAAAACCACCTCCGCCGCCGCCACGTTACCTATAAAGTTATTAAAACAACATAAAACCGCTCCGGTTCCTTCCAGATAATTCTAATTTAATAAAAGTTTTATTACGTGCCTACCTCCGGGCGAAAAATACTGAAATTTTATGGCGCAGAAGTAAGTAAGTATTAACAGTAATATTGTGGCTCCACTCCAAAAGGTTAGTCCGTATCGCATTGTGATGCCGACAGAGAATATCCTCTTTTAAAAGCTTTCGGCAATTGTGACGCGCGGGCGGACGCGCGGTGAGGGGGGGGGGGGGGGGCAGTACAGAACGGTAGTTGGAGGGAAAGTACCGTAATACTGAAGATACACCCCCCCCCCCCCACCCCTTCTTCCGCGGTATCAACAGGTGCATCGCGGCGGGAGGGGGGAGGCAGTGGAGATGACAATTCTAATTTAAGTGTAAGTTTTTTGATAAATCAACTAAGCATTATTTTGTTTGCTCGCTTCATGATAAGATGTGAAAAGTGTTGTAGATAGGTATACAGTAGGTGTCGCAGGTCAACCGTATGTGTGGTGCTCACGCAGAGCAGGGAGCGTCGCTTGTTTACCTCCAGTGAGCGGCTTTCATCCCCGCGAGCGGGCGGGCTGCGGGCTGCGGGCTGCGGGCTGCGGGCTGCGCTGTGAATGCCATGCCATGACGCTATGCCATGCATACTAAAGTATTTGCACTCATCTTGTCTGCATTAAGCTACCTACCTACTTACTTGTTTTTCTATCGGCGACATTTTTAAAAATCCTTTCAATTGAGGAGCCTCTATACCAAATTTAAAGTTTTGAACTATATAGGTATTTAAAGTAGCTTCGAATATAAAACAGTTTCATTCGAAGCGATATAAAACACATTGCGAGGTAAAATGCTACGAGTATTTAGATGTCCTCACGTCACGTCAGCTGGTTGGCGACTACTTAGCGGGAACGGGGGGGGTGGGGGGGGGGGGGGTGGACGAGGCTGCACCGGGCACGGGTTGATCATTGCCAACTAATTACAAATGTAAATACCAATACACAACTTCGGCACTAGTTCAGAACGCACAGAAACGAGACATGGTCCTTCTACACCGCTCTAGTCTCATTTACCGTTCAATATGTACCTGCTACACTTATATCGGAAAAATAATTGTTAAGTACCTGCAAAATTCAAAAATTCAAAATTCAAAAGTATTTTATTGCATGTAAGTACACTAGGTACATTTATACAACGTCAATTTTTTATCTACCACCGCCTCCAAGGTGTTATATAGAGCTGGGAAGAAGAAGCGGCGCAACAAACTTCCGCAACACATCTTTTAAAATCAAGTTTGTACATAACATTATTTTGTAAAGGTTGTGCGAGGCTGAAGTAACATTAACACCAGGCATCTTTGTCATTTAGATAATCGACTGTTTTATAATAAGCTTTCTTACAAAGTTGTTGTTTAATGTGAGTCTTAAATGTTCTGTCATTCATATTTAAGATTTCTTCTGGTAGTTTGTTGTAGAAGCGTATACATTGCCCCGTGAATGATTTACTGACCTTACTAACCTGCCTGCGTTGCTAGTGCTTGGTGTACGACCCGGCACTTGGTGGTAGTGTTGTGTGTATGAGTTGTATGACGTACAGTTTCCTCGTCCGCTATTCCCGGCGGCCATTATTTGTTGTATTAGAGCCGCACTCTGGCGCCGACAGACGGATATAAGGCAATAATAGGGAGCGGTGATTAGTTGCGTGATCGGCCGACGGCGGCGGCGGCGGCGGCGGGGGGGTCGGGGGGGGGGCGGGGGGTCTCACGTTGTATGCACTAGTGTGCTATAGTTGCCGCGTGTATGCGGACAGGCCGGCGGCGGCGCTCCGCCCGTACTGGCGGTCATCATACTCTATAGATGGCGCTGCGTGGAGTCACAGGAATCACAACATTCTTACTTTATGGCGGTATCCATGCTTTCTACGATGCCACATACTTACGTACCTAGTACCTATGTACTATTATTTATGATGTCCCACACTTACGTAGTAACCATTATTTAAGATGTCCCACACTTACGTAGTAACCATTATTTATGATGTCCCACACTTGCGTAGTAACCATTATTTATGATGTCCCACACTTAGGTAGTAACTATTTTCCAATCTGTGCCCACACTCTAAATCTTAAATAACAAAGTCCAATGTAATCGACACCTTATTACCGGCTCTACTGTGGGTGGTATATTATACGTTAGCATCCAACGCTTCATTCATTGGCTTCCAATCGAACTAATTTAATTAGCAAACAAAACAACTCAAAGCGATACGTTTGAGTCTCACATTATTCAAACGCAGTCAATAAAAACTTATAAACAGTGCGTGTGGGCCGTCGCTTAAATGTTTGTTTGTCACGCTTTCACGGCTTATCTATGCAACAGATCTTGTTGTAATTTTGCATACATAGGCACTTACCTATAGACTGGACCTGTAGACCTAAACCTAGACCTATTGCCTATAGCCTGTATGTTGGACATAAACATTGTTACCGTAGGAAAACTCTTCTCGCGGGAAACGAAACAACACTAGGCTAGCCCAGGTCGATGAAGATCTGTACGATTTCAATGTGATAATAGTTTGAAGTGAACTTGAATGGGCTCGTGTGACCCCTCATTAGTATTTGATCCGTTGTCCTTATCACTCACAAGGATCGTTTTCAAGTTCTGACGGCGTCACAAGTTGCCGTCAGTCGGCGGGCGACTTCTCGGAGCGTGCGGCCGGAACTTGGGAACTTGGGGGAGCGGTTGTATCCAGCCCATGGCTGAGCGACTTAGTTTGTACTAGACGGCCACTATTAGAAGAGCTTTGTTACCGCCTTCATGTGATGTATGTAGGGTGTGCGCGGGGGTGCGGGGTGTGGGCAGCGCGGGCGCGTGTTAATGCGCTCCGACTTGAGCGTGTATTCAATTAGGTCGGCCGTGTTCAGTAATTGATACTAAATAAATGTCGAGAACCAAATACGTCAACATTTGAATAGAGGCAGTTGGAGAGCCCGCCGCCCGCGCCCGCCCCCGCCCGGTGTTGCTTAGGCTGTTGAATCCATTTGAGAAAAATATAGTATACTCTCGCTGGACATTAATAATGTAATGTGAGAGTTGATCTAAAAGTATTTACGAGAAAATCTCGGAAATATTTCATCAAACGGGCGCTGAAACAAACTAATAGAAATGTACCGTATGCCCCGGGTCCGGCCCTGTGCTGTGCTGTGCTGGTCGCAGCTCGTCCCAGCCGGAGGAGGTGTCGCCGCCGGCGCCGAGTGCCGGCACAACAATAACCCTCCGGCGACACAATGCGATTCTATTTGTAACCATCGCTACTGTTGGAAACGGATACCGACAGCGTTGATGTCGTCGGTATCGCGACAGTGGGTTTCATTTATAACTAAACTGCGAAAAAGTATTTGTAATTTGAGCCTTTGGTTGATACGTTTGTCTTAAAAATATAACAGGGTATGATGTAAGGTCGAGACACACTCATCGATACAGAGTGCTCGGGTAACAAACAAATTTATGTGTGAAAAAGATAAAAACTAAAATCTTACATTTCAGCGTAGGTAAATCCAAAAAAATTATAGAGATGACGCAATAAGCATGAACAACAAAATAAAGATAACGTAAATTGCTATATATTTTTTTATAGTTAAATTATTTATTAGGTACATCTTAAGTAACACATAAAGTTCATCTGAAGGTCGAGACACACTATCTACCGCCGCGTTACCCGACCTTGCGGTCATACGGGCCGATTCCGCTACTTGCAGTGTTGTCATGACGAAAATTGTTTTCACGTTTCGCCCTTCTGGGCGTGACGTCACACAACATTTACTTCGTCGTCGAGAAGCTCAATTAATCTCCTCCTCTTGTGCCAAGCCTTGGCAAATCCTCTCAGTCGCGCGAAGTTCGCCTCCGAACTAACAAGATCCGCGAAGTACACAGGTCCCGCTTGCGCTCTATGCAATGAGTCCAGCATCTTGCGGCGTTCTTCCTCGTACAGTCCGCACTCCCAGAGCACGTGGTCTCTATACTCTTCGGCTTGTCTGCAGTAACATGTTCCCGTCTCACTCAGTGTCATGTCCCGGAGCCTTCCCCTAAAACACCCGTGGCCTGTCAATATTTGGGAAGTCTGGAAGTCAGGTTCGACCCAGGGGGTTCTAAGTCGGGTGACAACATCCGGGAAGAACTTATGTAAGTCCCGGCCTTTCTCCTCTTCTGCCCAGCGTTCCTGCCATTCAGCTATTATTGTTGTCTTTTCCCTGTTGGCGAGGGCTCTTTTCTCCTTCGCTGGTAACCCCTGTCGCTTCTCTTCCACCCTACCCGCGCGTACGACTTCCAGATCAGCCGGCAGCACCCCCGCGAGGACGGGGAGTGCTGCCGTGCTCGTCGACCTGTAGGCCTTCGTGAGGAGAACAAGGGCTGGCCTTTGTGTGCGCAGAAGAGTACCTCGCACAACATGCAATGTCGCTCGTTTGTGCCATACAGCGGCGGCGTAGGTGATGGTGGCCACGTACGTGCCGTGGTACAGGACACGTAGCGCCTTGTACTTAATGCCCCAGGAGGAAGCGCTAACTCGTGACATCTTGCCAAAACACTTGGTGGCACGCTCTCCGATAGACAGTGCATGCTGTGCGAAGGACAGTCGGTCATCCACGACTACACCCAAGACCGTTGACTGTGTGACAGTCCTAATATCGCGTTACCCGACAGGCCCGACGAGACGTCGCGTCTTAGCCATTATTCCCACAAATTGTAACGCCGCGCCGGACGAACTCGTATGTTATTCATGTCTCGCCAAACAATTTGAATGTCCCGCTGGAATTTTGTAAAATTTGTCCAAACATTAATTACACCAGATAATGAAGAGAGCTGTTTGCGCCGGCCGCGAGCGGGACGGCGCGCGGGCGGCGCGGCGCGTGCGAGCGGGACGGGCTTGTACGTGGCACGTATAACGTGGACGGAGTCGCGGGCGTACACTATAGTTGGATCGGTAAATATCATTGAAATAGAACAAAAGGAAAAACGATAAGTTATTTTCCAAACGGAGATCTCTTTAATATTACAAATATGAATGGTTGTTCAATAAATAATGTAATACGTACAACCTGTCGGAATTAAGTAATCCCCTCAAAAAATGAACGTGAAAATGGGTGACAAGTTCCATAATGTTAAGAATATGCGTGGTTGTCGACTTCGCCTACAAAAGAATTGATATCTAAATGTGTGCCAAGTTCTGTAGATAGTAATGAAATTTATTAATTATATTATAACACAATTTCTTATTTTTCTGCTATAACAATGTTTGCTATTTAAAAATATAACTTTCTAAATATTAACAGTCGAATTATTCACACAAACCAGATAACTTGGGATAAATTGAACCTGGACAATTTTCACGTACAAGTGATCATATTCTTTGTAAAAACTAGCCGCACATCAAATTTTCAGATTATGATAACTGTGACTTGAAACGTGTTAATTTTAGCTAAGATTAAGTACTATATTATGTACTATTTCTATTCAATTTCATATTTGGTGTCACAGACATTAAAATATAGCTTAAACTCCGTCCGAGGGCAACTTTGGGTCGCTATAAATTGTGGTTACTGTAAGTCAACCGGTGGGGGGAGGGGGAGGGGGCGCACGCGCATTGTGAACCGACTGCAGAGAGGAAGAGTTACGAAGAAAGGTCTTATCGCGATTGTATCTACTATAGCAGTGTAAAGCATAATATACATACCTTCACGCTACATTCCCAACGGGATGGGCTGAAGAAAAAAGTAGAAATAACCAGAATACCAACTACGTACCTGCTCGTGGCACATATTGGGCACTGGCCGAGGAAGGAGGTCGCGACGAGACCAGGGGCCCGACAAACAGACAAAAGAAATTCACACAAAACAAAGAAGTCGTAAAACCCTTCGGCCAGGGCCGGCGCGGGAGGCATAGTATATTACTTTCGAAACTAGTAGTTATATACTACAGGCACAGAATATACATATAGGTAAGTACCTAGTACAGAAGAACCATCAGGAGTAAAATTACGGCTCCACTTCAGTGTGTAAATCTTTGAACATTGTGAAAAGAGGTCATTTGAAAATTATGACTTCCCGATCTTTTACACAATACGATGTAACGGTATAATCCAATAAACTGTCTAGTTATTTTCTTTAGTTCGACGCTGAAAAGTGTGGCACTGGGTTATGTTGACATTATCCCGCGCGAATCCCGCGGAAGGCGACGCAAATCCCGGGATTCCGCGGGACCGAGCGCGACCGGCACAACAACATTTACATATTCGCCGACTGAACCGGGGCCTCGGGAAATAAATGCACTCGCAAGTAAATTATACAGTTGTACATAAATAATAATACTTAACGTATAATTATATCAAGTTTAACATTTTAGTTTAGTTCCGCCTATATACTCGTAAGTAAATAATGTAGCTTTGGGGCCTGTTGGCCGGGAGGGGGACAAATGAATGGTTGCTGTTCTGGAGATGACGTGGTCCAGCTAGAGCACCCGTCCGAATAGCACCCGCGCGAATAGCACCGTGCCTGCTCCACGGATCAATATTATTGGCAGGTGCTATGTCATTTTGGTCCTATTTATATTTACAATTTTAAGTTCCCAACTGGTGGTTAGTGAGTGCAGTGAGATCTTGTTAGAAAGAGATGAAGCTCCCCGCATGGCCTTACACTCAAACATAATACATAAAAGAAATGTCCATTGCTATTTATTTATTATACGTAGTGAAGTATGCAATTTATTATTTTTGTTTTGTTTGATTTGAAAATGTCGAATGTTTTTTCTAAGATTGTTATTGTTATTATTTGTAATGATTTTAATGAAACACCGTGAGTGCCAGACAACAGCTGATTTATTTCCGTCTACCTACATCCGAACATACATAAAATACAATGACATTAAGTAATACCTACAACATCTCCCCCACAAAAAGTCTATATAAATTACTACACCCTACCTATATAATCTTTCCCCTTCCCCAAAAAACAGTTTACAACATTTTAGTTTCGTGAAAATATTATTTAAAATTACACAAGTACACTTACACTTTTAACTTATAGCCATTACAACATGTGAGCGATTTCATGATAGGTCCGTATTATTTCCAATTGCTCAAACACTTAATTAAATTTATAATTTAGTTTTTTAGCCCTACTGCGTGTGAGCGGAGGTACCCAGGATGCCATCCATGATGTCATGCATTCATTGTCGGCAGCGCTGTCACTTGCCTCGCTCGCGCCCCCTGCGACATCATCCCCCCCGTCAGGGCGGACCATGTCACCAGTGTCCCGTCGAGATTCCCCGTCAATAGCCTTATCTACCTCCTCGTCACCTCCACTCAACTCGCGGTCTTCCTCCATCTCTGTTTTCACATCCAATTGTTTACCCTCGCATTTGATTAAATGGCGCCTATTGCGTCTGTACCTGGCTCCTACTTTTGTCTCTATTATATAAGAGCGAGGTGCAGTCGCCTTTCCCACTACTGTTCCCTGCGTTCTTACTTTACCGTTGATGCACAGAACATCATCACCAATGCCTAGTTCCGGCAAGGACTTGCACTGTTTGTCGTAATAATGTTTTGATATTTTCTGTTTTTCTAACATTGTGACATGCTCTGATGCATCCACTGGTTTTGGCTTTAATAACTGTGAAGCGACTGGCAGCTTGCAACGCAATCTGCGACTCATTAATAGTTGCGCGGGAGAGCTCAAACCATCTCTTGGCGTATTTCTAAAATTTAATAATGCCAAATAAAAGTCACTATTGCTTTTCATAGCTTTTATCAGTAGATTTTTCACAGTTTGTACTGCCCTTTCGCTTTTGCCGTTCGCCTGAGGATAGTTGGGCGACGACGTTATATGGTCGAAGTCCCACTCATCAGCAAACTTTTTAAATTCCCGGCTGCTATACTGTGTGCCGTTATCACTGATAACAGTTTCCGGTATTCCGTGCCTTGAAAATATTTCCTTCATAGCTTGTATAACTGTGCTGGACATAATATTATTTAATTTGCTCACCTCTACGTAGTTGGAATAATAATCGACAATTAGAAGGAAGTATTTTCTCTGGTATTCGAATATGTCCGATCCCACTTTCTTCCACGGTAATGAGGGAATTTCCATTGGCAGCAATGGTTCTCTAGCAGGTGCGTTTGAGCACTCCCGGCATACAGAACAACGTTTCACATACAGTTCTATGTCGCGTGACATATTGGGCCAGAACATGACTTGTCTCGCGCGCCGCTTGCACCGATCTATACCTAGATGTCCCTCGTGAACAATACGAAGCATTTCTCCTCTCAGTGCTGGTGGTATCAGTATTACATCATTTTTAAACACTACGTCATCTACAATAAACAATTCATCTTTCATCGACCAATATTCTCTTAAATTTTCTATGATATTGTATCTGTGATCAGGCCACCCTATTTTTATATATTCTAATAATTTGTTTAGATCAGAATCCCGCTTTGTTTCTTTTTTAATTAATGTTAGTTTTTTGTTTGACATGGGCACACTGTTTACAATCAGTTGTACCTGATAGAGAACATGCTCGTGCACCTCATCACTGTACAGGTCCGGCAGCGGCGCGCGCGACAGAGCGTCAGCTACAAACATGTATTTTCCTGGCTTGTAATACACAACTAAATCATAACCCTGTATCCTCAGCATCATACGCTGCAAACGTGCTGGGACGGACATCAGCGGCTTTTTAAAAATACTCTCTAACGGTTTATGATCAGACTCAACAATAATCTTTTGCTTTCCAAATATGTATTGGTGGAATTTTTCGCACGCAAAGACAATGGCCAATAGCTCTTTTTCTACCTGTGCGTATCGCCGCTGCGCGTCGGTGAGCGTGCGCGAGGCGTACTCGACGGGCCGGCCCGCCTGCATGAGCACGGCGCCCAGCGCGTCGCGCGACGCGTCCACCGACAGCAGCACGGGCTGCGACACGTCGTACAGCGCCAGCACGGGCGCTGAGCATACACTACTCTTTAACTTTTCGAATGCCTCCTGTTCACTCTGTTCCCAACGCCAGTTACTTTCTTTTTTTAGTAAATTAGTTAAAGGAAGTGCATGCTCCGAGTATTTCGGTATGAATTTTGACAAATAATTGACAGCGCCCAGGAAACGCTCTAAGTCCTTCCTATCTTTCGGCTGCGGCATCTCGTTTATTGCCTTTACTTTGTTACAATCTGGCCTCATTCCGTTACCGTCAAAAATATGACCCAAATAGGTTACCTCTTGAACACCTAGCTTACATTTTTCTTTATTAAATTTGAGATTAATTTCCCTCGCACGCTGTAACAAAGCATTTAACCTAGCGTCATGCTCTTGTTTTGTTTTGCCCCAAACGATAATGTCATCGATAAAACTGTCTGTGCCCTCCAGGTCTTCCAGCAGTTGACGAATTTTACCGTGGAAAACCTCGGAAGCGCAATTGATCCCAAACGGGAGACGGAGAAATTGATACCGTCCAAACGGTGTGGCGAAAGTACACAGGTCTGTGCTGGGCTCGTCCAGCTGCACGGCCCAGAACCCTGAATTAGCGTCGAGCACAGAAAAGTATCGCGCGCCGTGCAGCCGCGCCGCCAGCTCCGACACCGTGGGCAGCTGGAAGTGCGCGCGCCGCACCGCGCGGTTCAGCTCACGCGGGTCCAAACACACGCGAATACCGTTATTCTTTTTTGCCGCAAGAACTAACGGGTGTACCCACTGTGTAGGATGGGTGACCTTCCGGATGACGCCTAACTGTTCCATTTTTCTCAGTTCCTCTGCCAACCGATCCCTCATAGCTAGAGGTATTTTTCTAGACGCACAGATCACTGGCTGTACGGACTCATCCACGACCATGTGATACTTGCCCGGGAGACACCCTAGACCTGTGAATAAATCCTCATACTCAGCTACATTCACCGAGTGTACCCGTTTTACCAACCCTACCACTTCGCAAGATTTCCGTCCCAGCACACTTTGACATTGTATATCCGCCACTGCAAACTTTAATTTGTATATAACATTTTTATACGACCATTGCAAATAACAAACTCCTTTTACAGGTATAATATCTCCACTATACGATTCTAATTTTATACTATTATTTTTTATAATATTAGTATCGAATCCCAATTGCAAAAATCTTTCATATGATATCACATTAATATCCGCCCCAGTGTCCAATTTAAATTTCTCCGAACCGCTTTCACAAGTCAGCGTTTCAAACCACTCATCAGAAATATTATGTTTCTGTCCCTTTATGACCGATATATAAAAAGATTCGCACTCATCTGATTCCGAACTGTTGTCGTTCTGTTCAATTTCATATACACGTTTAACTTTACCGCCGCTATGTGAAGAATTAGATTTACATACCCTCGCGAAGTGTCCACGTTTACCACAAACAAAACAGGTGACGTGCAGCGCAGGACACTCGCCTTCAGCGAAGCGCGCGCCGCCACCGCCGCACCAGTGACAAGGGCGACGGGCCGGCACCGGCGCACGAGGCCCGCGCCCGCCGCCGGCACCGCGCGCCGCCGCCGCCGCCGGGCGCCCGCCGACCGCCGCCTGCTGTTGGCCGGGGGTGCCGCCGCCCTTGCGGCGCCCGCCCGCACCGTCGTGCCCGAACCGATTACGTAGCTCGACACCATCCACGTGGGCCACACTTGCACATACAGCGTTGCCACTGCTCATTTCTCGCCCACTTTCCTTCGACACTTCGTCCGCTTGACACACTTTCACTGCTTTATCTAGGTCAAGGTCATCACATCTCAGTAAACGATCCCTGATCGTCGCATTCCGTACTCCACACACGATGCGGTCTTTGATTAGATCGTCTTCTAAATTACCAAATTTACAATTTTTGCTTAGAAGGCGTAGTGACGTCACATACTGTTGGATGGATTCTCCATCCTCTTGGTTGCGAGTAAAAAATTTGTATCTTAGTAAAGTGATGTTTACTTTTGAGCCAAAATAGTCATCGAATTTACTCAACACGACTTTCACATCATCTCGATCAGAGTCTTTCTCGAATATGAAAGTTTGAAAAACATCAAACCCTTCCGTACCGATCAGGTTAACAAGCAGGCTCGCTTGGACAGATGGTGACTCCTTGTCCACTCCCGACGCCTTCACAAATAGTACGAATTGCTGCCTCCAACGCTTCCACGCATCAGCCCTGCTGACGGGACCGCCGTCCATGTTTAATTCTGCGGGTGGCCTCGCGTGCTCCATTGTCACGTTATTAACCACGTAAACACTAAATACTCAATTACAAACGTATTTACACGTGTGCACCACACAAATACGTCTATTTTAGTATCACTGCAATCCAATATTCTAGTTAAAACCAATCACCGCTGCCACCATGTAATGATTTTAATGAAACACCGTGAGTGCCAGACAACAACTGATTTATTTCCGTCTACCTACATCCGAACATACATAAAATACAATGACATTAAGTAATACCTACAACATTACGTTCTGTGGTCAGTCGTTCCATACACAACGCATGTATCGAGTTGTATTGTAAACAGACAGCCGTTGAATGCTTGTATGCCGGATACCATCGAGATAGGATCTCTTTGGTGGGTGCTCGCGGCCCTAGATAATTTTATTCGTTCTAGCCTGATACATACAAGGTGTCAGGTCTAACCCGTTCCTTCCGCGTATCTCCGGCGGCGGCGCTGCTGGTATATACAATTATTGTAATGAGGCTGTTCAAATTCCGTCGGCGTAACGAAATCACGGGAAGCTCGGATATAAATCGCGTACAAAGAAAGCCCTTTTTATGAATGGCAAAATTATCTGGCGTTTCTACGTGGGAGGAAACACCACACACCCACCCTATATGTTTAGAAAATCCTGTGGCATCACATATAACCTAACCAAGCCTGGTTACGCCCGGCCTATTTCCATTGTCGTTAGCAGCGCCTTCTGTATCTGGCCGCGGCTCGTCACAGTCGAGCACAGAGGTTGTATCGACACCCATATAATCCACTGATGGAAGAGGTCCCTTCGGTTTGGACAAAGCGGGTACTGCATAAAACAAGGTGTGCTAGGTATACGTCATAAATATGAACTATTTCATACAAATCCATTGATCTCCCTAATGTGTTCTCTAACTGGGTCACCGACTACACTTCCCAAGGCGCGGGCCCCGCAGTCCCCGGCGCGGCGCCCGCCCTGGGGACAATCAGGCCAACACGCTGTGAGGCCCGCCACTCGCAATGGGCAAACTTCAACGGGGTAACCTTCGATCATGTAGTACAAGCATACCGCATCAGTGCTCTAATCGTGGCACGACCAAACAGTGCTTAAATTTACCCTAAGCATTGTTTTGTGGCCAGTTGTGTTGTGTGTGTGTCGCGTGTTACTGGATGAATTGAGCGGATTTAAAAACACGAGGTTTCATTAGATTCGGTGCAATCCCGAGAGTGACAGAATAGGATGAATGAGCTTGACTGCAAGAAATCGCTCAAGGTGATAAGACCGTCTAAATTGTAGTTATCATCAGTTTGATCTTACAGTTACCTTAAGCATTCGGATTTCTTGATTTTTTTCCCAATTGGTATTTGTTAGACGAATTTATCCATTTAGTGTAGGTACTGTTTATGATCGAATCGGATCGACGACAAACATCAAAAAGTTTCGCGATCACAGCAATCGGGGATGCTGTGATCGATGCCATTGGCTTTTTTATGGTTATGTGTGAGGATTACTGAGGATGAGCTCGTGGTGGAAAGGGCGGCGCCGGGGGGAGCCCACGACAACAAGGAGTGTGGGTCACTCAATGGATTCTTAGAAGTAATGTATGGGTTGTACTTTTATGTTAGGCACGAGACACTCAGATTGATATATAAAATGAATCACTGAGCGGATTGAGCGGAGTCCGGTGCGCGCTCAGTACTGTACAGAACATTACTCAATTGTCTTGAACATGATTGATATTCTCCATCGGGAAGGACGAGGAATACATTGGAAGGTACATACTGGGCGGGTACGTCCGAGGCACGCCGCCGCCGCCGCCGCCGCCGCGGGTAAACACATCGGGTTTTCATTATGTATTTGCCAAGGGATGTGCGGAATATTTATGTATTTTATTTAGTCTGTATCATTGTGTTGTGGGCGCTTTGGGAAGTTATTTAAAATAATAATTATTTCAATAACATACTAAAATTATCTAGTAATTGTAAATTCAACTTTATTTCGTTCCAGATAGGGTTCTAGGGCTCTATATTTCCGTCACCAAACAGCACTGTTTGCTTTGTTAAAAATATACGAAACAGTCTAAAATTACTACAAAATAGAAACTCTTTCGTTCAGTGGAAGAACCAAGCGGTATTAGCCATAGAGCGTTGCTCTACGTTGCCGGTTGTGGTGCGTTGCGTTGAGATTTATTTTCGGGCAAAGCGGGACTTGTTGTATTTCCTATGAAATGTATGTGAGACTTCAGACACGCGCGGCCTGCGGTAGGCCGCCACCGCAGGCCGCGCGTGCCTGGGATGTGCCTTAAGAGCTGGTGACATTTCTGTGCAGTGGTGTCTTTACAATTCCCCACTACCACGTCTATGGATGATGTCAACCCCCGGAAACGGGATGGCGCCTGACCCGCGCGGTGCATTCAATTTTGGGCTAAAAATCGGGACGTCTGGCATCGCTGTGCTACGGCTACAGCAGCGCGTAGCACCCGCCCCGCCCGTGCTACGCGCCGCCGTGCTACGCGCTACTCTACAATAGTTCCTTCTTGATATGTTTGAATCAGATGTGTCGGTAGTCGCACGCATCCGAGTAACGAACAACACTATTTATCCCTTAGAGTGTTAAAAAACCCGTTCGGGTCTCAAATGTAGTTCAAATACTAAACTTTATGTAGTCTACATAGAATTCTTTTTTCAAAAACCAAAATATGACGACAGCCACATTCTAATGATTATTATTACTATTTACAGATTAAATTCAAAAACATAGGAAAATTCAAAAACTATTACTCCTTTATTAAAACTACACATTGAACACTGTACTTTTAAAGCCGTTGGTACTGCAGCAGACAACATTACAGTAAACACACATCGCGCCGCCGCTGGTTCGACGGCCAGTGAGCGCTAATGTCCCGCGCAGACGTCCGGACCAGCGCATTAGGGACATGCGCTAGGGTTGCCCACTCAGCTTGGCTTCCGTTCACTTGTTACATTACATTCCCGTCTAAAGAGAAGTCTATTTGGTTCCGTGCCCTCAAAGCTAAAGGGAATCCGGTTAAGAACTAGCTGACAGCAAAGCTATGTGTGATATAATATGGGTGGGATGCCCTTTTACCACCCGTGTTAGGACTGTTAGTGTACTTGCCTATTTCTGTATAGGTCAATATTAAGTTATAAACTATATGTGAATGTTTACGTAAAAGACGACGGGAAGTTGTGACTTGAAGTAACCACGCGCTAAGTGCAGCACATAACTTGGAAGGCGCAGCCCTGGGGCCGCGCGCGCCGCACACACGCGGATTTTAAACCAAACATTGTTAAGTCGATTAGTAAGTGATGAGAAGGTTGTGCAGTGTGGCCGTACCGTTTATTTCTTTAGTTATTCAGCTCACGGACTCAAAATGTTCTTGTTTTCTGTCACCTTTGATGTATTACCTCGCCATGGACCGGCCGGATGTTGTTTGTTTGTTTGCTGCAGCGCTAATGGCGTCCACAGCCTCTCGTTGTCAGATACGTTTTTATTCACATTTTCTCCGTTCGTATACACAGATAATCCACGTACGTACTTTACCGGTAGGTGGCAGCAGGATCCAGTGGTCGCCGTTCTGTTGTTTTATAGACGCAGAGTAGGTAGCGGCTCGGGGGGCAGGAGGGCTGATGTCGTTGTAGACTCGGTTACTTAAATAACTTTACTTCATCATCATCATGTCAGCCTGTAGACGTCCGCTGCTGGACAAAGGCCTCCCCCAAGGATCTCCACGACGACCGGTCCTGCGAACACGAGTAACTTTACTTACTTACTTAGTTACTAGACTCGCGAGTTGTACCATTGGGAACGAATTTGGTTGTACTACCGAGTAGTTGGTCCATCTGGAGAAATACTCCCAGTGTGATGCGGGCGACGGCTCGACAAGCCGTGCCGCACGGATACTGGTGGCCCTAGCGCGATATAAATAAAGTTGATATTGCCACAAAGATGTATAGCTTGACGTGGGCTCGACTGTACAACTAGTTGGTCGCCGCGGCGTCACCCGGGCGGGTCCAACAGGTGAGAGCGGGCGCCGGGGGCCGCTCGCGCTCGCCGTGAGACCAACTGGAAAAAGTAATTAACAATTTCCCCACAGTTATCATACCTCCTTCTTCACTTGATACAAACGTTTCGAACTCAGTTACACAACTATTTAAAACTAGCTGTCGCCCACGGCTTCGCCCGCATGGTATAAGTACCTATAAACAACCCTGAAGAAATTATATGAATCATAGTGAATTCCGCATCAAAATCCGTTGCGTAGTTTAAAGATCTAAGCGTACAGACGCGAGAAGCGACTTTGTTTTGTACTGTGTAAGGATTACACTAGAAGGTGAAATACATACACATACTGAAACAGTTTAGTTTTACTGAAAAATGTGTCATGTCATGACTCCTAGTATTTAGTAGGTAGAGCTAGTGAGGGGGGCGCGCCGGTCCCGCGAGTCCCCCCTGCGATTCACTTTACTCCTATTTGCCAAGGTCTGCAGTAATGTCGCCCTTGCTTTTCCATTCATTTCTGTGTTCCCGCGCAGCCTTCTCACTCGTGCCGATGTTAACACGAAATGTTGATGAGCTTGGTGCATGACGCGACTTTACTCACATGTATTTCCTCGCACGTGTGCACGTGGCGTGTCGGTAATGTTCTGTTCACGGGCCGCCGAGTCTAATAACCTTCACTTGTATGGTGCACGTCGTCCGGCCGCAACTCCACTGGTCGCGAGTCGCTGTGTGTGGCCCAACTGACAGACGACTACACCACCAGAGTTTATGCTGATGATGTTACCCACAAGCTGGGTGCTGTCATACAATATGTTATTAAAGCGCGACGTTTAAATCCCCTTCGATCCCGGGGCCCTTTGTCCCCGGGCCGCCGAGGCTCCGGCATCACTTTACTGTTATTATTTCATTACGCGTTGGCGCGTTTTTGCGTCGCGTTCCTTATGACACGAAACAAAAAGTCACATGAGAGATGAAAATGGTTGAGCATTTCGCGGATTGTGTGTTGACGGTATAACATAACTATAGTGCAGAACTTATCTGGGGGAGGATTTTTTCGTTCATGATTCGAGGGCATCGTCATAAACGTTTTTTTGCGAAAGAGAGCTATTAGGGCGATCTATAATCTACGTTGTAGAGAATCATTAAGAGAAAAGTTTAAAGAAATTAATATATTAACCGTTGCCAGTCAATACATTTTTGAGAATATTTTGTATGTCCGCAAAAATATATCTCTCTTTTTGAGGCACTGTGACATGAACACAGCTTATGTTACAAGAAACAAAAACAAACTTGTACCACCACAGTTAAGGCTTAGTAAGGTCAGTAAATCATTCACGGGGCAATGTATACGCTTCTACAACAAACTACCAGAAGAAATCTTAAATATGAATGACAGAAAATTTAAGACCCACATTAAACAACAACTTTGTAAGAAAGCATATTATAAAACAGTCGATTATTTAAATGACAAAGATGCCTGGTGTTAATGTTACTTCAGCCTCGCACAACCTTTACAAAATAATGTTATGTACAAACTTGATTTTAAAAGATGTGTTGCGGAAGTTTGTTGCGCCGCTTCTTCTTCCCAGCTCTATATAGATCACAAGCATGGAAATTATGTTTGTTGGTATTTGTCACACAAATCAGAAAAAGCTCGCTACGTTTTTTTTTGTATTTAAATAGTATAGAAGCAGTATGCAACGTTCACTGATAACATTAGGAACTCAACTTAGCCCGTTGTTCCGAATTGCGGGTGTAATACGTCTACCTACGTGTTTTGTAACGTTATATAGTTTTAACACCTAGTATACGTAGGTGTCGGCCGGTGGAGGCACTACAACACCACGCCAACAAGTAAGTGCTTCCCGGCGCGATCATTGCGTTAGTTCCTCCTAAACTATAAAACCGGGGTAGGCAGCCGCTGTTAAAAGTTGTCGCCAGGCCCGCCCGCAGGGCTGCATCAACTCAGAGGGCTCATTATGATGCGGACCGCTCAGGGAAATACCACCGTCTGTTGTGTTATTCTCGCTCTCTTCTTTCACCGACGTCAACAACTTATTGTCATTGCCATTCATACCTGCTCGCCACCACACCCGGTCTCCCTCCCCCCCCCCCCCCCACCAACAATAAAGAATCCTCCTCACTGTCAGTTCATTTAATTAGTTTACACATTTTAAAAAATTTGGTATTTTTTTTATTATCAAAGAATGAAAGTTCTGGGCGCTCATGTCCCCGTCTTTATGATGACAATTGGTAAAAACTTGTACCAAGTGTACTCATATTGAGTTTGACAATCCGTACCGACGCGAGTGCCCCCCCCCCCCCCCCCCCTGGCGGCGGCCCTGGCCCGCGTCTTAGTTGTTCCGCGCAATAACATTTTATGGCGGCCGTGAGCCGTAACGCAGTTTGTGTAGCCCCCCCCCCCCTCCCCCCGGCCGGACCACCCCCCTCCCTCCGCTAGGTACCTACAGACGAGGACCCGTCTGGTCCCCCAAATCAATCAAATCCTTTATTTTCTAGCTTAATCATGTTTTGATAGCCCGATTGCCGCCCGTCAATCTTAAACGGTTAATGAATGCTGTGTTAATTTATTTTAATCAAATTCCTCATTAATTTCAAAAAAATGAAGCTCCAAAGTCAACTCTCGATCGAAGAGCAATCACATCAAATGACTTGTTTGTTGGGATGGGGGGTGCGGGGGTGCGGGGGTGCAGGGGGGACGACGACGACGGCCGAATGATGATAGAACGAGTGAACGACTCGACGCGCCGTCAATTTGCGCGCGATGAGTGATTGATTGTATTCATATGACCACAAGTGCATGGCTCTCTTGTGACGTTGTGTCGTGCGGAACTGATATGGAAACCTTTGGAGTGTTCAGGCCAAGACGCGTAAGGTCCGGTCACCGGTGCACAAACAAATGTACGTTTGATTCTTTGTTCCTCTTTCACGTCGCTACAAAAGGTGGGTAAACAAAAATCGTAAAAAAACCCATTGATTTACTACCACCATAGTATTCTGTGCTACCGCTGGAAAGGGGCTGAAGTTGTTTTGGCTATCATAGTCTATGTACGGGGACGACATAAAATCTAAATCCTATATGAATTTGCAATCGTAAGCGAGAAACAATATATCTAACCCCCGTCACTGTCGGGCGCGAGTGGAGCGGCCATCAATGTTTCAGCGGCACCGTCACGCCGGGAACGAATGAACGAGCGGCCCGGCCCCGGAGTATTTACGAGCGCAGACATTGCGCGGGGCAGGCGCGAGACGTGCACGCACGGTGAGTCTAACATTCCATTCACGGCCATCAGTTCCACCCACTGAAATGTTTATGTTCATGAAATCTGCGAACTGTAGCAACTTTGCTTCGAGTTTGCGTTTTCTAGATACGCACCTTGAAAAAAGCTGAAAATTACGACCTTTTGTAGCTCAAGTTGTCCAGGCAATATACTTACAAGGGGAAAGAACCGGAACGATGGCGTGCTAAATGTAACGAACATGCTAATGGTACTTACAAAAAATTACCCGTTCAAATAAATAAAAATACGATACATTGTGACGTAAGACAGCTGTTCAACTAATTTCGCCCGACGTCACAAACTGAAGGGTCCTGGAGCTCCTTTGAACCGAATTTAGCGGCGTCATCTTTCTGCGGCTTATCAGCTCGATCCGGAGTGTCCGCGGCGCGAGGGTCCTCCACAGCCCCCCCCCCCCCCCCCCCACTTGCCGCTAGACGGATGGCGACAGTAACGAGCGACTTGGAGCTTGATTTATTTCTGACATAATCTTTGCCTCACAATGTGGGTAAGTACTTGAGTGCTGCAGCAGATCATACATCGATTCACATATCGATGTTCGATTATGTAGAAAATATTATCGACAGTATGGAAAGCATCATCTGTCGCAGAGCCGACGGCCGTTGGGGCAGACGAGCTCTAGAGTGGAGACCACGGACCGGTACGCGCCAGGTGGACCGACGACCTGAAGAAGGTGGCCGGAAGCGGAGGGCGGAGGACCGGGTGTGGTGGCGTTCGTTGGGGAAAGCCTGTGTCCAGCAGTGAAAGTTAAATGGCTGATCAATGATGATGATGGAAAGCATGGATCGATATATACTGTTGATAGTATGAATCAAAAAATTTAGCCACTCCCTTAAGGATGAGTAATAAAAGCATTCTATGGATGTCAAATCGATTACAATATTGTAAGCGATTCCAGCTTAAAAAAACAAACTCATGAAACAACATTACAGAATTAACACTTAGAGCTGAATATGAGATCACTTTAGACGTTATACACTTCAAAACGTAAATGGACTCGTTATCGCACGAGAGCTCGAAACTAACTGATTGTGTGTTTATATAGCGGCTGGCATCGATTCACTCTACTACAACATCGATTCATTCGAGTACGACATCGATTCATTCTACCCGCTACAATATTGTAACTCACTCACACATTCTCATTTTCAAACTCCATATAAATTTGTACTAGCAACCTCCTCCCGCTACTCCGCTTCCTTTGTCCGCACCCCCCCGGTAAGTGGCACCATAGGTTCCGATACTAAATATGCGAGATGCGATCTATTGTGCCGTATTAGCACATAGCGAGTATTGAGCCGGTTTAACGATACTATTTTATTGTGCAACGGATCACGTGATCAGGTGTGCGATCATAATACTTTCTTACTTTCTTCAGCGAAACTCAAAAATAAACTTAAGGGATGGAACTGGGTATTTGTTAGTTCCTTTTGTAATTGCAAACAGCACCGAGTGCCTGGCGCCGGCCGAGTCAATAAACAAGCCGCCTCACAGAGTGCGAGGGGTAGGGGGGGGGGGGGGGGGGGGCTCTCAGCTCAATGGCGTCAAAATAAACAACAACAAACAATAAATCTTGTGGACAATAATTAATTGTGTTGAAATTAACAAGACGTTATGAAATACACAGACGCCTTTGAGATGTGGCGATGGAGGAGAATAATGAAGATCGGTTGAACGGACGATGAAGAAGGGCTTGAGTGGGGCGTGAACAGTGGGGAATATCAAAAATAATAACAAACAGAAGAGCGATTTGTTTCGGCCACAGATAGAAGAAGAAATCCCCGGATACAGTACATACACCAACTAAAAGAGTGGAGCAATTCGCCGTAGCAGTTTAAAAAGAGGGCAGGAGACCGCCAAGAGTGGAGCAGACTGCAGCGACAGGGGCCAGCCCCTTAGTAAAGAGGAAGATCAAATGCAGGAACGACGGACTTTGTCCATCCGGTAGAAGGTCGCCGCGGCTGTCGACCTGACAACTTTGAATCGCTGAGTGATACAACCCCAACCAATGCCACAGGTGGGTGATGTCCCCGAGGAATGAGATGTGATGCCTACAAATAGACAGTGACCCTGATTCAAGGGGGCAACTGCTCGCTGATTGGCCAGAACTAAGATGACCTTGAACGCGATTGGTTTGGGTGGTCGTTATCTATGTGTGCTGAGTTGAGAGATGTTCGCATAAAACAATCGCATAATTCGCGTAAGTTTTTCATTTGAGTTACAAAACTAAACCGAATAAAAAACATGAACGCAATGAACGATTGAATGAAAAAGTTAATTTACTTGTTGAAGAAATTTATTATCTGTTTGACTTAGAACCTTGGAACATAGCGTTGTTTGAAACTGGATCACGTGCCTTTTGCGAGCCTCTTATCAAATTGTAACTCGACGAGTGTCATTGCGGGGCCCGCTGCCCGCATCCCGCATCCCGCTGCCCGCATCCCGCATCCCGCAGCCGCGGCCCGCAAGTAAAGTCCGCATAATTTATTCAGTGACCAGTCACGCGATCACTGCAGGGCTGTCGACGTCTCTCCTTATTTATTTCTCCAATCACTTAGTGGAAAGTGCCGGTATAACTGGTGCTGCTAGTCTGATTTTCAGACAATTTCTTATCAATATTGTTCCGTATTAAATCATAATTTAAACAATCAGTAGTATAGTTTATATTTATACTAATGTAGAACTTTGGACATTACTTGAGAAAGATTTTGTTTGGACCTCGTTGTATATTTTACAGTAAGTCAATCAAAGAGTCTGATTTTGTACCGAAAATTGTGATGTAAATACTATGAAATTATTTATATTTTTAGTATCCGTATGTTGGAGTTGAGTGGCAGCCCTGCGGAGGTAGACGGCGGCAATCTGCGTGGATTGTTTAGCTCCAAGTTCCGGCCGGTGCTTTGGCTTGACATTAAATAAACGAAATCTAACATTGTACATAATTGACTTGTTCCTTTGTGGCTTGTTTACTTTGTTTATTTTTTGCAAGTCCCTATAAATTTATTCGTGTAGAAAATGTCGTGATAGCCTTTTTGGTTGGAAGGACCATAATACGTAGGGTCACCCACCACCCTCACCTATTGTATCCATCCAACAGCACGTTGCTAAGTTTAGGTTTGAAGTAATTTGAGAGCCTGTGTAACTAGAAGAATACGGCGCTGGCCTGGCTGGGCTGGTGTCCGGGGTGGCGACGCATTTGTTGCCTTTGAACTGGTTGCACACAAACGTAAAAAAGGACAAGGTTAATGACCTTTTTAGCCGTGGTACCTACTACCAACTCTAGTACCACTATTAAATGGGTGTTTTAAAGTAGGCAATTACCGTAGACTTCGCAGAAAATGCGTCATAAATTCAGTTAACACGACTGGTCCCGGCGTGTGATGGAGTTACAATAACATTTAGCGAGTCGAGGAAAGTAGCGATTTGTTACCGCCTTGAGCTTAATTAAAACGCGCCCCGAGGGGGGAGGGCGGCGCTTTTTACAATTCTAGTGCACTCCGATGAACAGCGGGAGAGGAAAAGGCGTACACACATTAGAGTGTGCTTGTTGTTTGTGTATAAAAGAGATAGTACAACGTAATAGGGAGACATATTGATGAAACGATGTACGGTATTCTGCTGGGTGATCGACACACAGTACAGTAGTTGGACATTTTTCAGATTGGACATTATTATCGTAAATCGTACAATTATATAGCAACGCACAAGTGATGATGTTTGTCTGATGATGTTCTGAACAGTGGTCAGGTCGCATTGACTTTGTATTAATAATATAGAAGAGAATAGAATGATTATTTATAAGGAGCTAGGTAGTAACGCCAAGGCGTGTGCGCTGCTTGGCACAAAGCTGAAAGAAGAAAAACTCTGCACGATGTTCGGGGGCTTTTAAAATCGCTACCAAGAAATAATGCGAAAAGACAAATTGAGACTGTGAAATAATAATGTTTGAGAAAAAATATCGTTTGGGAAAAACTGCGAACGGAAAATTACTAGCTACAAAGAAAAGAGGCGTTTGTACCTAACATGCGCCACGGCCGGGAATACTGTACGTCGCTCGTTTTAATCGGATTAACGGGATTATTTATTGAACGTTAATTAATTCCATCAGAGAATCGCTAAAATTTGCACAAATCATTTCCCGTGTTACCGGTCAAGGCAATTTAGGGTTGTGGAGGGGCACAACAACAACCTACTCCAAAGGCCAAACTCACCGCGGGCGGACCGGCTCGCTAGTGAACAGGAGGTAAGGGCCGCGAAAGACGAACAGATAACCCTAACAAATAAAAGATAATACCGTTGAAAACGTCTAAAGTAGGCTCATTGCAGGGCAACAGCTATCAGGAATCGTCATTCGTTACGCGATACGTCGAGCGCCGTGTATACACACACAGGTCGCGGTGCGGGGGCGATATGAATATTGCTATTGTTATCACAATTTGTATCGTCCATAAAGTTTAATGACGCGTTAGACTCAACAGCAGCGCACGGCGGCCGGGAGACCTATTTTTGAATCGCTCTCCTCGCTTCGAGCGGACGATCCTACTGATTTTTGTATCGGATGTCGAAGGAAAATCAGTAGAATCGACCGCTCGAAGCGAGACGAGCGATTCAAAAATATTGCTCGTGGAGTGAGAGCGGCGACCACTGTGGAGGAAGCTTGTACATGTTAAAAACTTAGGCGTCATATGTTCTTAACCTTATTTTTAATACATAAATTTAAAGTTTAGCTTGTTCCACTACACTACGGGGTACGGCTGAAGCACGCGAGATGATATCGTGCGCTCCCAGCCCGCTGTACCCTACTTACCCGCGTAATGTACCGGTAACACGTACCGGTACACACAAATTATGACATTTACGACATTCACGAGGTAAACGGGACACAATCGTAGATCTGGGGACAGATAATTAAGTTTTATGTGCTTCGAAATAGAACGCCCCGCTTCGAAACAATTCGTTGTTTAACTGGTACGCGAACTTACATTACCACTATTAATTGTAATTATTGTTTTCCTTTAACTAAAAACTAGTATAAATAAGACATAGTGTCTCCAGACGACTCGTCATCCCTTCCATCTTTTCCTAAAAAATAACTGGTAACTAATTAAATATAGCTTCAACTTGGCAACACAGAAATACATTGTACTAATTAGGGGCTCTCCAAAAAAATAAAATGTAGCAACCCAAGAGATACAAGAAAAATTGTACAGACCTACCTACATATACAATTTTGTCCACGGAATGGCCAACACTTTGTGGACTTCTACAAGAAATATTTACTGTTCATTATATATTTATCATCCATCACAATCTTTATATTGCTGCCAAAAATATATAATGGCGACAGAGCGAGCAGAAATAAATGAGAGAACGATGAAACTACGTTATTTATTATATAACGTTATATTATTATGATAACGTTACATTTTATTATATCACAAAACTTTTGTCGGAAACTTTAGTCATAAAAATAACTTTTTATATTAGAAAGAATTTTGACAATAGCCGTCACAGTGATGGATCTGTCCGCGCTCGCTCGTCACAAGCCGGTCGTACAACATCCTTTATTAGATCTCACCCACAGATTTCTTAATTGTTTGTTTCGTGATCTCACCATATTTGTTGTAACAGCGTACTTTACACATTCTTGTACACTCTTGCGACACGACGCGACCATTTCCCGCGGGAAAATGTACCAGCAGTACATGTACATGACCTCCTGTACTTCTATGTCACTGCTGCCTATACAATGTAGACTGTATTGGTATTTTGGAGATTCAAGACTGTTAACCATTTATGAGATTAAAAATGAATAATAATAAAAATGAGAATTGCTTTTCGCGTTGTTCATCATCATCATATCAGCCTGTAGACGTCCGCTGCTGGACAAAGGCCTCCCCGACGCCCGGTCCCGCGCTAACCTCATCCAGCCGGGTCCCGCGACCTTCACCAGATCGTCGGTCCACCTTGTGGGAGGCCTGCGCGTTGTTACTCTTCTACAAACCCACCGTATGGATCCTAATGGGGTTTTCATTATTGGATAGCTCGTGCTCTGGAACGGCTTAAACTGCGCGGAAAACTTATTCAATTCCGGCGAAGTCGCGGGGCGTCCGCTGGTCAGATGACTTAAGTTCAAAACGACGCAAAAGATAACATCGGCTTAGTGCTTCAGATATAACCAGACAGCCAGAACCATAACATTATTTAAACGTACCTAGGTTACGTTTTATAAATGGCAAGATCATGTAGATAAAAAGTCAAGAGATGTTGGGCCTCGGCCGGGGACCGCGACTCGACTATTCTTCTTAGGATTTACGCAAGCTCCTTTGCAAACCTTAATAGGTAATACCATAATTTTTCTGCGTTGCTACCAAAAAAAACTGAATTGAAAAACTAGCAAATACCCTCCGTACGATTTCTGACCACTGATTTCTGTAGTCCTACGCATCTATAAAACGAAGGGAGTACCAGGCAGGTAGTCGAAGCCAACCCCATACATTCCCCGAACTGACAGCGGTAAGAAGAGTTATGAGAGTGCAGTAGTAGTAGTGGGCCGGAGGTCAAGAGGTGCGGCCGTACGGCGCGGGCGGCGCCGCGAGGACACGCGCGTCGAGCGGAATACAAATTCACAATCAGCTTGTAAATCGTAACTTATTTAAGCTGAGCGGAGTGGAGATGCGTTTCTTTATTATAAGCGGGAGAATGTAACGACCCGGTATATTTGAACTTCGCACTCGCGCACTCCAGACATCGCACCGATAACACTACGGCCAAGACGATTGGGGATCTCTACCGACAGCTGATAGAATGGCCGTTCACATTTTATCCGATTGTGTGCAATAGGTTTTAAATAAATAAATATCTAATTAGGTACTTATATACTACCCGATCGTACCGTAGATAAAACAGTTATCTAGCATTAGGTAGGTACATACACTCTTATGGATGCAATACAGCATTTCAATGTAAGCTTATTTGTTTTATTATTTCTGTGCAGCCGTTTCATGTTTCTTAACAAAATATTCAAATATTAATGCCAACTGTAAACCTGGTCATGACTTTTCTCGCTTGCCTTACTTGCTCCCGCTCCCGCTCCCGCTCCCGCTCCCGCTCCCGCTGGTCTGGTGGCCCGACGCGGCGCCCCCGCCGAATACCGCCGAGAGCCACCATTTCGAGGCGCACAATAGAACGTGCTTTATGGCTCGGAAAATGCAGATACCCATTACTACACAAACGATATGTATACAATACCTAGGTGATGTGGTACATTTCTTGCACTATTATTTTACAAAATGTAAAATTTCTATTGAAAAAGACCAATAAGGTTTCATCAGAATAGATTAACATAAAAATTATAATGGGGAAACAGGGGAAAAGTGGATATAGTCATAATGTTTTACTATGAGGGATTAAATATCAGCTACCCATCCTTATGTTTCTCAATCAATCGGTTTTTTTTCAAACACCTATTTCCTTGTGCTTGTCCTCCAAGTATGTCCCGGCTCGACGGCACGTCGTGTAATTCTCCTCCCGAGTCACGACCCGCCGCGCACAATGAGAGCGCATTTTTTCCTCCGAACTCGGCCTTGAGGACTTTATTAGACGATAACGAGGATCTTTAAAGCATCCATCTCCCAACTGAGACCCCTCCCCCCCCCCTCGCACTTCCACCACACAATACGTTTTTTACTGACGTCTGACGCACGCGCTTAGGTTTTTATCGAAATTTGTTTTTTACTCGATCGATAATCAGCTTTTTTAGTGATAGTACCTACCTCATGAGAAGTGGAGATGAGCCGCTTACTCAGTTGGTGCACGTTCACTTTTATTTCAAGTTATTTAAGTGTTTCCTGCTCATTTAATAATTTAGTATTACTTTACATTGCACGTTGCTCTGCTACTTACGTCGGGTAATAAATTCTCAATTTACAGAAACTTGGTGAAAATTCCGTCCGTCAGTGCGCTGTGTTGCCAGTAAATCAAGTTTTGTGCTCAACTTTGACGTTACAGCATGAGATTACTTTTTGTACGTTTATTGACCGAGCGAGCGAAGCGAGCGAAGCGTCTACGTTTCGAGACTGGCCAAAAATGCTCTTGTCCGGCTGTCTGTCTGTCTGTCTGTCTGTCTGTCTGTAATTCTCTACAGGTCGCATTTTTCAACCGATTTTGACGAAAATTTGGCATATGTATAAATTAATTAAACCTACAAAATGAGTAGAATAAAATTTTGAAAAACATTTTTTTTAGAGTACCTACCATACTCGCAAAGTGGGAGTGAACTTTTTTTTTCTTGTGAATCCCATAGTGTGGGATATCGTTGGATAGGTCTTTCAAAAATATTGCTGGTGTGTGAATAACATTTTTTCGATTTAGGGATCCGTTGGCGAAATATTAAGCTTTAAAGCGGTAATTTTTGTTAGAGTCACGTGTCCCCCCCCCCTGCCAGCTAAACGGTTGCTTCTGGAAATGTGAAAAAATTCATGGCAGTAGCATATATAACGTAGTTACAAGGAAAACTATTACGGCTAAGTAGGTTCTATTAGTTTTTGAGTAATAGTGGATCGACTTAAGAAAGTTGAAAAAATAAATTATGTTCATAGAACTGCATACGTAAAATGGAAAATTATTTTTTTCCGCGTGATATCCATGGTGTGGGGTATCGTTGGATGGGTCTTTCAAAAATATCGCGGGTGTGTGATAAACATTTTTCGATTCAGGGATCCGTTTGCGAAATATTAAGCTTTAAAGTGCTAATTTTTGTCACTTTAGTAGGTACTTTTTCTGTTTCCAAAGTTGACTTTTGTTGGTTTCTTTTAGGTTTGGTTTATAAGGGCTGGCGAGGTCTACTGTTCTCACGGAACTACTAGTTTAGAAAAGTTTTAGACTTAAAGTGAACAAATTCTAGTGATAAGAAAATAATAAAATACATGTGGGATTTTTATTTTATTTGACCCACATTTGAATGAAGCCCCATGGAAGAAAATATGGTCACACCTAATTACAATTCTTTTACCCACTAATTGTAATATTGCTTCAGATTTTAAAATTTAATTGTAAGAATCTAGAGGTAGATTAGACAGTCGAGGCCGGGTCTATAATTGCAGTGGCAACAATTGGTCCTTGCGGCCCACTCGCGGGAACGAGCCGCTATCTCACCACGAAACAAAAGCCACGCTCGAGGCACGCCGCCCCAAGGCACGCCGCCCTGGCGCACGCCGCCCCGGGGCACACCGCCCCGGGGCACCCGCCCCGAGGCATGTCGCCCCGAGGCACGCTGCCCCGGGGCGCCGGCGCTGCTGTAAAACCTGACCTTCGTAACTAGAAAACGGTTATGCAATTTATTCCGAACTATCGTAGGAGGTGTAAGACTCTTGAGAGGCTGACTTAAACATTGGTAACAAGGGGAAGGTAGAGACGAGTCCGTGGCGACTCAGTTGTACCCTCCTCTTACCTCAGGGACGCTGCGGCACGTGGCGAGGAGAGCCGTGGCGTGTGGGTGTGTTTGCGGCGGTCTTTGGTCTGAAGTATTGAAAGAAAGAAAGAACAGCTCAAATAGTAGTCTTTTAACGCGAATAAGGTCGCGGGGGTCTGATAGTATATAATAATTTGATTAGGAACAGCGCGAATTAATGCGTATCTATCAGTTAGGAAGACCTACAATTAATACAAATAATATTTGATTGAAAAAGTGGGTTTTGAAACTGTTGAACCGTGGTCTCCCAAAAACAATATATACCCATTATATTATGTTGGTGGCCGTTGGAACATGAACGAACAATGTTCATAGTTTGTTGGTCAAACGGGGCCCAGCGGAGCGTGAACGGGCCCGCCGGTACCCACACCACACCACACTAGTAGCTATTACTAAACGGCATATTATTGTCCCGACACGGTATTGAAGCGAGCTGTGATCCCACAGTATGTATGTATGTATTGCACTTTATTACAATACGTTACTTTAGTAGTATAAATAAGATCAGGAATTTGAAAATTCAACATGTCTGAGCTCAGCAAGTAGAGATCTTAATTAACGACGAGTAGAGATCAGTCTTACATCAATTATCTACATAATTTACATGTACGGTCGACCGCACGTAATTGGAAACTGGTCTCTCATAGGCCAGCTCAAGGTGTTACCACTGACGTGCGGTCGACAGTACGTGCTCTGTCGCTCTAATGTAATTGAATAATTACATTACAGTGACAAGGTAGGTACTGGACTGGAGTGATCAGTTATTTATGAGTCATAAATTATGACGTGAAACACGTGAACTGTACTAGTCGTGCTAATTACCCTCCTTTTGGGAATATCAGTAGGTATAGCTACGTGGTCGCTCACTGTGGGCCTCATACGAAGGCTCAAGGTCTCCCGCAGGCAATGGAGAGAGCTATGCTCGGAGTTCACCTGCGAGATCCAATCAGAAATGAGGAGATCCGCAGGAGAACCAAGGTCACCGACATAGCTCAAAGAATTGAGAAGCTGAAGCGGCAGTGAGCGGAGCACATCGCTCGTAGAACTGACGGCTGTTGGGGCAGAAAGGTTCTCGAGTGGCGACCACGTGTCGGAAGACGCAGCGTAGGCCTCCCACAAGGTGGACCGACGATCTGGTGAGGGTCGCGGTCCGGGCGTCGTGGAGATTCCTGGGGAGGCATTTGTCCAGCAGTGGACGTCTACAGGCTGATATGATGATCATGATAGCTTCGGTTTGTAATACAAAGCGAAAGTATGAAGTACAAACTTCTCGCGGCAACTACTTCATAATCGCTGAAATTACCATTGTGCCGATCAGTTGAAACGTGACTGACAAACAGACAAACATTCGTTCATGTAGACTACGTATAGCCTACGCGCGCTGTGTAGCCTAACTATCCAATAGCCTAAGTAATTTAACGAGCCTGGAAGTTGGAGGCCGTTTAGGAGAGAGATAGGCGGCGGGTGCACGCGCTGGACATAATTCGATTGTGTATCGCCATCTAAGTTATCTCGTTCCAGAGCCAACGACCGTTATCTATGGAACGCGCTACGCACAAGTTAAACTAACTGCCTACTACTACTTAAACTTAAGCTATTGATTTCAACACAAGCTATGATAACATTCATCCCCCGTATAATGTTGGTACAGTCACGGACATTAATTTGAGACCCATCCAAGGTCGAATATTCCACGGCAATCTGATATCGTATTAGTAAATGCATCAGATGTCCTTCTGCGTTGTCTATGCGGTCCACAATCTCCTCCTTACTATACTTGTTTTCTAATCGATCTTGAAGTGTCCAAAATGTCCAATTTCCAATACGTTGAATTCCCATGAGGATTAAAATCTGAACTTAGCTGGTCGATGTAAAGCCCGAGCGCTGGGCTTAACTTTTTTAACTATAAAAAAAATGATAATTTTTATAAAGACGGTCTGACAGTCATCTGTTTCCATATAAACTTTATCCCCCGTATCGTTTATTGAAAAATATGGGGGTACACCGTAATATGTATGTCAATATAAATACGGATAATGTTATTGCCCCCCCTTAGGTCCCCCCCCGGCGCCGCGCGATGACCCTCGTCCGCGTTATACAGGGTGCATGCAAGGGCCTTGCGGAGGTAACAGAAGAGAACATTCAACGTACGTACCTTGTATGTACCTACAAAACCAAAAAGAAAATTTAAAAAAATTAAATTCCTTTTAACAATTTAAGTGAATCGTTCCTGTTTCCGTCACTTTAGTTAGTTGTTGTGTAAATTAATAAAACAGATACTTACGCACTGTAGAATTAAATAATAATAATAACCAAAGTGTAATGTAGCACTGGTGTTTTATTAGGGTACATTTAAAATTAAAAACCCAATAAAATCTCGAATATAATGTATCTCAAAAACCACAACGCTTCACTCCGACCTTCCAACACCCTGTATGCTTCTCCTACATATTTATTCATCTGCCCTCTAAATAACTTGAACAAATGTACACTTTGGAATGCAAAGGGTCTTCTAGTCCGATTGAAAATATTGATATTATTATTCATTTTTGAATGATCCAGAAATTGTCATAAGCTTGCCCAATTAAATATCACAGTCGGCCTGATGAAGGCACAAAGATAACATTTATGTATCCAGTAGTATGAAGATAAGGACGACACTAATCAACCGACGAAAAAAAAGGAGGTTCTCAATTCGACCCGTATATATATATTTTTTTATATTGCTGTCAAATGTTATATGTCATTGTGTGCCTTCAGAATCGAGCCTAGTAAGTAGCTAGTACTACCTTATTAATCATAACCCCATTAATGAATGTACCTAGTACACTTTTACTCGTAAATTTGCTAATGGTATTAATGGATTTTGTTCCCGAGGGAAGCAAAAGTAGGTAAATTATATTCCATAAAGAAATAATCCCCGCCGGATGGACTCGTCAGGCGGCGACAATCTGTGAAGTAATCACATCACGTACAGTCGGCATCAATAAACCCATCACGTGCTGATAGCCTATCTCCTTCCTTTGGGCCACAGCCACATATTATAACACAAGAGTGTTGTGAAAATGTCACGCAAAGGGACAGAACAGAAGTAATAAGCAATACTCTATTTTACAAGCTCATCTAGAGATGCGGGAAACAATTGAATAGGGTTGCAGTTGTCGATATGAAACGTCGCAGAGTTAATGAATTTAATGAAAACAAAGCACCATTCATTTTAAGTTTTTGGTTTTAATTAATTTCAAGTAAGTTTAAGTTATTCTTTCAGTAACTCTTGTGTTTTTGTTTCAGATGCTTCCGAAGATCGTCATAGTCCGTAACATTACTCGTATTTGAAGAATACAATAATGTTGTATCTTCCGAATTTATAGTAAAATGTTATAATGAATAATGAAACGGAAATAGAAAATAAATGAAACTGCCCCGCTATTCTGTAAGCGTATTTGTGCAACTCGATCCTGAATCCGCAGTGAGATCGGTCTCTAACTCAATGATTTACAGTTCAATACTCACTTTACTTCGCAAGTGAAGTGTTTATTAAGTAGCTTGTATTTGTTTAAACAATGCGACATCAAGGTCTTTCATGATCGGATGCGGAGTGAAGTAAGTGACTTGCGATGTGATGGTCGAGTTTTAATTCATACTTTACAGAATCACACAGCTGTAAAAATTGACAATGACGATACATTTGACCTAAAGTGTTTATGACAATGAAAACATAAAAATGACATTAACTTGGCGATAGTGTCTTGAAATGACATAAAACAACAATGAAAACGTAAAAATGAAGTGACAGTGCCAAGTGCGAGGAGATGAGTATAGTGAGTGAGTATAGTGAGTGAGCGGTGCGAGGCAGACAGCATGCAGACCAACGTGCAGATCGACGCGAAGAACCTGCGCCACTCGCCCGAGCACGGCAAGAAGGGCGTCTACGGCCGCCCCACGGCAGAGGTCAGTCATACACTTGCTTACTCATATCACAACTATTTATTTATCACTACTAAATATACACTGATAATTTATCAGAAGCACGAACGCAGACCAAACTGAAGAGAGAAAGCTAACACTCCCTCGCTAGCTCTTTTCTCTCTAACACACATACACACGCACACACACACAATTGATTGACCTCTTCACTCTCGCAGCATCCTCCACTACTTAGGGTTACGTTATTTTGATGTATATCAGCTTTTTTACGATACGGATAGTCCGTTACCGCGAGTGTCGAGTGACGCATGTCCCGGGGGGCGCCCGCGCCGCGTCCGGCCACACTCCGCCACCAGCGCGGGGAACCCCCAACGCGCCTCACTTTGTCTAATCCAAAACACTTGTTCAAAACCCTGGAAACCTTGTACAAGCGTCGGGCAAACATAAACAAGATATATAATAACCTGTACGAGTTGTGCAGTCGACCGCACGTTATTGGAACACTTTGACCTCGAGTTACTATCCTAAAGGAGTTTCAATACATGAGAATCCAGTTTATGCTAGTTTTGTGTGGTCGACTCCTCTGCCCCCTTGTTTTAGACTCAACCCTCAGCCTGCGCTGGAGTCGTGGGGAGGGGCCGCACATTCATCTCGCTTAGCCACGAATCAGGAGTCCGCTCTAACTCTTATTCACGGCGGCCAAACGCCGTCCTTACACTTTACACTTTTGTTTGCACAATTTTGTTTTGTCCTGCGATTGCAGAAATTTTAAATTTTAAATTTTTCGTAAATTATAGAGTTGTTATTTTGGACATTGAAACTTGAGCGTCAATGGCGTCGTCGGGGACACGACGAGGCTTATCATACCGAAAAAGGGCCAAAGTTCGAAATTATTAGGCTGTTGATTTGATTTGTTGATTTGAAACTTAAACAGCATATCGTATTGTTCTCCCATAAATCCCAGATAAGGTTGTATTATATCTACCTGTACCTCGCTAAACACTGTGTAGACGTCGCTCGGGGGATTTTTTAGACAAGGATACGTCAATTTACAGATCATAACATCCTGATTAGGTACAACTGGTTCAAATAGTACAAAGTTGACTGCGACTAGTGGGGATCGAAACCATGACCTCTGCCGCTCGAGTGTAACAAACGTCACAATTCGAAACTAAACGAAAGGATATTAATTATGTGTTATATTTAAACCCCCGTCGAATAGCCCCGTCCCAGCGCCCCCGTGGGGGCCGCGGCCGGGGTCCGGACGCTCGACACTAACATAATGTTACCGCCTTCCTTCCTCCGACGATAAAAATGATATCAAAATATTTCCGCCGCAAAAGTCGCGCGTACAATGTTGTTTCCGTAGTAAATACTGCGGACGGGGCACGCACACGGGGGTGGGCTCGGAACACCGAATGAAATGAAATGAACATTCGTTTATATAAGTACAATATTCTCTTTTCGACGTCAATTCTGTCTAAGAATAAAATTACTCTGTTCTGTAGAGTTCACTTGATAAAATATAATCACATAAAGGTAATCAGATCTATATCCATTTTTGATATTTATCTGTTATATTTACTTATATAAATTTATCTGGCAGCTTTGTTTCTAATCAATCTTAGTTTTCTGTTATTTGCGTTAAATTTTAGTATTTTGTGTATTTTATGTTTGTCTCTCATAAACTGGTTCTTAATTTACATTCTGCTAATCTGACATTATGCAAATCTGGCATTTTGCCATCTGACATTATGCCAATCTGGCATTTTGCTAATCTGACATACTGCAAATGTGATATTCCGCTAATCTGACATTGTGCTTTTCTGGCATAAAGCGTACAAACCTTTCAAACGTACTTATCCTCTATTATCCCACACGCGATTTCAATCGCATTATTAAGGGCTTCTTACACCAATTGCTGATAAAGCCCCAGATACCCTATATGCAGGTTATCTACCAGATACCCATTTTTTTCGTTTTCACAGGTATCTGATTGCCTTATCTGTCCGATATACCGTCTTATAAACTTACAGCCAGATCAAGGGGCTGTTATTTCTTTATCTGTCGGATATGGATTGTTTTTTTTCTAATTTAACGCGGTAATACTTCAGTTTTGTGTTAACTTTTTATGATATATGGATTTATCACTGTTTCATTTATAAATAGTACATGCCGCGGCCCGCAACAGAGGCATTGATGGATGAGCGTGTGAATGTAGGCCGAGGCGAAGCGGAGGCACACATACGTGAGTCCATCAATGCCTGGTTGAGGCCAAGGCTTGTATAATGCTATTCTCAAATAATGCGCGGAAATCCAAAAAATATCAAGTTTTATTAAAATTGTGAACCGTCTGCACTGAACGATCACGACATAGGGTTGTCACAATACTATCGGCAAATCAAAATACTTTTGGCCATATCTCCGGAACGGCTAGTGCTAGAACCATGTTCATGTACTCAAATGAAAGGGCTCGACGAGATCTAGTTGAATATAATATAAAATAAAATCACCCTGTATATACAATTTTATATGAATATACAGGATGTTTTTTTTAATATTATATTCAGATAGATCTCGTCGAGCCTTTTCATTTGAGTACAAACACGAGGGGTCTAGTACTAGCCGTTCCGAAGATATGGCCAAAAGAGTGGTTTTTTTTCATTTGGCCATATCTCCGGAACGGCTAGTGCTAGACCCCTCGTGTTTGTACTCAAATGAAAGGGCTCGACGAGATCTATCTGAATATAATATAAAAAAACACCCTGTATATTCATATAAAATTGTACATACAGGGTGTTTTTATATTATATTCAACTAGATCTCGTCGAGACCTTTCATTTGAGTACAAACACGAGGGGTCTAGTATTAGCCGTTCCGGAGATATGGCCAAATGAAGAAAAAAAAACACTCTTTTGGCCATATCTCCGGAACAGCTGGTGCTAGACCCTTGTTCATGGTACTCAAATGAAAGGGCTCGATGAGATCTATCTGAATATAATATAAAAAAAACACCCTGTATATATAATTTTTTATTCAACAATTTCCGTGCATTATTTGAGAAAAGTGCTATACAAGCCTGCAATCAATGTAATTTCATGCATCATTCGAAATTTAAATAAAACTTTTGCTATGTTACCTCCGTGGTTGCCATGGTTACACGACAGATATGAATTAATATGGTCATTATTTGACCGCTAGGCACGACAGATATGGATTAAATAGAAACGCAACAATGAATTGAACTGAAGAACTGAATTGAATGAACGGAATGTTCCAACTCCCCGATAAATCGATGACAGTTTAGCTGCCCGATATTTTAACAGAGACTTGAGTGGTGAAAACGGAAAATGTTATCCGACAGCTTTATCCGATAGATTACGTTATCTGTCCGTTTTCTATCTGTAACAATATCAGCAACTGGTGTAAGAAGCCCTAAGACTTCTAGGTCTGGTAGTGATATGCTGGCAAACACCACCTGATGGTCAGTGGCCACTGATGCCTATGAACACCTACAAAGGGTCATAAGTGCGTTTCCACCCCGAGCACTCTCTCTTGCTCAAAACAAGTGCTCTAGTTAAAATAACTGGAAGTCGAACAATGTTTGCCGCATCCACGAGTCCATACATTCGCGTCGCAAAACAATCTGTTGCTGCAAACAATGTCCTGGCCACGCCCATCTTCACCGGTTGCCACGGCAACCGCGTTGGTTGCCATGGCGACGCTATCAGTCTCATTGAGCGGTTGTTTCAAGGCCACGCGAGGTTTCGCTACTCGCCGCTCGGCGCCGCGGCGCTGCGGTCTCACAAGTACTATTATAGAGGGCGCCACTAGACAATAATTTCAATATTAGGGTATAGATTATCGAAGTTCATTCGTACGAAGTACTTGGACTATCTTTGTAACGAATACATTCAAAATGTCGTATCAGTGCTATATGATTAGACGTGGATGGTGGCGCCATCTTGCCGAAATGTGTCGTAAAAGACATCATTTTAATGTTTAGTAGTAGTTTTAGTTTGCATCTGACGAACTAGATGGCGTTGTTTGTTAGTGATAAGTAACTCTAGTGTACGTACATTGTAGATGGCGGCGCTGGGGGCGGTTCGACCCCGACACTGCGACGTAGTTGGGGAATTTCCTTCTCGCTCATGTGTAGCTATAACTTTGGATATAGGGATAAGTTTTGGATCTGTTTTATAAGGTTTATTGTAAACCAATAACACAGTTTACCTGTTTATACTTTAACTCATTGTAGATATTACAATTTAGACTGGTTTATCGCTTTAAGCTATTTCTTTCAGTTTCCACACTTTTTGCATTGAGCAAACAAAACCAGTTTTAATCTGGTCTCTCATGGTATTCAAACTCACTTCTAAGCTAGGCCAGCTAAAGGTCAAAGTGGTGAACAGACGTGCGGTCGACTGTACATCCACTTTATAATTTCAAAATAGTGTTTTCTCGTCCGATAGCGCTAGGCTATTTTGAGGTCATAAATTACAAAAATTCTAAAGTTGCCTATTTTTTGCCTGTGGATACAGTTGTACCTAAAAAGTATATTATTGCGTTTTGTGTCATTTCTTGCACTTGCATTTTGAGAAATTCAATGATTTGTGACTGATTTGTTTAATTCAAATAGAAACTGCCAAAATTAATTTAAAGTTTGAAATCTAATCGGTATTGTACCTAAGATAGCCTGAGTAGTGAGCAGACCTAGTTTGTGTCATATTAGTCCAGTGCAAACTGATAAAAGGTCAGTATGCACAAATGTTGCCAAAAGAAAATTACAATTGAAAAAATAAATATAACTTAACTCAGATCACCTAAATATGCCCAATAAATAAATTTGTGCCAAATTAATGCATGCACTTTTAAGATTTTTAATTATTTTGTTTTTCAAAGCTACAAACGCTCTTAAAAAATATTACAATTATTAGAATTCACATATTCAATATCATAAATGCATAAAAGATGGACAATTTAAATTTGTGTCATTTTCATGCATGGATACTGTACTTAAATTAATAAAAAACAAAAAAATGTTTGCGCTTGAAGTGCGCGCGGCACGGCACAAAGGGGCGGCGCGGCGCTTTGTTGACGCGGTGACGGACGGCGGCGGGGGGGTGGGTATACGGTCCATCCATTCTAATACTATGCAGAATAGGCACCTACTTGTCCTGAATTTGTAGAATCTACAACCGAAATCTAAATTTTGTAAACGTGGTTTATTCCCAGCTCGCCCCCTTCCCATCTCGGCCCCCAAGAAATTATATCTACGAAATATTCCCAACTCGGCCCCATGCCATAAATCACTACAGTCACGGAACACTACAGTACGTACAGTCACGGAAAGAATAGAAGTCAAATAGTTTTTAAAACAATTTGTTTAATATTATTAAAATAAAGGGTAAACGTACAGAATTTATCCCTGAATTGGTGATCCACCTATGTGTATAGTACCTATGTATAGTCAGTCAAAATGAGTAGAATAAAATCTTGAAAAAAAAATTTTTTTTAGAGTACTTACCATACTTACAAAGTAGGAGTGATTTTTTTCTTCTTGTGAATCCCACAGTGTGGGGTATCGTTGGATAGGTTTTTCAAAAATATTGCGGGTGTGTGAAAACCATTTTTCGATTTAGGGATCCGTTTGCGAAATATAAGGCTTTAAACCTGTAACCTACCACGCATTATCTGTATGGCCCAAAGGTCAACTGGTACAGAATGCCATACTGGCATTATGATCGCCTTTTGTACAATTATGTGCAATAAAGTTTTAAATAAATAAATAAAAAATAATTTTTGTTAGAGTCACGTGTTCCCCTATCCCCCCCTGCCAGCTAAACGATTGCTTCTGGATATGTGAAAAAATTCACGGCAGTAGCATATATAACGTAGTGTAGCGGATAGAATGAATCGATGTCGTAGTCGAGTGAATCGATGTTGTAGTCGAGTAAATCGATGCCAGCTCTATATAAACGAGCCGTACCGGTTGCACACGATCAGTTAGTTTCGAGCTCTCGTGCGATACGAAGTGCTGTCCGCTTATGTTTTGAAGTGTTTAACGTCTAAAGTGACCACATATTCATCAAAGTGTTAATTTTGCAATGTTGTTTAATGAGTTTGTTTTTTTAAGCTGGAATCGCTTACAGTAGTTAAAAGGAAAACTATGACAGCTAAGTAGGTTCTATTAGTTTTTGAATATTAGTCGATCAACATATTATTATGAAAGTCGAAAAAATAAATTATGTTCATAGAACTGCATACGTAAAATGAGAATGTTTTTTTTTCCTCGTGAATTCCATGGTGTGGGGTATCGTTGGATAGGTCATTCAAAAATATTGCGGGTGTGTGGAAAACATTTTTTGATTCAGGGATCCGTTTGCGAAATATTAAACTTAAAGTGCTAATTTTTGTCACTTTAGTACATAATCTGTCTCCAACTGCAAAGTTGACTTCTGTTGGTTTCTTTTAGGTTTGGTTTATATGGGCTGGCGAAGTCTACTGTTCTCACAGAACCACTAGTATAGTTTAGGTGAGTACCTACTGTTGACAAAAAAAGACATGAATGAATATATAAATAGTATCGGATTGCTGTCAAATATATATGTGGATGAAAAATTCGTTATCATCATCATAACAGCCGGAAGACTGCTGGACAACGGCCTATCCCCCAAGGCTCTGCACGACGACCGGTCCCGCGCTATCCGTACCTCTAATATTGCATTCCCATTGACGTTTCTCACCAAATTCAACTGCTATCTCATTTATTTTAACTAAGCCTTTAAACAGCAAACTCTACATAGAACTAACCCTTTAAATAGTTAATATTTTCAACTAGACAGCAAACATTAGGTACCTACCCCGCGCTCCCGCCTGCGCCTGCGACTGCGCTTGCGAGGACTGAGGACAGTTTCTGGATTTTCTTTAGTTTAGTTGGCTTCTTGTCTTAACCTTATACGTACGTGATTGCATAGTCATCGCATCAACGTTATATCCTATAGTGAACCTATCAAGCTAGAACTTCGTCCGATATGGGATCTCGCGTCATATTTGCTAAGTTGAAATGGATGTAGCAGGCATTTTGTAGATAAAGGCCTAGCCCATTGGCTTAGAACCAGTCCAGTAGTTGTTGGGCTGTCTTGACCAGCTTCTCTTTCAACAATACGACGTTTGATTTTGTGACTAGGGCCGCTACGTCGTTTGCGTACATGTATACCTCCGCCTTAGCTACTGCTGGAGGTAGGTCGTTGAGCAGTAGGGCAAATGTGGTATTCGACTGGCACGAGCCTTGAGGCACACCGAGGTCGGATAGTGCCTCGTCGGATTGGACTTAATTAATACTAATTAACTTAATTAATAACGAATACTCGTTATTCGATATTCTCTGTAATGTTCCTTTGCAAAATTGTTATGTCAAGGAGTAATGTTAAATAAATAAAGGCAAATCAAGGTTTTTTTAAAGTTTATTTACAAGATCGTCACGCGCCCCGCCCCTCCCTGCACGCGTGATATTCTTTCCGAACAATGTAATTAAGATAGGTAAGTAGGTAAGGTACTCGCAGTGTCGGCAACGTCAAAGTTTTGCCGGGCGCTTGCCGCCCGCTCATCGCAGAACGAAAAGTCTCTATGTGCTTAAAATAAAGACCAAATTTGCTCGAAAGTCGAATGGGTAACCCCTTCATAGAGTTACCTCTTAGGAATGGTTTGCTGAGCTGTTCGATAGGGTTTTGAGAAGAAAAAGGTTACCGATTATTTTTATTATAATTAATTTCCTTTCGAGAATGCACTTTAATGGTTTATTGAACGGGCAAGGTCTTATAGCACAAGTAAAGGAAAAAATACGAAAACCGTAAATTTGTAGTTACATCACTTAACAAATAAAAACTTTATTATTATTTGCGTATGAAAAAGTCATCCACTTAAGTTGTGACATACTTAACTACAAATTTTATTAACTATTTTCTAATTTTTCTTTAATTAAATTTGTACGAAACCGCCAAGGCGCGAGTCCTACTCGGTTTTATTTTATTTTAATCATATTAAACAAATTATTTTAAAAACTGTTTGACTTCTATTCCGTCCGTGACTGTACCATGTAGGTAGTGATTTATGGCATTGGGCCGAGTTGGGAATTTTTTGTAGATATAATTTCTTGGGGCCGAGATGGGAAGGGAGCGAGTCGGGACTAAACCGAAACCAGATACACATTTATTGTTTTCAAAAAGAAGTATAAAATATCTTTGGTCGCGCGAGTAGCAATTTTTTAAAATTCATGGTTTTCAACCTTCATTTTACTATGCTATTTCACATAAAATCAATGAGACCGAAAAAATACGGACTTGTTTCAACTCGCTTGCACCGAGTGTCACGCGCCGCGCGCCTGTCTCTGGCCGGCTGGTGTGCGTGCGCCCCGCCACCCCCCGCGCCACCCCCCGCGCCCGCGCTTGCCTTGCCTTCGAATACGTTCCCGTTTTTATTATTAAATAAAAGATTCCATTGACAAAAACGACACAAATTATGAATAGAGTTTCGTTACACCATAATAATAATAAAGACGTAAACTCTAATAACTTGCATTTTCTTTTGTGACTTTTACATGGTGTTGTAAAAAAAAAATAGAAAAGCTGCAGATACCGTGGATGAATTCGACACAAAATGTTTTGAACAACAGATACCAGTGATCTAAAACGAGTAACACCTATTTAACCGATTGTAATATTCTTTTGGAGCTATTTAGGCGACGTGTTAGGTACTGGTTAAAAAACAGTGTTCCCGTGGACAGAGATGACACAAAAAGCCTGTGTACATCGGCTACTACTTGGTTATTAACATGAAAGAAAAATTTTCATCTCTAATTTTCTTTTAGTCCGATTTTGTTCAAAAAGACAAATACCTAAATATCTACCTAAGCAAATACCTAGGATGACACAAATTAAGGTATTAGGTCGGGGAAATGGTCCGGAAACTATATGCGAAAAACCAACAACTTTAGTATTTTTGAAACCTCAAAACCTAGCGCTATCGGACCTGGACACAAGACCAATATAACTAGAACTTGTACAAAGCTGTCTGTTCTCAGCGGGTATCGAACTTTCGGCCACTGGCGCTCGAGTACACCGAACTCATTACGCTCACAGATTATATAAAAGTTCCTCGAAGGTGGTCTCCAACCATGGGGTCAATTTCCCCCGGCGACGCGACAGATTACCATTGGACCGCGAGAGCTTGCTGTATTGATGTTTTTCTTAAGTTTTCGTTACTTCTCAACTGACATCTACAAAGGAAAAGAGAGTGCGGGGCTCCCTGGAAGTGGCAACTTGACGAATCCACTGACCTCCTGTCGCTACGCGTGCTACGCCGCTTGCTACGAGGCGCGCTACGCCGCCCGTAGACCCCGCTACGATACAGTAAACCTACCAATTTGTAGGCACGAGCGACGAGTGCAGTAGTCATACCTACTGTCGGTGAATGCGACTACTTTCTTAGAAGAAGTGAGAAAATCGGCCAAGTGGGGGTCGGACCGCGAACAGTGTAGGGTTCCGTGGTCATTACAGTTTTTTTTTTTTCAAAAATATTTGTATTGCAGTATGGGTTTTACCTGAAATGAAATTTATTTAATTTAATTTAATTATTACTCGACTACGGCGAAGCAAAAAGCAGGGTTATTTTACAGGTTCACGGTTCACTTATGTGTGAAGTTTGTACGTTAAACAGAATTGCCTGGTTTAATCCTAATTCAATAAACACGGATGCATTCAGACGACGGGGTCACGGGGTGGGGGGGGGGGGGGGGGGGGGGGGTGGGGGGGGGGGGGGTGGGGGGGGCATGGGGGATGGGTGGGGTGGAGGAGGGGGACGGGCGGGACAATGTGTCCCGGAACAAATGAAAAATTGTACATCACCACCTGCGGCTAGTGGCCACTATCTCTAGTCGTTAGACTTAATATAGAATATTAAATTAACTTTTGCAGTTACATAAATAAGCAGGGTGTAACAATCAAAGTTTTTATAACATTAGAGATGTCAAAAATATAACAAAATATCGCGTAAAATAACATTTGGTAGTTATATTTGATATGAAAATTATTATTTTTCTAAAGGTTTCAAAAAGCTTGAACCACTGAACCAGCGTGCGTGGTTATTGTGAACTTTAAACCACATTTTGAACAACTCTCGCATACTTGCGTGGATGACTGTACGGGGCGGTGAGGTATAGAGTTGAGATCATCGATACGGAAGGGAGCGCATGTCGATACTTGTAACAGTAACTAACGGTCGCCCGTCTCTACTGTTACCATATTTATTCTGCGCTTCAAACTTCAAACTGTTTATTCGTAAACATAGGTGGGTACAAAGATGGTGAAACATTACAGAGGCGCTGTAACGTTACAGAGGCCTGAATGTCTCTATCATTTATGTGTTCACATTGAAACTACTTATTCATATTCATTTATTCGTATTAATTATACGGCGTCAATATGTATGTATGCGTAGTGGCTTGCAATGTTTAATTAACTATGGTATTGAAGGATTTTTTTATGTCAAAGTTGTAAACACATACAGTTACTTTGTTACGGGCCTTTCATTCTGAAAGTCCATGTCCAGCGTTGGACGTGTGAACATTGTTATTACTGCCACTGACTGTTATTAAGTAGAGCGGCTGCTCTCCAGTTGACAGGGGCCCGTATATTAACTGCGTTGCGCCGTCATTACATTACCTACATAGTAGGTACGGAACCTTTAGTACTTATAATACAGTGCCCTTATCACAAGGCACCTCTAGTAACAGATAATTGATAACTAATTCATTTAATTTAAGCGCGACACAGACAGAGCGGCGGCGGTGCGATAGCGTTGCGGTAATTTTTTGTAAAGTTCGAAATAGTATGAAGCCCTTCACATCAAAGGGGTGCGGCAAACGCGCGCTGCGGGCGGCGGTGCGAAGGACAAAGCCGCGCGCACAGATTGGTAGGAGCGGCGCGTTGTATTCCTTTGTAGTATATGAGAACCGCCACACAGAGCGGTGCGTTCTTCATACACACCGCCGCCGCGCCGCCGCCGCAAACGGTATTCCTGTCTAGAGAGCTCTGCTATATATTGGCTTCCCGCAGATTCGCTGCCGCAACGCTTTCGCACCGCCGCTCCGCTGTGTCTGTATTGAGCATAAAAGTTTGTCTAAATTTGGTAAAAACCGATTTCTTTTATAAAGCTCCCAAATGTATTGTGTTGTATTTGGTTGGGGATCCAACGAGTACAGCACAACGATATATTAAATAGGGGATGTCACTGACATTAACGAAATGTCCCGTGGTCCCGCATTCATCAATTTTGAAGTTCCACTGACAAGGATCTATTGGAAGTTAAATACATAGTGCAATGTTCAATTCAATCTTTCTCGAGGGAAAGCGTAATGAGATATTAAAAAGGCAAAGAGATTGTGCTGTTTAAACTGAATCCACACATAGAATAATTAACTACATATGTAACTTAGTTTGACAATGTTGACAACTAGACGAACACTCCCCGAGCTGCTCCGCGGTTTGTTGGAGAAAAAGTTATGTTTTCCGCTGGCACCGCGTGGGTACCCACGCGGTGAACGTTCCTACTTATATTTTAAATGGTACATAATGTAACCAAATAAATACTCCCTTCAGACTACTTAAAAACATGAATGCCTGATTTTTAGAATTAATCATCATCTTAGGGTTTGACTTAAAAGTTATATTCGTGTACGTAATTTAGTAGCGTCACGTTTGTCCTTAAGGTGACGTAACTATATCTTACCAATAAGTAACTTGATAATAATAATAAAAAAAAGTTTATTTCGATAACCATTGATACATAAAAATGTTTGGTAGTTGGGCACTTCCAGTTTGATACCAAGAGCCCGTGAATTTCTTTTATTACACTGAACATTATACAGCCGCTATCTAAAAGAGCCGAAAGCATAAATTCCAAAAGTTTTTTTGTGGATTCACAACTCGTTGCCGCCAATGTCCAGATAAGGGTGCTCGTTCGCTGCAAATCTGCACCGTATGGAGGAAGTCTTGCACAGGTAAGTCCCGTAATGTCCCGCTATCTGTGCGTCCCGCCGCCCCGCACAGCCCCGCGCAGTGTGACCACTTTTAACAGGTTCCTGCTCTTTTAGTATTTAAAACAAAACTAGCGCTCGTACTAAAATTCATTTAAAATTATTGATTGTCTATTAATACAATCTTGACCAAAAAACGAAAAGGGCCGGAAATTTTTTTTTCTTTAAGTATAATTAATTTTATTGTTAATTTGATAACTTTCTTCTCATTCATTCGCGTGTTCTTAAATTGAATTCACATTAGGAAAAGCCTGTGGGGCATCGCCATAAAATTAAGTTGCGCTTAAAATTATGCTACGTTTGGAGACTGAGCCGAAGTGAGTGCGCGCGCCTACTTTACACGCTTCAAGATGTCGCGCGTGTGGCCGATACATACATTTTAAATTGGCCGAAGAAGTTTTTCGGCGGATTTATCCAATTTAGCAGAATCGCGTCGAGTTTCGGCGGGCGGCTGGCGGCGGCGGCGGCGGCGGCGGGCGCGGCACGCGGCACGCGGCGGCAGTGCCCCCGGCGGCGAGCGGCGCCGCGCACGCTTCCCGCTCTCTGTCCCGCTCTGTCCCGCTCAGTCCCGCTGTCGCTTCCGCTCGCTCCCGCCAAAATTATACACCCAAATATAATCTGTGCAGTGACCAAACAATATAATATACCTATAACAATAATTTTGTAGCGACGAATATTTTTATACGCTGTTTATTTTAGATGAATGTTAGATATACAAGCGTAGAGATAGCAGTAGTGGTAGGACATCGTGTCTCATTGGTATCGCGGAGTTGTTTGGTTCGTAAGTACCTACTAGATAACATACGGGACAACACACAGACACGTGCAGTGGGATTGGCACTTTAGTAAATAACTCAAAACAACAAACATAACACAATTAATACAACGTGCCTAACAAGAAACTACCTACATACTTAAGATAAAACGATTTCTCTGTTCTTATTATGATAGCAAATAAGGTCTCGGAACAATAAACTGTGGACCTTTGATATGTGGTTCTAAAAATGTACCTTCTTCATTAGTTAACATTTATTTGCAAAATATGTTAAAACTGCGATCTGCAACAACTTTGCCAAAACTGTTACTGGCAAAGTTAACAGATGTTTACACAAGTTAACTGTAAATAAGTTACCGACTAAGTACGCGCTGTTCTCAAATGTTCAAGTTACAAGTTACAACTCACATCGTCGCAAAACTTTGAAATTCACACCTCTTAAAGCAAAGCATTTTGTCCGTCTGTCTGCGTGCTCGGTAACTAGGGAAGTGGACCTTTTGAGCCACAATAACCCGCGGAAAAGTTATGGAAACTAAAAAAAGTAAATCGACGGATCACCTCTTGCTCTCACTTGCTAACTTTTTATAATTAATCGACCAAACGCGATACACTGTGACAGTAATCCTTAAGAATCAGAAAGTGAAGGGCTCTGGTGTGGAGGACGTGACTCGATCGAGGGTTGATAACGCGACACTCGACCCCTACCTTCTAGTACAGTCCACCACACAACCAGCTCGGCAGTGTTGATCGACCCGCGTTCTGCACCCACTGATCAAAAAATGTGGCCAGCACTTGCGGTTATCAGGAGGTAGCAACCTCTACGACAGTAGATTTAGTGGGCCTGGGAAAGATACATCCATTATACATCGAAAACCTTATACCAAGTGGGGGCCCCCCCCACGACGTCGCGCCGCCGTAATTGCGTTATGTTCGCCGAGCGCGAGGCCGGCCGTCGGCGGCCAACGGAATGATACCTATAATGACGGCACGTGTCAGATAATACCTATGTCGTCAGGTCTAGGGAGGGCTTCCGATCTCGGTATAGGTACAGAGATCTCGAAACACCAATATCGCGCATGATTTTTCAGTCCTGGTAGTGAGCGGAACCCCGCGGGATTTGCGGGATTGATAGGGTATTCAATCCCGAGGGATCCCGCACTTCTAATCCCAAATATTAAAAACTATAAAATCCGTTATTAAGTTTCATGTGAAAAAATGTTTGTGGCATGTTGGTGCCGACCAGCACACGATGACGGCCGCGGTACGGAACGAGATAAACTTTGCCAATTAGCCTCGAAGGGGAATCCCCGTGGCGTCCGACAATTGTTCGGCAATGTTGCCAACATTATTACGTTTTCAATAACCCTACCCAATTTCAATTAGTTAGGTAATTGGTTTAGTTTCTACTAGACAAGTAGGTACGGGTAGCTTTTCCTGAACAAAATTTAAAATTTAATGTTAAATTTTATAGTCTTCTTTTAATTTAAGGTACCTGCTACATAAAAAGGGTTAATTCTTATGATTGACCCTTTCGATTGGTATCATGAAACGTATCGTTTTTCCACATCATTTGTCAGGTTTGATTCCTTCCTGACTTTAAAAATTCAAATTTTTTTTAAATAAGGCGAAATTTCCTTTGAGTAAAATTTGCTCTTCAATATTTATGTGAGTTTCCCTCCAGGGGCATTCGTTTGGTTCAGCCTGTATGCAGCCCTCCTGTGCCACTATTACTACAACTTAAATTCTAGACAGTAATATTTCTATTAGTTTAGTTTGAAACGGCTGTAAAAGACCACTCAGAACGTTTTGAGGACTGATTTCAGCAGATTTCTTTTATGCGTATCCCAGACACACGCGGCCTGCGGTGGCGGCCTACCGGCGGCTCGCACCGAGAGGGTAGAATTTGACAGTTTCGTCGTGTGTAGGCGACCCGAGACCCGGATCGCTGGTGTTCTCGTACCGGGGGCGTCCCCCGGGAGCGACGAGCAATTCCGCGTGATGGCGCCGCCGGGAAATTGAGTTATACATCAGTGATGGCCGCCCCCGGCGCCGGATCATAACGTGCATATAGACAGTATGTAAATTAGCGAAGGAAACATACACGCCACTGCAATAGTAAAGATTATGATAATGTAGTTTGACATCTTTTCTTTTATAGGTACATGGTACAGGTAAAGTTGCAAATGTTGCAATCCACAGATAGTCAGGTTACAGGTATATTACAAATATTACATTAAATATTTACAGAAAATGTCGGGTTTTAGCTACAATTTTACAAATGTACATGCCCACGTATAAGTAGAAGCGCAAAAGCAGACGGTGCTATCTGTCCCGAGTCCTTCCTATCGACGCCAGTTAATAATTGTGCCGGAGGGCGCTCGCGTGATGTATAGACGGAGGGGGCACAGGCAGGAGTGCCACTGCCGGAACCAAGATGACTGCTGAAATCATAACCCTCCTCTTGGCCTCGACGTGGTCGGGTAAAAAGCAGACATGTTGCTCAATCAGGCTCCAACGGATTTTGATGATGATGCTGATGGCACGTGGTGCAGTCGTCTAGTCCCAGTAGTTCTGATAACTATCGGACTGGAGCGAAGCGACAGAGGTGTATCCGTTCTGACCGCCTGCCCCGACAGAGGACATACCGGGAAGATATAGGGAAGAAGCCGCGGGACATCCGCCACTATGTAAAAATCCTGTCAACCTCAAAAAAGTATTTATTCTAAAAAAAAGACACTAAAATTTTTTTCTGTGTGTTTCGGACGTGACCCGCCCGGCGCCCGGCCGCCTGTACGATCTTTTTGCGGGTTTATCGGAAGCCCACAGTGTACAGGTGTGTGTCACTCTCCACCGCGCACCGGCACCAGTGGCTCAAGTCGGTCTCCCCCGCACCGGGTGACATCTCACCTCTTTCATCACTCGCGTGGAAACACGCGCGCCGCGCCGGGGTGCGGGCGGGTGTCACCGGGGCAGGGGCGGGGGTCGGGGGGCACACGCCGCCGCCGTAAACAATTTGCACATTTACCTTGTTTTATACAAATACATATACAAGCATTCTGACAAACGTCGGCCGCGATTCTTTTGTATGAATACGCTTGTTTGATCTGATCTCAAACAAGGGATCCCCGCTCGGTAGGCTTCCATCAGCCTTTCGACGTACTAGACCTGGCGCCAACTGCCACTCCAGCTTATTAATCCATTCGGCTATGTCGGTGAATGAAAAAAATTAACGTCGCGGGCAAAGTTCGGACCACGCGATGGTAATGTATGGGGGTCCTCCCGTGACATGAACGATCGACTGCATCCCGGGCGTGTTTCATTTCGTTATTTGCCAAAGGTGAGATCGATCGTTGTACGGTTCACATTACTGTTCGAATATCAATGAACTATAGGTACAGATACAAAATGCCTATAACAGTTCCGGATAGAACATAATAAAGTGAAATATGGCGCGCGGATTTTCTTTCACCGCGGAAGTGGAAGGAGAGGCGATGGTACGACGAAGTCAAACAGCCCAACAGCATAAATAAAATAAACTGTAAAATTAATTGTCTAATCATATTAATTTGTTGACAAAAAACCAATTAAAATAAAAGGAAAATAAAACACAAATGCGGTAGTGATAATGAAAAAATCACGTGTTTAAAAGGCTGCTTTACGACCCTAAAAGCGGTGCAATAAGAGCCACTTTGCGAGCAAGTGTGTTGAAAATAAATATAAACATGCACAGTATTCGGTTAGAACGGTTCATGTTACACGGTTCAATCAGCATCTACACACGACACGCTGACAACTTCTTGTAGATTCCTCTCGAACACTTGATTACCTCTAAATCTATATCAGTACATCTAAAACACTTAAAAGTGGGCCTAGACAGTAATATCAAAATGAGACAACGTATTTTTATAATTAAATTTCATAAAATAATAACTTTCTTTTAACTTGTCTTTACCAAAAGTTTATTAATAAATTCTATTGGCCCAAAATGCTGATTTACATTTCTGACACTAACTCAAATGGAGTATGCGACCAGAGTACTGAAACAACGAACATTTGACAAACGTAGTTAATTTGATTTGAGTCAAACAACTCCATGATACCGATGTAATGTGTCCACAGATTATCAAGGAAATATCAGTAGCAACTGCGGTCCAATATACGAATGTTATTTTAAAACCTGAACCAATGGTAGTAACACTAGATTAGAAGTTAGTCAAGACTGAACCGGGATCAAGGATAAAGGTAAACAACGTGGATGGAAGAGACAGTCAAATGAAACACTAGAAAATACAGATCATTCTTATTAGAACTGAAGAGTGAAACTTTGAAAATTAGTGTTTGAAAGTTCTTAAAAACCTATTAGAGTGACCCTTAGAGAATGCACAAAAATACCTTACTTTAAAAGAAAACTTTGTAGACTTGTAGCAGCTACGTTAGAAGCCGCTGTAAATTAGAAAATATAAAACAGAAATATAATAAACTCAACCCATATCAATGTCTTTGAACTTTTAAATTGAATTTCAAGTTACGACAAACATTCTAATAGACTTGTACTTCGTTATAAAGTTGTAGTGAAAATGAAAGTCGTGGAGTGAACGCCTTTGAACTGTTGTTCTTAAAATGTTTGTTAAGGATTGCTGTGAAATAGGACTGTAAGTAGCAATATAACATAATTTTATGGATTGAAAAGACTCGCGAAGGAACATTAATTATGCATTACAAAGAACTCACAAGAAAATATATTAAATTCATTAATCCATGTGTTGAACTACATATATAAGATAAGTTACAACTTTGAAGTGCAAGGAATTTAAAAAAATTATAGATTGTCTGTGAAATACATTGAACGTTATCAAAGTGAATTACTATAAGTGACACAAATATAAGTGTAATTACAAAAAGTACGGTAGTTGACGATGAGTGAAAGTGAATTTAAGTCATCAGCCAACTATGAGTAAAGTGTCCAGAGCTCACTTATATATAAGTGTAAGGTGAGGAAGTCATCAGCTAACTATGAGTAAATGCTAACAAGTGTCCGGTGCTCACTTGTAAGTGTTGGGTGGGTGACAATGAGCGTTGGGTCGCGCGGCGGGGGCGCGGGGGCGGGGGCGGCCCCCACGGTGGCGGTGGTGCCGGTACCCGAGAGCGAGATGGACGCGCTGCTGCTCGGCCGGACCGCGGTGAGGACCTTTGATCAGTACATGAGAAATGTATGTATTGTATGCTCTTAACACACTTACATACACACCACTCACACACACACACACACAGTAGCTCTGTGTGCGAGTGTACGTACGACAATCTGTTGCCATTCTGATAGTGAGTCATCAACGTACAATAAATCTGTAGAAAAGTTGTATCTGCCCTGTGAGTATGTGTATCATGGAAATATAAGCGAGCGCTTTTTCCGTGTTCTGTGGTGAATACATTTCGAACGATCCCGAGGCCTAATATGATTTTTTTTTCATTTTTGTGTCTGTTTGTTTGTTCAGGCAAATTAACCTAAGGTGGAATAGAACAAATACAAACCTGACTGACTTACACACAGGTGTAACAAAATATCAGTGCGACAGGGGCACTCGGTATTAAATAAAGCACTATGTCCAAGCGAACGAAGTCGCTGGCAACAGCTAGTCTTTATTAAATAGTTTAGGTATCGAATGGCATAGGAATGCAAAAGTCTTGCTGAAAATTTATTATTACGGAGTTACAAATGCCTAATCATTTAAATCAATTAAATGATTTATTAATTTTGTAAATTCAATTGAAATAAGTACGAATAAAAGTACAACAACTGGTTTTAAATAGGTGTATAGTATCGACACGAGTAGCATTAGAGGTGTAGACACGGCGCAGCTTGCAGCCAATGTGGTTCGTATTATGGTTCTGACAGAGGCTGGTGGTGTGAAAACAAATAATTGCATTTCAAATCTTTGAAGCTTTGGTTTTATCTCCAACAAAAACTGTATTGGAAGAGTAACCTAGCATCAATAAATTGCCATTTACTAAGTACAAAAGAGAAACTTGTGATACCAAGTTCAATTCAATCATCATTTTGTACAAAACTTTCGGTACAAATGATCATAAAATCATAAAGTTTTCGAATCCCGCTTCTGAGTGTTTCACTTAAATCTTAAAAGCTGCTCTTAGTAGAGGTTATTATTCCTATTTTGAGATGACAAAGTAAAACATAAATTCCAGCAAGACTTTACAGAAAACACACACTGTAGATATAACATTGACTAAAACCGTTAAACGCAAGTTGATACATAATACAATTATGAACATCACATCGTATTAATGTCGCATCTTCGCCGCTTGTTGTATCAATTTGGGTTGAACACGATTTGCTTATAAATAGCTTAATTTGTAGGTCAACTCTGCCGACATTACGTGTGATTTAAAAAACAGTAAATTTTGGGTCAAAATTAAAATTTGGGTCGGGCGGCATTTGCCTACATCGCAGAAAGTCTACGCTGGGAAATGTCGACACGCAAAATGACTACTTCTCATAATGTACACGTAGCATAATGTCATAGTCGCAAAATGACTACAATGTGCACAGTACGGCTTGTAGTTTATTTGATAAGACGACATTTCCACAGATGGAAGATCTGCATTTCGTTCATCTTTATCTGTCCCAAGGAGATTTGAAACTAACATTTAAAGTGCTAGAGGAACTAGCACTCGGTGTGCCCGACATTGATAGAGCATTGCGTTTCTTTGAAATGATAATAAATAAATGTCGGGAGCCCTCCTCCAGAGTTGGCCTACTGATTTATGTTGCTAGTAAATGTTTTATTCTAGGAACATTGTGAATTTTTGACGCTGGCAACTATTTTAAAATAGAGTGTTTTCGTAAGTGTTTGGTGTGATACTCGATGTATTTAGTTCTAGAAATGGAATGCGTCACTACGGCTGTCTATATTGCTACTGCAATTATGTTACATAATATTATTAATTCTTCAGAAGAATTAATTAGAGAACAAATTCTTAAATACTTTTTATGGCAACCATCGATTAATAGACAATGGTGACATACTGCGCGTGTCCCACTACACGGAGCTAGCTTCGTCCAAACGGCCTTCGTTTTGGTCGAGTGCCCAATAGCCCACCCACTACCAAAGAGCAAGTTTCAGATGAATATTCCAAAGCCTTAGCGAGTAAATAAACAAGCGTCATTAGTCAATTAGGATTAATTTGCCAATCAAAGGCCCAGAATTATACTCCAAACGGCGTGAGGGAGGGTGATCGAGCCGGTGACACCGCCGGCGCCGGCCGGCACCCGGCCGGCACCCGGCCGGCACCCGGCCGTGACAGCTGACGGGCGCGGGCGGCCGCTCACACCTGAAGCGCCTCTAGCAGGCATTTGAAAATAAATTGTACGGCAGCCCGCACTAAACTGTTTCGCCATTGAAAAAGAAAGAGCAAACTCGTACAGCTTCGTCATTTTCCTAACAATTTTTCTTCATAATAATTTTTTTGTAAAAAAAAAGGTAGGTACATAAACTGGGGAATTAATGTTGTATGACCAAATATATCTACTTATTCGTAACTAGCTGTTGCCCGCAACTTCGTATGCGTGGATTTTGGAAGTAGGTATAGCTGTCTCTCCTATACTCAGACAGCGTCTAGTTACAATAAAATTATGCGAACAAACGCGCGAACAAACCCGCAACCAACAAACCCGAACAAAAGCGCGAAACGCGCGAACAAACCAACTAACCTACCAAGCGATCAAACGCGCGAAACGCGTAAACAAACGCGCGAAACGCGCGAACAAACGCGTGAAACGCGCGAACAAACGCGAAACGCGCGAACAAACCAACCAAATAACCAACCAACAAACCAAAGGCGCACACAAACGCGCGAACAAACGCGCGATACGCGTGAACAAATCAACTAACCTACCAAGCGATCAAACGCGCAAAAAGCGCAAACAAACGCGCGAAACGCGCGAACAAATGCGCGAAACGCGCGAACGAACGCGCGAAAAGCGCGAACAAACGCGCGAAACGCGCGAACAACCCAACCAAATAACCAACCAACAAACCAAATGCGCACACAAACGCGCGAACATTCGCGCGAAACTCGCGTACAAACGCGCGAAACGCGTGAACAAAACAACCAAATAACCAACCAAACACGCAAACAAACCCGCAACCAATAAACGCACGAAACGCACGAACAAACGCGCGAACCAACCAAATAACCAACCAACCAACAAAACGCGCGAACAAACGCGCGAAACGCGCGAACAAACCAACCAAATAACCAACCAACCAAACGCGCGAACAACCCGCAACCAACAAACGCGCAAAACGCGCGAACAAACGCGCGAACCAACCAACCAAACGCGCGTACAAACGCACGAACAAACGCGCGAACACAAATGTTGGCCCCGGGTGGGAATGAACCCAAAACCTTTAGCTCAGTAGGCAGGGTCACCACCCGTGGCTACCACTCACCATCAACTAAGCCAACGGCCAGTCACTGTAGAAAACAAATCAGTAGGTATTCGATACCGAGAGCCCCTGTAACCGGTCTATAGGGATTTTGTTACATCCTGTATGTCAGTCAGTCAGGGTTTATAATGAAAAACCTATGGTAGTTTGCAGAGTAGCCCTATACTTTGAACAGGGCTCACTTGTAACACTTTCTATAATAACCAGGCTACTCTGACCTGTAAGTTCATACAAATTTTAGCAAATGAGAGTTTTTTATTGCTAGTTGTTATTCCTCGGCAAATTTTCGAGATTTTTGTGATTTATTATGTTATTCCGGGATATACACTGTCACTATACAAAGTTTCGTCAAAATCCGTTCAGCAGTTAATTCAAATTCAAATTCAAATTCAAAAGTATTTTATTGCATGTAAGTACACTAGGTACATTTATACAACGTCAATTTTTTATCTACCACCGCCTCCAAGGTGTTATATAGAGCTGGGAAGAAGAAGCGGCGCAACAAACTTCTGCAACACATCTTTTAAAATCAAGTTTGTACATAACATTATTTTGTAAAGATTGTGCGAGGCTGAAGTAACATTAACACCAGGCATCTTTGTCATTTAGATAATCGACTGTTTTATAATAAGCTTTCTTACAAAGTTGTTGTTTAATGTGAGTCTTAAATTTTCTGTCATTCATATTTAAGATTTCTTCTGGTAGTTTATTGTAGAAGCGTGTACATTGCCCCGTGAATGATTTACTGACCTTACTAAGCCTTAACTGTGGTGGTACAAGTTTGTTTTTGTTTCTTGTAACATAAGCTGTGTTCATGTCACAGTGCCTCAAAAAGAGAGATATATTTTTGCGGACATACAAAATATTCTCAAAAATGTATTGACTGGCAACGGTTAATATATTAATTTCTTTAAACTTTTCTCTCAATGATTCTCTACAACGTAGATTATAGATCGCCCTAACAGCTCTCTTTTGCAAAATAAAGATGGTTTCTATATCTGCCGCTTGACCCCACAGTAGGATGCCGTATGACATGATGCTGTGGAAGTAGCTGAAATAGACTAATCTCGCAGTAGCAATATCTGTTAATTGTCTGATTTTCCTAACGGCGTAGGCGGCCGAGCTTAGTCTGCCAGCTAGTGAAGCTATGTGGGGCCCCCATTGAAGAGATGAGTCTATAGTTATACCTAGGAACACCGTGCTTTTGATAAATTCTAATCTTTCTGTACCTAAAGTTACATTATTAACTACATGTCTTACATTTGGTAGGCAAAATTTAATACATTTAGTTTTTGTTGTATTTAATGCGTGATGCGCGTTCAAACAAACAGACAGACAGACAAAAATTTTAAAAACTGTTCTAACATGTTCAGTTACTCATTTTAAGTCGCCCTGGTTGGTTTTTTTTTCGAATATATTCAATGTACAGACTTTTTGGCCTTTACGATTTTATTATATGTATAGATACATGATAGAAATGTGTATGTACGATGTCAAAAGGGTCGAAGTGTCGCCAGGTATAGGATTAGTCGCGTTTCCGACGTACCAAACTCACGAGTATCCAAAGCCAAAAAATTAAAAAAGTTACCCCCAGCCGCCCATGGTGTGTTCCAGTCTATAATAATAAAAATAATATATAATAAAAATAATAATAAAAAATAACAAGATAAGCATAGATAGGTATACCAGCCAACATTACTCCGCACCTACCGTCATTCGGTGATAAACGTTATGATTAAGCGCAGCGAAGTGTGTCTATGTATATTGTACTGATTTCTATTGAACTTGGCTCGATGCACCAGCTCGGTGGAGCCGAGGGATTAACTGAAGCGGAGCGGAGAGGCGTGAAGCGATTGCGTATCATATCGCACATTCACGCGCCAGTGCGTTGGTAGTTAGGTGCCAACAATATGTATGTTTTTATGTATTAAAAGGTCACGATTTCTTAAGTAGGTAGCGGAATTCCCCTTATTCCTTGTAGATTCCAGTAACTGGTTATCTCAGGAATTAATTTCCTCCTAGAATACTGGTTATCAAACTTGGTATTGTACAAGGAAAAACGGCAGAATTCTATTATACGTTAGGGTCGTGATTTAAATTCCTCCCGGGGACAAACTTGCACGACTGTCTTGACACTCTTGACTGGTCTGCATTGTTCATTCTGAAAGTTTCATATCCATCCATCCAGGGCTACATAGGAATTAGAATTTCTGGTGACCCTGGCCTATTTAATAGACCTCAAAAACTTGAAGACCTTCCTACCCCCCTCACCCGAAGCCGGAGGGGACATAATGCACTTTATTTAAAGTGCTTACAGAACGCGAGCGAATTGATTAAAGCCTTTGTTTGAGAGATTATTCTAAAGAGATTTCCGAGAGTCGTTCGAGTGCAGCCAGCCGGCTGAGACCGTGGGAGGGGGCCGAGGCCCACCTCGCTCTTACAAGAGTTTGAATCGTAACTTGCACCGCGGCGGCGGATTTGAATTGCATGAGCGTTTGTGTAAAATTTTGATAAGCTCGTGTGTTTGATGGCCGAAATATTATAAACGAAAATTTTTTAAAGGTATGATAGTGGAGTGTTTTGAAATGATACATATGACGTAATAAGTAGTAATACACATAAATATCCTTCAGTTTGTAGGTAAATATAAAGACCTTATTATGTACGAGAGTATATCTCTCTATGTGTTCAATCGTGAAAATCTCAGGTTATTTTTACCAACTAACAATCACATCATGTCATGCGTGCAAGTGCTTGTAATAAACAAGCTGTCGATGTCAGCCGGCGGCCGGCGCGGCTCGAGCGGCTCGACAAGCTGTTTATACAACACTAAGAAGCACGATTCACACCGGACGGACGCGAGCGCAGCGCGGATCATGCTCGGGGATTCACGCGGAGCTGAGGCGATGTTGGCGCGTGCTCACGACTCCCCAGACGTCGCAGTACGGACCACATGCCGTTATCAACCTTAATTAAAGTAGATAGATTACAATTTACTGTATTACATTCTATCAAGAAAAGAAGAGTCATTAAGTTATCCCTGGTATCCCTGCTTCAGTTAGAAATGTAGGCAATATCGAGGGTCGAAGTCACGTTGGAAGTAGAAAGAAGACGTCACTGCTAAACATCCGAGAAAAGACAGGCATGTGCAGTGCAGAAGAACTGTTGAATTCAATTCATTACTGTTTATTGCATATAATTAAAATTATAGATATAACAATACAGTAGTATAAATTAGTAAACCTAGAGGTAAATGAAATGATCAGCCATCAGTGAGAAAATGTACCTTGAGTTGTCGCCAATGAACTCATCTGAGGACTTTCTCGGCGATGGGCTGGAGACATTGTGAGGCGCCCGCCACAAGAGATACAGTCGTCAGTTGTGAATCGTACTTAAGCGCTCTCTAGCGCGCAGCATAAATAAATAACAGACAAGTATTCATGAATATAATAAGAGAGTGCAGCTCCGGGCCGAGCGGTGCAATTGTTATTTTAATATTTTCTACCGTGAGGCTACCGTACATCAAAACGGTGGAAATGTTACTGTCACAGCCCACTAAGGGGGAATAAGTTTTCCGGATGAGATGAAGGTGGTGTGGCGTGCCTCATATCTAAAAGAGATTACTAAAAAGAAATCAAGAAAACTTTGAATTAAAAGAAAGAATAACCTGAAGGGAGAGGCGGATCGGACAGAACAGTCAGGTGGGGTACACTTATCCCGGAACACCGGGGAAAGGGGAGCGGCTAGAACAGAGCAGTCTACTCTGGTCTAGTTCCTCTAGTACTAGTAGTGGTTTCTCTTTCCCCGGTGTTCCACTTGCCTCACCCACCTGACCTTACTAGAAGAAATTTAAGTTTACGTTAAAGACGCATTATTAACATAAAACTATTCAAGATTTCTAAAACTGGTATAAAACAGTTCTTGTATGTATACAGAAATATACATAGGCGAAGAATTATGTGAGGAATTCAGCTGAGTCCGGTCTTCGGGTAAAGTTAATTACGGGAAAAAGTGGAGGTCCGCAATATCGTGTTATATGTAGATGATTTAATTACGGGCGCCCGAATAATCGGGGCTTCAGGATTAATTTGCGAAAGTTTATGCTTAGTCTTCTTGGAATTATAAAGCTGCAAATTGAACACTTTTCAATGTTGAGTACGTATTGTGTGCAACTAAACATTAGAATACTCATGCACTATTATGAAACTCAGGTTCGCTTCTAGCGACGAACAGCACTCGGTATCGTAATGACCCTCATTATGTTACAGTTGAATACTGTTATCGAATCTCGCATTAACCTGTCGGTTTCGCTCGAAGCCGTTAAACCGGTGGCACAAAACTCCTTGTAATGGATGTCAGCAATTAGGGACGTCTTTGAGGCGTGTATTTAGACGGAGGTGGGTCCGGGAGGGCCCGGGCGAGCCGATTGAATACAATTTGAGATCCAATTGACTTTTATTGGACGGCTCCGGCTAGATTTATGGTCCCCGGGGCCGGAGAGAGCTAGAGCTTCCACCGAGGGAGGCAAGTGTATAATGTGGGTACAGGAATAGAAGATTGCATTAGTAGCTTGCTGAATTCAGAATCAGTTATCTATTGTTCAGAACCGTACATGTCACGCAAGTATTTTCGTTTTGGTACAAATAGTTTGAAGAAGTAATTACAGATTGCGTATACGTTGGTAGTACATAACCATATAACTAATGCAATAGCACTATTTCAATGTTTTCGACACAAAAAGAAGCAACAAGCGTGTGAGTGAGACGGTTCACCGAGGCTCCCCGCGCCCCGCGCCGCCCCCGCCACGGCCCAGGGATATACGGCGCGATTTTTTATGAACCTTGGTTATGATACAACAAAACATACATGTGAAACCTAGTTTCCAATTTGTGCAAACAAATATGGCTGACTGACATTTACATTCGATTATTTAAAAAAATAATACAATTGTTGTGTATCTTTCGTATGAATGTGTTATTAAAAACAATGTAAAGTTAAAACAAAAAACAAAGTGAGTATCAATCGGCACATTGGAATCTTCGTTTTAAAGTGATTGTGTAATAATTAGACCAAGTTATTTATTTATTTGGAAACTTCTAATGAACTCGTCTGTACTAACTACATATGTGGCGAATGAAAGACAATTAGTTTTGGCAGTAGTATCTATACATATAATAAAATCGTAAAGGCCAAAAAGTCTGTACATTGAATATATTCGGAAAAAAACCAACCAGGGCGACTTAAAATGAGCAACTGAACATGTTAGAACAGTTTTTAAAATTATTGTCTGTCTGTTTGTTTGTTTGTTTGTTTGTTTGAACGCGCATCACGCCTAAACCACTGAACGGATTTTGACGAAACTTTGTATAGTGACAGTGTATATCCCGGAATGACATCAAATAAAACAAAAATCTCGAAAAGTGACCGAGAAATGTCAACCAGCAATAAAAATCTCTCATTTCCTAACATTTGTATGAACTTATAGGTCAGGGTAGCCTGGTTAATTTTGAAAATGTTTTGTTTTCTTCAGTGACTGGCTGTTGGCTTAGTTAGTGGTGAGTGGTGACCACGGGTGGTGACCTTGCCTACTGAGCTAAAGGCCGTGGGTTCGATTCCCACTCGGGGCCAACATTTTGTGTGATGAGCATATCTGTTGGTTTTCGGATTCTTGGTGTTTGTATGTAGGTATTTGAGTATTTATTTATAAGTATTATACAGGGTGGAAATTATGGACCGTCGTTGGAGGGAAAGTATTCTAAATACTGAAGATAGCACATTTTACTCAAAGGATTCCTTTATTTTCAAAATTAAATACTTAAAACTGCGTTTAAAGATTTTTGAAACGTCACTTGCCTCAGCCGGGAATCGAACCGGACAAAATTTTTAAAAAAGCATATTTATAAGACACCAATCGAAAGGGTCAGAATCAATTCCTTCTAAGTATCATAGTATCTTAAATTAAAAGAAGACCAAGAAATTTTACATTTAAATAAATAAAAACTATTAGGTCTTCCTTAGAAGTTTATGTAAAAATAATAATAAATTTCCATGAACAATTTTTTAGCGCAAATAGCAATTTTAAAGCAGTAGAAAACCGTGTTTCTGTACATTGAATAAATTTATCAAAAAATGAGTGTGGGCCACGGAGTAAGGTGTGGGCGATATAAAAAAGTAACGGAACACAAAAATGCATTTTTAAATTTTTTTGTCTATCTGTCTGTATGTAATCACTAATCTCCGAAACCACTGAACGGATTTTCTTACGGTTTTCACAGGTAGATTAATTTGTTTCATTGAAATCGGATGACAGCGAAAAAAGTTATCGTCATTTACAGATAAATCATTTAACGTAACTAAAACAGGAGATATTTAAGAAAAAAATATATGGGATTTTTTTATTAAGAGCAATAGAAGCCAAAACAATATTTTTTAGAGTTTCTGTCCGTCTGTCTGTCTATATTATGTTTATACCGGCATCACGCAAATCCGGCATCAGGTAAAAACTACTTCACCAAATTGGATACGGTTTTCACAGTTGTCTTCCTGACGGTTTAACTTAAAATCTGGTGATTCTCCCATAGGAAAGATAGGATGGCAGAGACAGGTACCTACTTCCAAAATCCACGCTGACAAAGTTGCGGGCAACAGCTAGTAGTACATATAATAGTACAACTTGTCGTCCGACCAAATCCGGCGACCCGACCGGGTGCGTCAGATCTCGTCGTATGTCGAGTTATAATAAAAGCCGTGCCGACTGAATGGACTGAAAATCTGCGCTTTATGCTATTTTAATATTAAATGAGTCGCTTTGTGTGTCTGTGTCGGTACCTACTCATGAACTGGGAGCTGATTGGGCGCGGCGCGTTGGAGGGGATTTGACGGGAATCTACAAAATAGTTTTATATTTATAAATATATTTAATACTAGCTGTTTCCCGCGGCTTCGCCTGCGTAGTTTTCCGCGAGGTACCTTTATGAATGCCTATGCTTTATTCTGATGTATCTATATGACGACGCCTGGTACGGGGGCTTGCAAACAGAGAGGTCCGACATGATGTGAATCCGAAATAATAGTCGAATTGGTAAACGCGGCGAGTTCGTTACGGCGTGGCGCTCCATCCGACGGCTCAACTCAAACTGACTCGTCGGCCATTCGGCCCTCGCTTATAAAGCTTTCCTACCAGCAGCGCCCCAGCGGCTGTTAGCGACAACTCCCGTAACGACCCCACGACGACGTTTCAAACTTTGGACACCAAACCGATAGATGGCGCCTGTGTACTTGAAGCTCCGACATATATTACTGTAAAGTTTCATCATCAAAATCTGTTTCATCAAATTATGAGTTATTTATTTGTAAGTTTTTTCTTATTTTAAGTAGCTCCTGTAATATTTTCCGTGAAATATAAACATTAAACTGTGTAAACTTCCACAAATTCAAGAAATACCGAAAAGTATTTGTGAACAGAACTGTGAAAGCTTTTTTATGGGAACAAATTACAACTTACGAATTGTTTCGTTTCAACCCGCGTTTGTTTGTGTCTTTAAGACGTTGCTTGCTTGTCGAAATAATTCTGAATATAAAACAAGTAAACATTTGGGAAGCTGAAGTGGCAGGGCTGGGCATATCGCTCGTAGAACTGACGGCCGTCGGGGCAGAAAGGTTCTCGAGTGGCGACCACGCATCGGAAGACGCAGTGCAGGCCTCCCACAAGGTGGACCGACGATCTGGTGAAGGTCGCGGGACCCAGCTGGATGAGGTTAGCGTGGGAACGGGCGTCGTGGAGGCCTTTGTCCAGCAGTGGACGTCTACAGGCTGATATGATGACGATGAAACATTGGGTTGGGGATTTTATTTATTTAGAGTTACAGGAAAACATGGGAAATACTTAAAACTTAGATTTCAAACAAACCGTCTCGTGAGGTGTTCGACAGTTTCTCGAAGAAGAAGCCACAAAACAAATTAAGGGGCTTTTACCACTTACACAACAATTTTTTTTAAAGATAAACGTATTTTAACACTAGCTGTTACCCGTGGCTTCGTCCGCGTATAAGTTAGTTTAAGTGTTATTTTGATGTATAATCGAGGTGAAAGAGTAACAAACATCCAAACAAGTAAATACAATTTATGAGTACTTGTATAATTTTTTTTTGTATTTATCAAAAAAAAATACAAATTGTTATTACAAATTTCTTTTACTTTGTAAGAACAATTAATAAACCTCAGCAAGGAGGTTCAAGCAAATAAAGTAATATATAATTTCCTGAACCATTTAAATCTAAGGGATCCATTTAAAAAATGATGTCGCGGTATGAATGTCCCGAACACAGACAATACCACACACAAAGTCCGACCAATCAATCGGGAGTGGATTCAATTATTGGTAAAAATCGTTCAGTTCCATTCATTCATTCGTTCATCTAACGGGCGGGAGGCGACCGAACGGAATGTGGGAATATTCCGGCGGCCGAGTTACTTTATCAAGTTAAAAGCTACCATTAATTTTGATGGCTTCTTTGCTGAGGTCGGCAAAGTGGAGATTTATTCCTGACTCACTCGTATAGATTCGTTTGGAAACGGAATCTACATATTTAGATGCGAAGAAGAACTGATATATATACATAAATACTTTTAATTAAATACTTAAATACATACAAACACCCAAAATCCGAAAACCAACAGTTATGCTCATCACACAAATGTTGGTCCCGGTGTGGGAATCGAACCCACGAGGCAGGGTCACTACCACTAAGCCAACAGGCTAGTCTAAACCAAAAACCAATGTTAATATATTCTTATCGAAAAAATCTTCATTATTGTTCCCGACATCTGAAAAGGGATAACTGAATTTTCCTTTAAAAGTGCTATACTTATTAAGTCTTATTCCTCGACCTATCAGCTCTAGGGGTCGTTTCCCCTCGCGACCTCTCCCAGACCCTCCGGAACCCTCCGGCGATAATTTAAAGGAAACGCTCGGGCCGCACGTTTCTCCGCGATCTGTTATTTGGGGAAATAAATAAAACAAACAAAAGACAAAGAAAGGAGTTAAACAAACTGAGATTGGAGGTCGACTCGACACTTCCATTGTTAGACAGCTTCGCGACAAAACGGATGTCGGCCGTGAATTATATAAAATGCGATGAATATTGGTTCGCTCGATTATATTCCAATGAAGAAGTGGCAATTTTCATTTCATGTTCATTACATTCGTAGTCGTTTTCAAGAGTTACTGTTTTTTACGGATTCAAAAACTATGGAGGCACTCTGTTTAGAGTATATTTAGTTCACGAACTTTAATATTTACACACAAACACACATAACCGATCAGGAAAATATTTTACACCTAACTGATCAGATAACTGTTTTACATAACTTTTTTACACCTAACTGATCAGATAACTGTTTTACATAACTGTTTTACACCTAACTGATCAGATAACTATTTTACATAACTTTTTTACACCTAACTGATCAGATAACTGTTTTACATAACTTTTTTACACCTACCTGATCAGATAACTGTTTTACACCTAACTGATCAATAACTGTTTTACATAACTTTTTTACACCTACCTGATCAGATAACTGTTTTACACCTAACTGATCAATAACTGTTTTACATAACTTTTTTACACCTACCTGATCAGATAACTGTTTTACACCTAACTGATCAGATAACTGTTTTACATAACTTTTTTACACCTAACTGATCAGATAACTGTTTTACATATCTGTTTTACACCTAACTGATCAGATAACTGTTTTACATAACTTTTTTACACCTACCTGATTACATAACTGTTTTACACCTAACTGATCAGATAACTATTATACACCTAAATGATCAGATAACTGTTTTACACCTAACTGATCAGATAACTGTTTTACATAACTTTTTTACACCTAACTGATCAGATAACTGTTTTACATAACTGTTTTACACCTAACTGATCAGATAACTATTTTACACTCTGGATTTAATGTATACTGCGCTGGTATTACATAATCTGTGCCGTTGCCTCCAGCGTAACTGGTTACGAAACTAAGTTACCTACGGGCACGACGCGCGACGCCGACGACGGTCTGGTAAATGTATTTACGTGAGTATCTCCTTCACACCCAGTAAATTGTGCGATGATTTACAATGCGCTCCTTAATGTTACCTTTGTTGATTAAAATTTTAATTGCAATAGCTTAAATTGTGCCTTTATTTTATTATTGCTATGATTTATAATGTAGTACTGCCCTGCACTAATAAATAATTGTAAATGTAATGAATGTGACAATGGGACTGTTTACCGTTTTATACAATGGCTTGTGTCCACAAGTACATTAATATTTGAAGCTGTACGAACTGAGTGCATTTGAAAAGTAAAAGTTTCAAATTGTAGTGTAAAGTATTCGTTTCTACCGTTTGACTTATAAAGTACATTATTAGCAAAATAAACGTTCTAAAGAGGAAAACATTGAATAACATGTCCCCACTGCTGGGGCTCAGGCCTACCCTCTCGACGAGGGCGCTCGGGCTATAGTCCACCACGCTAGCCCAGTGCGGGTTGGTGGACTTCACATGCGTCTAAAATGTCTTATTTGGCGTATGCAGGTTTCCTCATGATGTTTTCCTTCACCGTTTGAGAGCAGTCAGTTTAACTTACGTTTAGAGAAAAACCATTGCTACATGGCCCAGCCGGGGATCGAACTCGGACTCCTCGACATGACAGCGTCTTCCCCACGACGCCGCTGACGCTCTTAATAAAAACTAAATTACTGCAAAAAAAAAAAGATTAGCAATAGTTAATTTTTTCTATGAACACGACGATATATCAGAATGAGTAATATGAATATATTCGGGCACCTCTCCTTGTGTAAGTGTACAAGTAACTGTAGAAACAAGATTTGTGTATCAAATTAAACACGCCGGGAGCGACGTACGCCGCGACCGTAAAGCGTAACACACACAGCGCGGCGGCGTTGCGAAAGCGTTGCGGCGGCGAATCTGCGGAAAGCGAATCAAAAGCGGAGCCCTTCAGACAACATATACCGCTAGCGGCGGCGGTTTGTATGAAGCCCGCTCCGCACCGCGCCGCGCCCGCGCCGCTCTGTGTAGGGGTTCTCATACACTACAAAGGAACACAACGCGCCGCCGCCCGCGCCGCTCCGCAACGCCTGTCTGCGCTAATCTGTCAAATCAAAACGTCAAATCTGTGCGCGCGGTTTTGTCGCTTTCGCCGTCGCACCGCCGCCGCAACGCTTTGATGTAAAGGGCTTCATACTATTTCGAATATTACAGAAAAAAACCGCAACGCTTTCGCAACGCCGCCGCTCAGTGTGTGTTACGCTTAAGAGCAGCACGAAGTTATGAGATAATAACGAGGTCGCAGCAGACATGCTGTCGGCCGCACCTGGCGCAGACAGGAGTCTTTCATTTCAGTATATTACAGACTCCGAGCTCGCGGGATGTTGTACTCGGGGATCGTACCGAGACTGTTGAGTAACTCCTCCAAGATGGCGGTCTCCATTATAATCGCGATGGTGGTTAAGGCCGGGTCAAACCGAATGCAGCACAGCGCAGCGCAGCACAGCGCAGCTTATGACGTTTGTAATGTATGGAATATTATGGGTAATGACACAATAACGTACGATGCTGCACAGCGCTGCGCAGCCACGCGTTTGGTGTGTCATTTCGTGGTCATTTCCCATAATATTCCATACATTACAATGTCTTAAGCTGCGCTGTGTTGCGCTGCGCTGTGCTGCATTCGGTTTGACCAGGCCTTTAAACGTAAGGTCACGTCAATTTATTAAACAATGTTTGATGTAATCTCAACGATACGACAACTGATTTAACATGTAACCTCAACGCTCAACGGACCAGCAATAAAAATTAAACAAGTACCTCTGTTACACGTATATTTACACCAGAGAGTTTGGAATACGTAGGTAGATGCCCGCACATGCGCATTCCGTGCTCTGTGATTTACACGCTTTTATTAGCTTGACCTTTTGTTTGATGGTAATTTTTTGTGTAACACACCCTTTTCAAATAAATGATAAAAATGACCTTTTATATAATTTGTAGGTATTTTGTAACACTAATTTTTTACCCACTTTTAATTTGTCGTATTGACTGGTCTGTTGGCATAGTGGTAGTGACCCTGCCTACTGCGCCAAAGATTCTTCTTCGATTCCCACCCGGGACCAACATTTGTGTGATGATGAGCATAACTGTTGGTTTTCGGATTCTGGGTGTTTGTATTTAATAAATAAATTAAATAATTTTAATAAAAGTATATGTGTATGTTTATTTATCAGTTGTGAATACCCATGTACAAGCTTCGGCTTAGTTTGAGACTAAACAGCCGTGTGTAAATTTGTCTCAACATTATTATTTTTATTTATTATTTGGAACTTTGCAAACTTATGTAGTTCCGGTGGCAATACAATAATAGGATAATACCATCGAGCTGGAGGTCCAACACAATAGATTATATTAAAGCGCACATCAAATAAATACTTATTTGTAGACAAAATATACTGATTGCACATCGAAGTGCGCATTGGTGTGCAAATCAGATTTTTTTATGTAATTTAAGTTAAATGTTTATTAAAATACACCATAATAAAATAATAAAGTAAAGCCTATAGAGTTTTTGACAATTCCATGTTTCTAGACTATTTCGGTTCTTACTCGTAAGTTATTTCATTATGCATGTGTTGAATGAAATATTGAAAAATATTGCGCCGCGCCATGTGTGGGTGAAGTGTACATACAGGCCGGAAGCGGAAATGAGCTCGGCGCAGTTTCCGCGCGATACGAAGCGGAGGCTCCGCCGGAAGTGGGGAGTTTGAGCATTGTGCTGGGATAGCTAGTTTGCATGACTAGAGAGCACCAAGGAAGTAATCCAGATCTGCATCTGTATCTCCAAAACGTTCCATATCTCGGTCATAAATCAAACCGCTCGCAACCGGTAATAACCGCTTCAAACCGGTTGAAAAATTACAAATGGCGGCGCGACAGATAACGCGGCGTGGGACCCGCAAATTGATACAGATCGTTCTGGCACGGGAGTGGGGACTCTCGTGCATAATGTCACACTGATTTCTTAAAGCTTTGTGAGTCATTATACATGGCGGTTGAGTGAATATAGTCAGATTGTTTGCTAACGTGTATTGACATGATGTAATGCGTAGAGATGTCCAAAAACTTGATAATTTTGACATTTTACCTTGTATGACAGTCGAATAAAACCGATACAAAAATCCATACTAATATAGATGGGAAAGTAACTCTATGTGTTTGTTACCCTTGCACAACTAAACCGTTGAACGGATTTTGATGAAATCAGGTGTGGAGACACGTGGACCCCGGGGCGGGATATACACTACATTTTACCGGGGTAAACTGTTACCGCGCGAACCTTGTCCTATGATTTCCCATTACTCTTTTCAACTAGTTTTTAGAAGACGAGCATTTGAAGAAATGTGGTTTTGCTGTTCAGCTGTAGCCTCCTTTATCTCGTTGGCAAAACGAATTATGAAATACGAAATTAACCTAACTAAATCCAAGTCCCGCGCCTCGCGGCCGGCCGGGTGCCGGCGACCACACGGACGACATTTGAGAGCAAACTTCCCAAGATTAATTTATGTCTTCAGGAGTCTCCATTTCAATTTTGCGTTTATTTACGGTTCGTTAGATTTTGATCTAAACCGTGGCTTGACGCGTGCTTAATGGTGGTTTGCACATCGATTATATTTTGCTTTAAATAATAATAATAAAAGATAATTTATTTTTCGATCACACATTACTTATATGAAGGAAAAAAAATTACTCCCTGGATATACGGGTGCCCACCAAAGAGATCCTAACTATATGCTTATTACAATCATTATGAAAACTTTTTGTGGTGAGAAGCCATCATTGGAACATCGCTAAATTCGATGTATTCTATTTACACGTGCCGCTGTAAAATTTCATTCTTAACCGTATTTCGGACGCTGACGTACTGATTCATAGTGATTGAGCAGCAGGCCTCTTCAGGTGACTTTCACTCCATTAGCTGGCAACACCAGAGCAGTCGCGACCAATTACTTAGCTCGCGGCCGAGCGGAGAACAAAAGTTGGATAACTCGATAATTGGTGCGATACTTGCGGACTTACTGGTCGGTACAGGTGCATGAACCAGCTGATGCAGCTAAGTAGAGTTTAAATAGAGCTTTAAAACCAAATGAATAACATGAGTTGTCATGTCTGTACCACAGAACACGGAAAAAGCTCGCTATGTAATCTATGGTCAGTACTCACTAGCGACTTCCTACGTAAAAACTATATCTGTTCTCTGTCTTTCGTAATTAGTCGAAAGAGACAGCACTATTAGAATCAGCATCATCACATCAGCCTGTAGACGCCCACTGCTGGACAAAGGCCTCCCCCAAGGATCTCCACGACGACCGGTCCTGCGCTAACCTCATCCAGCCGGGTCCCGCGACCTTCACCAGATCGTCGGTCCACCTCGTGGGAGGCCTACGCTGCGTCTTCCGACACGTGGTCGCCACTCGAGAACCTTTCTACCCTACTATTAAAATATTTTTATCTAAATGTTTACGCAGTCGTTATCGAGTATTGACGCTGTCATCAACGTGGGCGAAACATATTTAGTTTGGATGATGTTCCAAGATGAACCTTACGTTATGGGACAGTGATAGACGCTTATATCCTGAAATGCCACACCTCGTATCTATAGGATACTTTTTAATACGACCAAGATACTCGTTACGGACGTTAACGTCCACTGCTGGCTCTCCTCGCTTCGAGCGGTCGATTCTACTAATTTCCTTTCGACATCCGACACAAATATCAGTAGAAACGACCGCTCGAAGCGAGGAGAGCGATTCAAAAATAGAGCTCCCGGTCCTCCCCCCTTCTCTTCTAACTGCTTCCGGACACATTTTTAAAGTCCACCGACCACTAATGTTCGGTCCATCTGGCACCACTGGTTAGTACATAAACCTATGTCCAATTAGACGAGTGTATTAAGGGTCGGTCCCTCACCTCACCTCACGAGCGGCGGGCACCATTACCACGCCGTTTCACGCCTTTGTCACCTTTCGTTCAGCCCACGGCGCGGGCGGGCCACGAGACGAGCGGTCGAACTTATTCACTCACTCTCACGTCAGTTAACTTTGCTCACGTTATCACTGCTCACTCACATTCATTCCACTGGCTCAAGAACCGAAAGTTGGTGGGATCAGTCTAAACAGATATGTCTTCCCGACCGTCTTTAGAACGAGACTGTTAATTCCTCTGTGGCAGAAGTAACTTCGAAAGGAAGCGGGTAAAATGAAGCTTTTTCCCGCATACGACATTTTGGCTCGTTTCAAATTATCTTTAATACGCGCATTCTCCAGAGGGGGTCGGGGAGCGCGTTATCTTGTTTTGATCAGTCTGTCTCATATTCGTTTATCTACCGTCCTTTGACCGTCCCACGACCGTATCGCGACAATTTCACGACCGTATCACAACCGATTCGTGATTGTATCACGACCGTTTCACGATCATATATAAGTGGCGTGACACGAAGGTGTCACGACCGTCTCACTGTCAGCAAAAGGAGGTTTTGGTATTTCCCACGTCGCTGGTTCCGTGGCCGCACATAACGTTCCATTATGCCGTCGTCGGGGCGCTATTGTCCGTTAAATTGTCACCTCGCCGCTTTTACTATGACGCCGGCCAGCCTCACCCCGCGCGGTAATAGAACACAGTGTAACGCAGTTACGTGCGTTTGATAATAAACTTCACCCACACTCTAACGTCCTATTACATTTTTTTATAATGGTTTTCACGGCTCTGGAAACAAAGTCCTTCTAGGCCCTTAAACTTGTTTTAAATTAATCAAAACATAATATTGGCGGTTAAAGCACGACGGGCGCCCACAAAACCAGGGCACGACTAGAGAACACTATAATGGAGATTTCCAACAGACGATTTACATATGGTACGAGCTGATAGGGGTGTTACACGCTTTTCTACTAAAATAAGATGGAAGAGACCAACATGACATTTTGTCTATTGACGATCCCATGTTGTAGTTAAACCCCCAAGTCTGGTCAAACCTAGGATCGGAACAGTATTTCTAGATTTCCTTCTTTTTCATCTAGATTTTCCGGAGAATAAACACATGCACAGTTATATTTCATTGTGTGAAATTGTAAAATTCTATCACAATTATAATATGAAAACAGCGATTCGGACTCTATGGGTATATCTATCTACTGTGACATGAGTGATTGAATAAAAAAGTTAAGTTGAGATATGTCACAGGAAGGAGTATTTCTGTTACAAACTCCTCAATATGAGGAAAGTAACTTTTTGGTTTCGGGTTCTTGATATTGAATTATAGGCTTATATGGTATGTATTTTATTGTATTTTTTCTCTCTTATTTCTAACCCAATTAATCGAGTTTATTGATAGAAATGTTTCGTATTTCAATGAAATTGTTGTCTGTCTGCCTGTATAAGTTTGTTCCGGCATCACGTTAAAGTTAATGCTCCAAATTGGATGCGGTTTTCACAGTTGTATTCCTGAAGGTCTAACTTGTCTTTTGGTGTACGTTTTTTTTCATAGGAAAAAACTATTTTCCAGAAAGAAGAGAGATAGTTATACTTCCGAAATACACGCGTACAAAGTCTCGGGCAAAAGTTATTAGATAGATAAATAATTCCAATGTTTTGAGAGTCAACAAACACGTAAATATCGCCACAATTCGTGGGAAATTTGTCCTAATTCAAAAAAATTCCTCTCCATGCAAACTACAAAGGTCCTTTGTGAAATTCTTCCCCGCTGGCAACACTGGCTCGTCAAAGCCTCGGCTTCGGGGAAATATTCCCCCCCTCCTCTTCACGCATAATTAAAAGTATTAAACTCTGAGAGTTGAAGTTTTTTTTGCGAAATACCAAACTTTATTAAAACGTCGGTATTTTTAATGGTTTTGAAACTTGTTAATCAGTTTCAGTCACCGTTAAAACGATTTTACATTACACAATACCGTTTGAACATCGCGAGGACACCTGAATACCCCAAAGATTGGCGTATGTAAGTCTCTCCCATAAGAAGATAAGATTCAGCCCTTTTTTTTCTCCGATTTGTAGACAAATTAAACATACATTTTATTAAGTAATGGATGTCTCCCATCACACATCGTCCATCACACAGTTCGCGAAATAAATTGAATGACGTCATATCGCCGACAGTGACGTATGTGCGGGGAGCGGAGTGCGCGGGACTGTCATTGGCACGTGACGCCGTGTGGGCTTCGGGCAGTAAGGCCGAAAGTCCACTAACAAATGCTACGTTCAAAGGCTTTCTAACAGAGACAGAGTTTAACAGGGTCTAACAGAGTCTAACTGGGTATAATACAGTTTAACAGAGCCTTACATAATCTAATAGGGTCTAACAGAGTCTAACAGTAGGGTCTAACAGAGTCTAACCGTGTCTAATAGAGTCTAACATAGTCTAAGAATGTCTAACAGAAGAGTCTACCGTAGTTTAACAGAGTCTAATGTAGTCCAACAGAGTTATTTCACTTTAGTTACAAGTTTTGACCAGGATTTATTATTTCAAATTTTAGTTAGTCGAGGCACGGCAGTGTTGCTACCTTATAATTGTAGTTCCAACAGTTTTTAATTAGTAAATGTTTTTTTAAAAACAGTTCTAATAACGAGAAAAATATAGATAATTATATACAGCATGGACGACTGTCGGAATCATTGTCATATTTATTGGTAAAAATATTACACGTCGGAAGTTTACACAATCGTACCGGTACAGTGGGCAAGTGGTCTCGAACTAACAACATCCTCGGTGGGGCTTGCTGGAACCAGGTCAGCGCCGGATCAGCGGCGATGGGATTACCTACAGGCGGGAAACATTCACGCGTTTGTCCAAGGCTACAGTCAGAGTCAAAATATGTTACTGCATATACACTGGGTACATTTATACACGTCAATGTTTTATCTCTGAGGGAGGCCTGCGTCCAGCAGTGGACGTCTACAGGCCGATATGATGATGGTATTATCTTTAAACTTTCGTCGAAACAAATGCTATTATAGTAATGTTTTTGTCAGTCAAACAGTTACTTTCGCATTTATATTAATATTAGTATGTATGTATGTAGTATGGAAACCTATAAACAAATCCCTTAAAGTTACTGCAGTTAAAATTGAAAGACATGCTCCTTTTGACAATAACGTCAAAACGTGCGCGGGTATTTTTCCGCTTGCGCTTTCCGTAAGTGATGCGATGCCCACCGTACCTACCTAGATAAACCCTAAGTCCTGAGTAAACAAATAGAAGCCACAAACACCGAATTATCTAATTGAGTACGTATTTTCCTTCCCATTGAGTGTACATAGTTGACCCGCAGGCCGCCGCCGCCGACGCCGCCGCCGCCGCCGGCGCATCTCGCTGGGAACTGAGCCAAACAGCATTACTGATCGACGCCGAGATACTGTTACAGGCAAAGTGCGGCTCGCGGGCGAACTGACAGCTGCCCAGCTTGTTTACTTAGCATTATGGGCTGGAACTACGCCAGCACTCGATATCGACACGGTTCTTCATGTTAATTGTGTGCAAATATCTTGGGAAGTGACTTCAGTGAATTTGCGAATAATGAAATCTGTTAGAGGGAAAACTATAGACAAATAGTTAAGTAAAAATTATGTTATGTTTAATGTAGGTTCCGAGTTTTTATTACGCTACAATTTATAGATTTCATGCTAGAAGCGTGATAGAGAAAAGAAATTTTTGATAAATATTTGTCGGCACACTTGCTTAATTAGTTGTCTTTTGCAAAAATATTCTTATCGTCACTACAAGAGCTAAGCTTAACTAATCTGCTAATAACTGGGATATACCACATATTCTATCGATTCTTGAAAACTTGTTAGAATATTAAAATTTAGTTTTATCTCCTTTTGAAATTTTTGAAATATTCCAACAAGTTGAAATCAAATTGAAGTTATGAGGTTGATGGAGTGACACCCAAACAAGTCACATTTATCATTTTGATAACAAGAAACATTAGCTATCATCTGTCTTTTCTCAGAGGAATTTTGGTCTGATATTTAGCCTTAATCTGACTTTTACGAGTTGCTTTATTAATGAAATTTTGATTTTTTTTTTATGGTCAATTGTAGTATTATCAGTGTCTAAAGGAACCTTAATCTGACGTCACAATTAAAGTAAACGATACCAGTGGGTATCAAACATTGTAAGTAATTGTTTGAATAAAGATTTCAGTCTAGCTTTATCCACCGATTTCTTCAGACTAAAACGTAGATTCTTATAGATAGGTGTATTTTGTATTATAGGTATTTATGTACAAAGGTTCTTACATATAAAAACATTATATACTCATGTAAAAATTGCCAACGAAAATACTTATAGTACATCGGTTTTAAGAATATAAATTTATACTCTTAACTTGCTAACTTTTTTGTTGTTATACGAAGAAATGCTCCGGTAATACAAAGAAGCAAACCAAATTTCAGGAAAACAGTAGCAGTAAACAAATCTCAGAAGTTACCGTCAAGTATTCGCTCCAACAAAGTGTGCCACCTGCGAGACGGCAGACATTCCTTACATTGTGTGGTTCGCGCGAGTGCCTGCGACATGCTGAGTGGCCATAACCCGGCCGATATCGTTCGGAAGAATATTGCATTCGCTGCGTACCGGATTCAGATATTTCACATTAGAGATGTTACATACAAAGCAATCTGGAACACGTTATTAGAGATCTGTTACTAAGTAACACTATGTGAACGTACTAGATTATGATAAAGGAATACATATCTGTTTATTTGTGTTCGTTCCAAAATCACCGCGAAGCCTAAAATAAATAGAGAACACTGAATAATAATCGATTCATGGTCGATAGGTTTGTATCTTGTTTGTACCTTGTCGAACTCCAACAGCTCAACGAAACTAAATGTCATTCGCATACGCCAAAGTCTAAATATTTTATTGCATATGTGAGTACACTGGGTACATACCTATACAGTATAATTTGTAATTAAGTTTCCAGCAAGTAACGTCCCTGGCAAAAGGTATTTTAAATGGTAAATAAGAAAAGTTATTACGCTTACAATGTAACGCAGCTGGTATGTTTACTGCGGAAGGGATTGAGGTTGAATGTTGTTACTCATAAATGGTAATAACGTTACAAAGTAACTGTTACAAACACTTTAAGAGTTGATGAGTCGTTATACTGTAATACTGAAATAAAAAGTAATCAAATCCCACAAGTTTTTTCACAATTCGGGATTTATCTAAAAAAAAACTCTGATGATGTTTATTTTGTTTCCGAGATGAGTTTGTTTTCGTAACCCATTAGTGTTGGAATGGAAGGAGTTATCTAAAAGTAACTAGTATTGAGTATGAACTATACTTCGGCGACTCTATCCGAAGCGATCCAAACAGCTGCACGGAGGAGTTTTCGAATTGAGTATTATGAAGTTTGCGATTGAAGTTTGGAAACGCGCGCATAAAAGTTGAACGACATGAAGTTGGTACACAAACACGCTCGGACGGGCAGCATTCGTAGATAAACGAAATGCCGCGAATTTTGTAATAAATTAGAACCATCTAGTGAACTGACCTTTACTCTGCAATAATCTAAATACTTAATTGTTTAATCATTTTCGCTTTTTGTTTGTTTGTTTGTTTGTTTGTTTGTTTGTTTGTTTGTTTGTTTGTTTGAACGCTAATCTCTGGAACGACTTGATAAAGTAGCTCATTTTTTGAGGAAGATTATAATATATTCCTCCGTTCCTCATCACGCTACGAGCGAGCCGAGCAAAAATAAAAAGTCAGAAATAACAAAACGCGGGCGAGGCCGCGGGCAGAAGCAAGGCAGTAATAATGAGCGAACGAAAAACATGACACGCAATCAAGCCCTCGGTCCGTGTTGGACCAAGCAGAGACGGTTTAAGCGTAACGCACACAGCGCGGCGGCGTTGCGAAAGCGTTGCGGCGGCGAATCTGCGGAAAGCGAATATAAAGCGGAGCCCTTCAGACAACATATACCGCTAGCGGCGGCGGTTTGTATGAAGACCGCTCCGCACCGCGCCGCGCCGCCGCCGCTCTGTGTAGGGGTTCTCATACACCACAAAGGAATATAACGCGCCGCCGCCCGCGCCGCTCCGCGACGTCTGTCTGCGCTAATCTGTCAAATCAAAACGTCAAATCTGTGCGCGCGGTTTTGTCGCTTTCGCCATCGCACCGCCGCCGCGCCGCTTTGATGTAAAGGGCTTCATACTATTTCGAATATTACAGAAAAAAACCGCAACGCTTTCGCAACGCCGCCGTTCAGTGTGTGTTACGCTTTAGTAGAACATTTTCAGTAAATAAATAACGTATCTTCCTCTTTTTGGCTTCATCTAATCTCAATATACTAACATAATAACATTACAGAACAACACTTATTGGAAATCTTTTCAGAGCTCGACCCGAGCACCGTTGCCTCCACAAAGCTGATTGAAACCTCAGGAATTGCATACCTTTGCCTATCGCATATACTTTTCTGACTCTACAACTCACATAGAGATGGAAGTATCATTTGAATTCGTTTGAGAGAGCATTTGAAATTACTATGAGATGAATTTTTGTGTACGCGATTTATCGCACGACCACTTAAATAAATGAATGATGTATAGTAATGAGTATTATGTATGTGTAATCATTATAGTTTGTAAGTTATTCGACTTCTTGGTACAGACGGCGGTCGATGTGCTTTTATGCAGACATAATTGGTAAACCTGTAGTCTAATTCGGATACATTTTCAGTTCAGGTATACGGTATGTTGCGAAATGCAAACCCCATAATACCGGTTGATTCGTCTCTACACTCAAGACCGACCACAGATTACAATAATTGCCTAATGCTAATTCGGCCCTGGTCTTAGAGTGGAGTCACCCCCCCCCCCCCTTCCCCTGCTGCCGTCGGTAGAATAATTATCCACGTGAATATTGATGACTGAAGCCATAATTCGAAGTTAACGACGGCCCTATTACGGGCGCTACACACCACGGGATCTAGTCGGACAGACCCGGTCGGACGGGGCGGTCAGACGGGCTTACAAGTATAACCTATGCCATTTATGTGACCATCTACTCGTTTCGTAGAAGTTATTTATTCATTTAAACTTTATTGTACATGTACCGGTGCACAAAACCCTAAAAAAGGGTCAAGCAATACTTGTTCACGCTGTAGATCAAGATTGTTTTTGTAATTTTTCACTTTTTAATAAACGAGATACACTATCTACCGACAAACTGCATTACAATTTTGCGGGTTTATTATATACCACCCATGTTTGCTGGGAATAATAAAGGATTTAATTATTTATATTTATAGCTGCCCACCCTGGGCCAATCTGTCGCCATGGATTACCCATCAAGTGATGTATTCTGTACGCTAGCACACTACACTGATATTTGGTTTTGTTGTTAACCGACTTTTGTACCCAAGTGGGATTCGGTCGGAACGATCAGATGGAATCCGCCTGACAGCCGCACCGTGTGTAGCGCGATGGGAACTGGACAGTAAGCAGTTTTGAAGACTTCTTACAGACGAGTGACCGGTTGAATGGGGCTAGACCTCAACCCTTCATGTCCGGGAGCCACGGCGGCGCTTGAAGTGGCAAGTCTATTACTTTGGGGCAATTCTCCCTTAAAAATCTAATAGATACCTAAATGAGGTTTGAAGACTCATTCTGAGGAATAGAGCTCGTTTCGGTCAAACTCCATCATCGTCGAATATACTATACTTATATAGTAGAGCATTTAATTTATTGGCAGACAGAGCTATTAGCAAATGTGGTTTCAATTCGTTAATTATTAATACGCGGACTTGACTCATTAACTATTGACGGCCGGTGAATTTGGGCTCATTATTTGTGCAAGCCGTCCCCCCGTCCCCCCGTCCTCTCCTCCCACAAGATGGGATCTGCCAGTGTTATGTTGAGTGGTCGTTGGGGGGGGGGGGCCGTATAGTTTGACGAATACATCCTACTTCTAAGGAATATTATAAATCTGCCAGTGAGTTTGTATTTTTACAGGTACTAAGGGTAGAGGAAGTATTGTAATTGTGAAAAAAAAGTTTCTCCAATTTTCGCGAAAAACTGTTCTTTATCGATAACACATACCGAAAAACCAAGTAGATCAATTCCGTCTGTCCGTCCGTCACGCTTGGCTCTGGAGGCTAAACCTTAAAAGTTTTAATTTGGCGACAAAGTTTAGTGCGGGGCCGCCGTACTGTTTTACTTGTGCTGTGGACCTTGTTTTCATAATTCTGGGTCAACGGGAAGTACCCTAGCTATACCTATGCCTTGGGAGTTTCAATATATGTGGCATAATCGGCCGTATCTTTTGACTAACTGCATTGACAGAAGTTTGATATTTTCACAGCTCCAAGGGATTTCTGACCTGAGTACCTACTCAGACAGACAGACAGACAGACGGACGGACGGACGGACGGGTCAGGTTTGTGTACTTAATTTTGAATGTGGTATTCAATCTCAATATAAATTAGTAAATGAACGAGAGACTTTAACTCCATCGGTACAGTCATAATTTATGATTCATAAAACTCCGTACAACTCCATATTCAGCGCGCCTCCCTGCCTCCCACCACACCACTCTCTCCCCCAAACCCAGTTAGCGGTTTAACTTGTGTGTGCAAGTGAAACACTTAACTTAGATGTAGTCGCCGGCTGTTAGTTCCCCACCGGTTAACTCCAGAATGCTCATTGCGAGTCTGTTTTGTGACTATTGGTACAGTTGTTACTTCTGTGATGCTTCATATTTTATTGACTTTTTAGTTTTTTTTTTCGTTCAAATATTTGTATTTACCAGTTCCATATTTTTTATTAATTCTGCTTCTTCCCTTCGTTTTCTTTCTGTTCCTATCTTGCTTTCTATTTTCCTATTATTTTCTTTTCTTTGTTTCCATAAGTCTCTATTTTCTTCTTCTTTTCATTCCTTTCCCTTCTTTAGCCATTTTACTAAATTGACAAATCATTAGAATCAAACGCAGAACTGCTGTCTATAAAATTATAATTTATTTTTATTTATATAATTTTTTATTATCCAGATTATTGCTCAGTGCGCTTATAATACACCGAGCTCCATGAAACTTACAATCAATAAATGTAATAATGACATTGACAGAGACAGTTTCCCTCCTGCAGGAGTCCTCGCGGAGACGAATGCGAAAGAACACATGCTCGAGCGGGCTCGTGCGATGACGTAACATACAAGCACTCCACGAGCTCCCACCATGTACTCAACCTGACAAAGCCTTCTTCACACTGGCGCGAACGTTACACCCCCCTTCTGACAGACCTCCTGCCTCATACCTTTTTAGAACTTATGCGGATAATCCTTCTGAAGCGGTGGATAACAATTGACGTGTGTAAATTTACCCAGTGTACCTACACTGGGTAAATTTACTTAGTCATAATCACATTTTGGAAGTTGGACAATTTTCCGTCAAATTTTGACATTCTGGGACTGATCGGTATGTTTTTTCCACATTAGTGCGGTTCGATTCCCGGCTCACGTGCTCGTAGGTGATTTTTAAATAAATTGAAGCAAGTATCTGCAAGTACTGTGACATATCCGTGGGGCCAAAAATAACTTATATGAATTGTCAAAAAGGTGTCAGAGTGTTTGCCTCGTCGCGTCGCTCGTCGCCGCTCAACTGCCGCTGTCCGCGCCAGTGTGGCTCTATCTGAACCTGGCCTCGTGTTTATTGGTTTAGGTGTAACTTGGCAACTCTAACTCTGTTATCAGATGAACTGTTTGTACTACGAGTAGGTACTCGCTGGTTGAAACAGTTCGCTCGCCGAGGCCGGGGCCGGGGCAGGGGAACGAAGTTGTTATACACGCTACAAGTGGTGCGGCGTAGCGCGCGTAGCAACTCACTAATAAGCGTAGCGCGCGGGAGAGTGGCAAGAAGAAACTGTTTTTAGGTTTCCGTAACTCAAAAGGAAAAAGAACCCTTATTACCCTAAAAGGATCACTTCGTTGTCCGTCTGTGTCAAGGCCCTTTTCCTCAGGAACGCGTGGAGGTATCAAGTTGAAATTTGTATCAAATACTCAGGTCTGCAGTCCCTTGGAGCTGTGAAAAAATCAAACTTCTTAGTCAAGTCAGTGAAAATATATGTCCGTTTTTGCCGCATTTTTTAGTATTTTGGTAATCAATACCTAGATCTTGAATCTTGAAATTTGGCAAGAAGCAATGTTATTTTCATAATAATTTTAATTTAATTTAATTTTTTTGACGTGGGTTAGGTTAGATATCTTTTAAATGGATCAACTGTATAAACTAGAGAAGTAATAAATTGTCCTTGTGACTGGTGGTGGTAACAGCTCACAAATCATGTATTGCCCGCGAGTAAAGCTCAGACTATAAATTGAACATACATCCAAGTCTATGCCGTCGGTTCCATTCAACTGAATGCTTTCAGGTTTTTTGTTACTATCGAATTCATAAGGAGATAAGGAAGTATTGTAATCGTGTAAAAAAGTCGTGTTTTTGATAAAAATCGACTGAATCACACATAAAATAGTTAAAAAAAAATTCGCGCATCTGTAATACCATAGAGTTAGGATCTCTTTGGGAGGAATTCGAACATTCCTGTGTAATACTGTCTGTGCTTTTGTTTTTTAAGTTACGTATAATGTGTGTGTGTGTGTGTGTGTGTGTGTGTGCGGACCTCGTCTAGTACCTATGGGAGTGTCTTGTACATAATATCTCTATGGGTTATGTTTTTCTAACTTTACTTTGCAAATGTAAACAAAATGCAAACAAAAGTACCCATATTCTTTTCATGTTACGGTCGCGTCGTAGTCGTCATTGCTCGCGCCCGCCCGGGGGCCGACCCCACAAACTGCGAGTTGCGATGCAGCACTCCTTCTGTTATATATTCTGTGCTCTTACCGAATACAAAATACATAATATGTAGAGTGTATTAAGAGCCAGTTGCAATAAACTCTTTAAATAAATAATCCAAGTCTGGCAACTTAAAGCGTAACACACACAGCGCGGCGGCGTTGCGAAAGCGTTGCGGCGGCGAATCTGCGGAAAGCGAATATAAAGCGGAGCCCTTCAGACAACATATACCGCTAGCGGCGGCGGTTTGTATGAAGACCGCTCCGCACCGCGCCGCGCCCGCGCCGCTCTGTGTACGGGTTCTCATACACTACAAAGGAATACAACGCAACGCCTGTCTGCGCTAATCTGTCAAATCAAAACGTCAAATCTGTGCGCGCGGTTTTGTCCTTTTCGCCGTCGCACCGCCGCCGCGCCGCACCACCGCCGCCGCAACGCTTTGATGTAAAGGGCTTCATACTATTTCGAATATTACAGAAAAAAACCGCAACGCTTTCGCAACGCCGCCGCTCAGTGTGTGTTACGCTTAATAGAGACAAATGAAAAAAAAAACGAACAAAAGTAGATTCATTAAATCATTATTACGTAAAATATTCGTATGTTTTCAAATGGTTAATGGGTTTATACCAGGCCTATAAATAAAGAAATTATTATTATTATTTACTTACAATTTTTCATCCTTTGGTATAAATTCGTCTAAAATCGGAACACTAAGTTGTGCTACTCGGTTGCCATAAATTAGAGTGCTGTCAGTATAAAAATATGATCTAAAATGGCATCAAAGTGTATGGAAAACCGCATACGCAGGATTCTAGCTAGTCTATGGTGAAAACGGCTAGCCTGATCAGCGAGGAGTGTACGGCTCTATGGACCTCCTCCATCCGTACTGCGGACAGCCACCGGCAGATCTCACGCAAATTGTTGCCCAAGGGCTAAAGTGACCTCGTTTGTATGAAAAGGTATTCCCGAATTCATTGCAGTCGATTGTAGTCTATACAGCGCTCTAGTGCAGTTTACCAAACTGCAAGGCAAATATGTTGATTGAAACCAAACACACGTTCAATTCGGACCAAATGCACCCACGGCCGGACAGTCGGTGCACACAAACATGTCCGGCATGAATGTTATCACTAGGGCTGGGCCGGCCGGGATTTCCCGTTTTTGAAAACGTCCGTTTGCTTCTGAGAACGAATGCCGTTTCTAATGGGCTCCCTAATGCGTGTCACACACTGAGCGGCGGCGTTGCGAAAGCGTTGCGGCGGCGAAGGTTTGTATGAAGAACGCGCCGCGCCGCCGCCGCGGGCTTCATACTATTTCGAACATTACAGAAAAAAAACGCAACGCTTTCGCAACGCCGCCGCCCAGTGTGTGTCGCGCGGCGATCGTCAATAAATAATAGCATTAATGATCGCAGGTGTCGCGCTTAAACGATCATGCGGCATGACATGCAATACGTGCTGTCACTCATGCATGAACGTCTAGCTGTAGTGATTGACGTGCATGACATGCAAACTACGTGCTGGCCGTTGCTTCACTGTACTGATTGATAGCAAACATGATGGTCCATCATGCAACATGACATTCACGTAAACGTTGCATGTCATGCAAGCATGATCGTTTAGGGACCTTAACGTGTCGCATTATTATTTAAATCGGGGATTAATTTTTTTTTCTTACAAATAGATAAATCCGTCGGTGCCACAGAATATAATAGTAGTACTTTAATATTGCTATAAATAAATAAACCTATTTGTGAGTTAAAATAAACGCTGTTCATTCTACGAATCGTTTTCTACAATTTCCACGAACTACTTCATAGTATCCCGTTTCCTCCACTGTCCCGGATGGCTAGCTCCCCCCATGTCCCCGTCCCGGGGTCTCCCAGCCACTACGTTCCGGGGTCTCCCGGGCTCGCAACTAGGGCACATCCAGACGCCGACGTCACTCTAGGAACGACTAATGTATACTCTTAGTGAAATGATTTATTGACCTATTAAATCCGCGGTCATATTATTTTATTTTTTATTTTATTTTATGACTCTGGGGAGCTTACAGCTACATTACAAAATAATCAGTCAACTTAGAAACTAAACGCCAATGACAAGCTTCCACATTTAAAAAGCAAGAGTGACGTACAGTCGATCGCACGTCAGTGGAACACTTTGACCTTGAGCCGGCCTGGCCTATTAATGAGTTTCAATACTATGAGAGACAGGTTTATACTCGATTTGTTTCTACTGAAGCACTTCATACAAAATCAACTAAAAATGTATGATTGTGTGGCTTTATTTAATTAGTATCGGACGCTTCGCGACTTCGTCCGAAGAAGTATCCTGTTATTCCAAAATTTAAACTATCACTGTATCGAGTTTCATCGAAATTTGTTCAGCCGTGATTGAGCAACAAACATACCAAAAGTAGTATTTAGTGCGAGGAAATATTATTGTTACATACATTTTTGCTGCGGATTTTTTTTCATTGTGCTGCGGATTTTGTGAAAAAAATAAAAAAAAATACTTTATTTAGTTCGGCGGAGAGGTTGGCTCGCAAAATATTTTGAGTTGTTTTCTAGGTTTTGGAATTTAAACTTTTTATAGCGAAGATATTTTGTCCGTCGATATGTCTGTCTGTCTGTCTGTCCGCGCACTACAAACTACTAAACGGATTGATCAAAAGCTCAGAACATATTTTAACGTAAAAAAAACCCTTGAGGACTTTTTAATTTGAACTTCCATGTTAGAACTATAACAATATTAACCAAAGTTTTGTCGTTGCAGGTAAGTGACGTCACAGCCGCCCGCCGCAGGACGTGAGTCTCATTAAATATGAAGGTCCCTGCACGGACAGACCTCGCTCCAACAGGTCTTGTTTGTGGTTTTTCAATCTGATCATTTCATCTGTCAAATGATGTAGACTCTAGACTCTAAATTGTACAGAGAAACGTGTCAATCAATCAATCAACATCCTATTAACATGTCCCCACTGCTGGGATCTACCTAGGAGGCTGCTACAACATTTATTTATCTGAAGGCCATATAAAGAAATGCAGAGAATTCTGGAGAGAGGCTTCACTAGGATGTCTTCAACAACTGACCTTATTCTCGGTCAGTTGTTGAAGACATCCTAGTGCAGCCTCCCTCCAGATCCACTTAACATTAAGATGACACCAATGACTTTTTCTTAAGTATTTTAAGATCGTGACGAAACCTGCACACACCAGTCTTGAATGTGTATTCTAACGCGTGACATGTGAAGTCCACCAAAATTCGTATTGTGACACCGTTGGTGAACAGGGCTTTGGCGCAACAGATCCTGTAGGGTCCAAGTGTCGCCGGGTACTCCTGGCCCCTGATGGGATGGGATGGGATGATATTATGAGATAAATATCTAATCTGCAAGTAAGTAGCATTGTTAATACGTATTGTCAGAGCCTGGGACTCGTTCATAGGGTCTCTGACTATTTGTGGACATTTCACATGTGGACATGGACATGTTACATGAACATTTCGGAACACTACTTAAACCTATCACTTCGGCGATTGGAAATGAACTGCCGGCCAAGGTGGCGTTCTCCCACCACGTGACCTTTTTTACGGAACTCTATAGGTGACAGTAGTGCCAACCTTGCGAATTATATTTCACTTTCCATCGGAAGTCAGTGGCGCCACCTTTACAATTTTAATGGCAGCTACGGAAGTATGGATTGGTAAAGAATACTCATAATCTTAAAGTAACACAGGACATTTGTGGCAGTATGTACCTAAGTGTTGAGGATACATCTCCAGTCCCCACTATGTATATGAAGGACCCTCGGAGCGGGCGGTACCTACACAGTGTAGCGACCTCTCTAATGGAGCCTCAAACGGCACCACTTAGCCAAGAGCTGCTCCCGCTAATTGTGACGTCATCGTATGCAAAGCACGCCCGCGCCGCGCACCAAGCCGGGGGGGGGGGGGGGGGCACACATCACCTGACTTGTAATCTGCGGTGCGGCGTGTACTTGCATTTAATTAGGGGTTGTATTTAAACAAACATGTAACCTAACCTGCATAAAAATACTGATTAGAACCGCAATCAGTATGTTTGGTCTACAATTTATTTGATGTGCGCTTCAATGAAATATTTTAATTAGTAGTGTAGTGTTAAGAGTCGGTGGCGCGGTGGGGACGACACGGCCCGTCACGTCCAGAGGTCACAGTTCGGTCCCCGGCCGGGACATGTACCGATGGTTTTTATCGGAACCTAATTACGTTTACTGACAGCTGTCAAACGGTGAAGGAAAACATAGGGCCTGCATACGAAGGCCACGCACTGGACTAGCGTGGTGGACTATAGGCTGTACGCCCACATTGAGAGGGTAGACCTGAGCCCCAGCAGTGGGGACATTAATAGGCTGTTGATTTGATTTTTAACATATTTTTTTAAAAAACTGTATTGAATACGACTTCTAAAAAAATCTGTCCTATAATATTTTCACGAACGTTCTTTCCGTCTACAGGCTTTTTTACTTTTATATGGCTCCATTCTTTTCGTAGGTACTTAATTAATTTATACTTAATATTTGATAACAACAATTTTTTTATAAAAAAACAAAAATTACAAAAAATCTGTTAGTAATCAAGATAACGTATAATTAACTGTGTTCCTTCCAACGGACTCACAATCAGTATGATGGGTGGTGTCGTGAGTGGACCCCCTAATACCCCGTAAGGTGCTCCCACACCACCGCACGGTACAGACGGGACCGACCGTTCATATATCATGCAATATTAATATATGCCCGTCCCAGGGCGCCGCTTGTCTTTGTTATTATTTTATAGAGGAAATAAAGGCTATAGCCTTAGCGCTGATATGATGAAATAGCCTACGCAGATTATAATCTGCGTAGGCTATTTCATCATATCAGCGCTTCAACGTCCACTGCTGGACCTAGGCCTCCCCAATGAACTATACCACAAACTCCTTCAGGGTCGTCAGTTCTGCGAGAAATGTGTCACGCCCACTGCCACTTCAGCTTGCTAATATTTAGTCCAAAGTTATAAAGGCGTAATATTAAGACTTCATAAGAGGAAACAATTTTCTTTCGACCACTTTTAGGGCCTTCTGGTTGGATGTATAACATATAACTGGTTCGAATTATTAAATAAGTCATCATCAACATCAATACATGTCACACAATATAATTAAATGTCCTAATCGGTAAATATAATTTGGCCTAAACAAAACTATTGATTCCGTTTGTATGCCTCAGGCCAAAACAATTTTTAATAATTTTTTTTATAATACCAATGGTTTTTGTAAATAGTTATAAAACTTTTTCTGAAGTAGCGAAAATGTAATTTTTAGACTTTCGCGCTTTGTATTCATAATTATATAATTATTTACGGGTCTTACACACGAAATAGTTTTATTATATAATAGTTTTAAATAAAACTACTTCGTGTGTAAGACCCGTAAATAATTATTTATTTATGTAATTTTTTTCTGAAGTAGCGAAATCGACGAGATTATAATCCACATACTTTCTCTCCCTAGTATTTTTAATATTATTTAAGATCCCTTCATATTGATCAGTAAACGCAGCTTTCCACGAGCGAGGGTACATCTCACGTCGTATAATGGGGTATGAAGAGATAATGTCCGAGTTAAGTGTTACTTCAGCGGTCATTAAATTGTAACACTTAGGGCTTCTTTCACCACTTCCTGATATTGTTACAGATAGTAATCTTAGTGATAAACTAATCTATCAGATAAATCTGTGTGATAGACTATATAAAATATATAAGATATAGGCAATCAGATACCTGTGAAACCAAAAAAATAGGCTATCTGTCAGATAACCTGCAGATAGGGTATCTGGGACTTTATCAGCAAGCGGTGTAAGAGGCACTTAATATCTGTGATGGGAGATAAACGTTTATATCACACTTAAATATCTTTAGATACTCGGGATTTTTATACAACTTTTTTTTGTTCAACCTCAAGCTCCGCGACACTAAGGAGTCCACACTCTACCAGGAGGCAGAGGAAACCCCATCGTACCTTCTGTGCGAGGAGTGTGGTCCTCTGATGCGTAAGAAAAACACTCATCTGGGCAACTGCTCACTTCAGCCTGAAGTAAAACAAATCAATGCCAAAAGCGTCCTGAAGTTCATAACTGACGCAAAACTTAGCGCTGAAATATAGTAAAGGCGGCGATCACAATAGATCAGTAATGGTCGCAGTGATACAAGGCTGGGTGAGCCTTGACAGAGCCTCATCACAAATAATAATGATAATACTGTCAACTGATGGTAAGCACCGACTGTGGCCAATAAACATCGGAACAAACAACCATCCAGAGACTACACTGATTCTAATTGAGTTAAATAAGAAAAATCCCGAATGGTCCCATTATAATTTTCATAGAAAGATAAAAATTCAGTTCATTCAATGTTTAATTATAAACAGTTGTAGACAGCCATGTACTGTCGGTGGCTGCCCCCGCCCCCGCCCCCGCCCCCGCCCGGCTCATTATATCCGGTCCCGCAACTCTTGACTCAGGCCCAGGCTTTGTCCCGGAAGTAGCTTGTTACCAAGTTGGAACCTCGCATCTCATCTCCCATCTCTTAAGTCAATAATAATGATTGATCATTAAAGTTTCATTAAGTTGTCAATTGTAAGCTTTTCAAGTGGTTTATTTCGTAGCAATTGTATCAGAACTAGACTACGACTAATGTATATCACAGGCTATACGGTATTTATTTTTTCTACTTAACTCCTAGACTTATTGTCTTGTTTTTGTGTACATTATAATATACACACATCTATACTAATATAATCATAGAGAAATAAACTCTTTGGTCGGTTCTCGCGGACAATTTCGAACCTTCCTGAATATAATAGTTTCTCAAAATTTAGTAAAATCATTCACGGGGCAATGTATACGCTTCTACAACAAACTACCAGAAGAAATCTTAAATATGAATGACAGAACATTTAAGACCCACATTAAACAACAACTTTGTAAGAAAGCTTATTATAGGACAGTCGATTATCTAAATGACAAAGATGCCTGGTGTTAATGTTACTTCAGCCTCGCACAATCTTTACAAAATAATGTTATGTACAAACTTGATTTTAAAAGATGTGTTGCGGAAGTTTGTTGCGCCGCTTCTTCTTCCCAGCTCTATATAACACCTTGGAGGCGGTGGTAGATAAAAAATTGACGTTGTATAAATGTACCCAGTGTACTTACAGGCAATAAAATACTTTTGAATTTTGAAAATTTTAAATTTTTTGAATTCTTCTATTCGTTTGAACGCGCAAATTTCTGGAACTACCAGTCTTGATTTAAAACATTGCCCTTTTGTATTTTGTAGCTCAATTTTATTACAAACAAAACTTCAACATAAAAAAAAACCGGACAAGTGCGAGTAGGACTCACGCCCTGAGGGTTCCGTACAAACTTTTGTAATTATAATCATGGGTGACTTGCTCATACGCAAAGTTAAGTTTGTTGGTACAAGAAAAAAAAATACATTTTTGTGATGTAATGTAACTACCTACAAATTTACGGTTTTCGGTTTTTTTCGTTTCATGATTCTAGGTCATCGGGAAATACCCCATAGGTTTTCATGTCCAAGATACTCAAAAATGCGGCAAAATCGGCCATATCTTCTGACTGCGATGATTTAGAAGTCTGATTTTTTACAGCTCCAAGGGACTGCAGACCTGAGTACTTGATATTAATTTTAACTTGATACCTCTACGCGTTCCTGAGAAAATATGCTCTTGACAGAAAGACAGACAGATAACGAAGTGCTGCTTTAAGGGTTCCTTTTTTCCTCTTTTCAGGTACGGAACCCTAAAAACGTCACAGTAGGACAGAAGCTAGTTTTTCCACGTAGCTCAAACTATGTCTTTGAAAACCTAGCTGGTCCCATGACGTCGCCCGTAAAATCCCCGCATATTAAAGTGTAATATTGAGTGGGCGGTAATATTGAGATGATCAGTGCCCGGGGCTGCTACGATGAGCGGCCGGCATACTGGGGGGTGTGCTTATGTAGGCCGGGGTAAAAATAAATCTGTCAATATCCGCGCGGTAGAAAGGAGGCTGTTACATAAATATAAGTATATACTTTAAGTGTCATGCTTACATGACATGCAACGTTTACGTGAATGTCATGCTGCATGGTGGACCATCATGCTATCAATCAGTACAGTGAAGCAACGGCCACCACGTAGTTTGCATGTCATGCACGTCAATCGCTACAGCTAGACGGTCATGCATGAGTACGTAATGCATGTCATGCAGATTGATCGTTTAGGGAGTCCATTACATGTCTATCAGTTGTTGAGTACCCGTAGCACAAGCTACGGCTTAATTTGGGACTCAACAGGCAATTACAATTTATTTATTTCTTCTATCTAATCAATTTATTAATTAATCAAAATACAATTTTCTGCTTTTTGCGAGCTAATTTTGCATTGTCATCCAGTTCTGAGCTATGTCTAAAGTTTCGAGTCTAGATCATCTAAAATCGATTGCAAAATGTGCACCGAACATACAAACAGACAGAAACACAAGCGAGTTATAAGAAAAACTTGTTAATAAAAAAAATGCACTGTATTCCCCGGGGTAAGGATGGTTTTCATGAAAACTCTTTGGGAAATAGAATTGCCGTATACTATGATACAAACAAAGCGATGCAGGTGTGATGGTATCAGTGCGCGTCGCTCGCACGCGCGTCACGTGCGGCGCGTGCGAGCGGGACGCACACAACAGGTGAGCGCGCCGCGCCGTCAGCGCGACACCGATCCGCGTCAACCCACAGCGGCTTTACAGCGGCCGACGCGATATCAATATTAATATTACTGACAACGGAAGCTCTCTCCATTGCCATGTGGGCGACTGGAGTTCACCTGCGGGATCCAATCAGAAATGAGGAGATCCGCAGGAGAACCAAGGTCACCGACATAGCTCAAAGAATTGAGAAGCTCAAGTGGTAGTGGGCTGGGCACATCGCTCGTAGAACTGACGGCCGTTGGGGCAGAAAGGTTCTCGAGTGGCGACCACGTATCGGAAGTCGCCGCGCAGGCCTCCTACAAGGTGGACCGACGATCTGGTGAGGATCGCGGTCCGGGCGTCGTGGAGATTCCTGGGGAGGCATTTGTCCAGCAGTGGACGTATTTTGGACTTTCATTATACAGTTATACCCACATTATAAACCTGTCAAAGGATTATCCGTCTCTCGTGATATAAAAGCTCTGTGGTCGTCATTTTAAAACGCACTCCCGCGTTACGAGCTTCGGGCGGGCGGGCGGGCGGGCGCCGCGCGCCGCGATAAATCCCACGCGGTTTATTGTCCGGCCCATAACCGGATATATCCGCTTCGGAGCCGCTCCAACCGGTTATCCGGACTTTATGTTTATTTTAAAATATTCAACGGTTTGTTGGCGGCTTTGTTACCTTTTGCGTATGGGATCTACGATAATAGCTATAATAAAGAGGTATTTATAAACTAATATGAACCGGAGGGAGATTTTGTTGCAGGCTCCGTGTGGACGGTCCCGTTTGTGCCGCCCGCCGGCAATGCCGACATTGTTGTTATCAGGCTGCACCAGGAGACTGTCTGTGCCACTTCAGAATGTAAAAAACTTCACAGATCTTGCGCTCTACGCAACCATCAGAGGACATTAATGTTCCCTGGAAAGCATTTAAATAAAATAAATAGTTCTTTACATTTTCGAAAAAGAAAACCTTTCGAAAAATGTACCATCTTGGTAGCTCTTGCATTGTGCTCACCACAGAGCACGGAATCGGCGGCGATTCCATACTATAATATGGTACTTACGCATTTTGAGAATTTAACCATTCACACACCTACCTTTAATACAAACCTACTTTTTGAAAAATCGCAATTTGTTTCGTTGAAAAGGCCCCATCATTGATCGGTCAACGTTAAAATCGAGAGAACGACAAAAGTGGATAAAAGTTGTTTCCTCTCCTTAGTTTATATAACAAGTTGCTCTTTCCTCGTGAGGAACTCTAAACTCCTGTACCGTTTAAAGGGGTCCCTATAATGCACGACATTGTTTTGCACATACCAGTAATGTACGACATCAGCAATGCACGGCACGAGAATGCGCGACACGTATTTTGAATTCCAATGACGCGCATTGTTATGTCGTGCATTCTCGGCCCGGACCAAGAGTGCCCGTCATAGTATTGTACAGCATAACAATTGGAATCAAAACAAAGAGTGACGTCACATTAAAAAAGTAAAAAGCCACTAGGGATGGGTGATTTACTAATTTGATTGATTTTTCCTATTTGACGATGGTTGATGGTTCACGTTGCCTAATGTTCTAACTACTGTCGCTCGCTTCGCTCGCTCCAAAAGGGTTTACATTGAACCTAACAGCTCGTCGCTTCGCTCCTCGCACCTAACCTTCGGGGTGGGCTGACTATATTTCTGGATCTATCTATGAAATCGACTCAATGCAATCAATCGTCTTTCGGAACAGCACTACCTAGTATCCAAGCCTCAAAATACCGAGTCACCTGATTTGCCAACCAATCGGCCAATCACGCGATGTCGCCAAATACGGTGCTGTACACTCTCGGCTCGGACGAGCAAGGTACAGCGGCGTATTTGGCGACATCCCGTGTTGTGCAATCCGTTGTCGCGCACTGCTGGTGTGTGCATTCTCGTGTCGTGCGCTCTCGTGCCGTGCATTGTTGATGTTGTGCATTGTTGGCTCCCGTTTAAAGCTGCACCGAGGGGCGACGCGCCGGCGCGGTGCTGGCAGCTCGGTACAAACTTGCTGTATTATTGTATAGTCCCCGTAGAGTTTTATGGCGGCTGTGGGAAGTTGGCTGATTTATGCGCAATGACTAGGTGTCAAAGGGGAGCTGTGCGGGGGTTCACTAAAACGCTCTTTCAATTTCAAGAAATGGTTAATTGATTCGATCAACCGAATCAAACTTTCAAGTTTTTGGACATCTCTATGGATCTCACTATCTCGCTACACATAGACTATAAACACTGTCAGCGATGTGCAAACAGCTTGTGACTATACTCTTTCAGCCGTCAAGCAGTTCTACGGGGACTATAACGAGCTGCACTTTGGGCTAATGCACCCGCAGGTTTACGGCTCGGCGGGCTGTATGTACGGCACACCACCACTGTGCAGCGGTATACCGCTAAGAGGTCGCGGTACTACCGCGACTCGGGTCTATATCGCTACTTACGCGCTGCAAAATTAAACGGATGTGAAATTGTAAATAGTATGATTCCCGCAATTCCCATGTGAACCCACTCCATCATCATCATCAGCCTGTACTAGTCCACTGCTGGACACAGATCTCCCTGATCCTCGGCTCTCCGCATCCAGTCACTGCCAGCCACCCTGCGCAGGCTCCATCTCCACTCGAGAACTCGTCTACCCCATTATCGGTTCTCCGATAGATGTGACCCGCCCACTGCCACTTCAACGTGCCCTAACCAACCTAACCCTTTGAGCTATGTCGGAGGCTTTGGTTCTCTGGCGGATCACCTCGTTTTGGATCCTGTCTCTCAGAGAAACTCCGAGCATAGCTCTTTCCATAGCCCGTTGAGCGACTTTGAGTTTTGGGACTCACTTCGTCTGCAACGAATTCGGATTTGGACTTTTTTATACAAAGTAAGTTTGTGCCCTTATATCTCCTTCAAGGAACGATCTGCTGGTGGCTGGCTGACCGGAGTACGGATGGAGGAGGTCCAGAGAGCCGTACACCCTCACTGATCAGACGGGCCGTTTTACACAGAATCCTGCGGTTTTCCATACATTTTGATGCCATCTAAGATATTTTTTTTATTCTGAATCGCACATTGGCGGAATCCTCGTCGGCCTGTCGGCCACAGTAATGAAGCGGCCCGCAGCAGTCTGCCATAAACCACGTCATTCATGACGCGCTCTGCTCGCCGCTCATCGCCCCGCATTTATGACGCTTTTTGCGACCCTCGGCCGTATGGCGTGCGTCGCGCATACAGAGCAGCTCTCTACGGTAATCCCGCTATAGGGTTGTACTTACATACTAGCGTCTCCCCGTGGCGTTGCTCGAGTCGTGTTTTATGCTACAAATAGTATCTTTTTCTGTTTTTATCGTTATTATTGTGAACTAGCTGTTGCCCGCGGCTCCGTCCGCGCGGAGTTTTTTTTCCGGCGGGACAATTTATCGCGGTAAAAGTAGGTAGCCAATGTTGTGCCACAGAGTTCGATGTACCTCCACAACGAATTTCATCGAAAGCAGTTCTGCGGTTTAAGCGTGAAAAGGTAGCAAACAGACAGACAGACGCAGGTAGTTTCCCATCTACTCGTATAATATTAGTACCTATTTGTTATTATTGTTTGAACTCCGAAAAGTATCTCTACATGGGATTGTGCTAACGAATGAATTTCATTTATCTACTTAGCTATCTGCGATCAAATCGCAGTTAGCTATCGAGTAATTGTGTTGTGATAATATATATATCGATATCTTTGAAAATCGATAAACAATAAAATCACTATGATGTTTAATTTTTGTCTTATTATAAATGCTCACTCAGTATTTAAATACATGCCAAATGACCAAACTCACACAGTTAAACAGTAATCCTAGTGGATAAGATTCAAGGCATATATGTATATAGGAATTTAAACGAATTGTGGGTTATGTCACCTGAATAAATCTTATCTTCTAAGAGATCCCCCTAAGCGGTTACAGTGTGTTGGAGCAATAATAAATAATATTGGTGTGACAACACATAGACAAATAGACCGACTTAGTTCACATAATGTCAACAATATAGATAGAATGACTTCTTCGCCGTAGATAATAGAGTTTTATGAAGTGCCCTGACAATACCCTCGTATCATAAGTATGATTGGCCGGGCCCGGGCTAGGCCGGTACTGGGTATACTTACGGTCTGAAAGTGATGTAAGTGCTTTATAGTATTGTAAGGATGTTTTTCTTGTGAGCGTCTGTGTTGAACCACATCTGTCAGCACGGAATCGCACTTTTGCCGTGAGTGCTGCGGCATGCTATAGCGCGCGGTAGCACGCGTCAGCATCGCCTCACGCCGGCGATCGCCTTGTGGCATTGAAAAGTCACAGAAAAATCAACTTCATAAGATTAGTTAATTTATTTATTATCGGTTTAGTCTGAGTTATTCAATATTTCTTGCGCTGGTACTAGCAAAAATAGACATAAAGGCGACAAACCTTTTTATACCGCGACTGATGTACGCCGAGTTAATATCCCGCGCGAAGTATCGCGGGCATTACCCGCGGAACGCGGGCTATTTGTTAGTTCGCCCGGAGAATGGGCAATTTGCCCTGCGGGTACTACCGGCCCCACGAAAGGAACATTTTATTTTCTTGGACAGTCATCTTGTAACGCTGGCTAGGGAGTTGGGGACTTGATAAACGAATACGTTTATGACAAGACCTTTTGCACGAAACAATCATTTTAAGTGGAAAGACATATGTTTTTTATGAATATGTTTAAAAGTATATTGAGCGTCGCCATTGATCTGCTGTATCGCAGATCCTGTTGTTGTAACCACCTGTTACGGAGAGATGGGAGTATAAATTCTTGGGGGACGACATGGGAATATACCACAATCAGGTGGGTTGTGGTACTTACCATTTTTGAGTGTCCATAGTATCTTTGGCATATTAATATCGATACGTGAAATCAGAATGATATTAACAGGCCTTCGTTATTGTAATTGTAATCTATGCAACATTGCCTTACCTAAAGTGTAGGCTTCTTTCTGCCCGCCCCGCAAGGGATAAGCATGAAGATATAAATAAAATAAAACAATGAAAGAGTTCAATCATCAATCAATATTAATCAACATCCGATTCAACCGCTGGTTCATGAGGTTTAGGTTTCTTCTTCTCTTTCAAGCCCTTTCCTTTGGCTCTGAAAAATGTCTCTCGATACCTAGGGAGAGTAAATAATGCATATTATAATATGTAACAAATTGTTACGACATTTATGTAACAAATTATTACGACACGTAACAAATGATTGCGAATCGAAGCTAATTATTACGTCACATATTGTGATAAATTGTTACGAAATGTAACAAATTATTACGACATATTGTAACAAACTATTAGGTACTACATGTGCAATGAATTATTACGGGACAATATTCTCTGCTGGAGACATTCCACTCTCAAATAAAGTAGGGTTGCCCTTATAGGCTATGCTCGGTATAGAAGTGCATAGGCAATGTTGCTGCCCATCATCGCGAACCATACAACTACCGAAACGGGTGCTTACGTGCAGTCTCTGCTCGTGCCCGATGGGGAGGAGCCCCTACAAAGCAAGTTTATGACTTCTTAGTTTTTCAAAATAGATCTACATCGAAAGTATCTTCGTACAAAATTACTTGCATTTCAGTACATCATTGTAAAAGTAATGACCCTGTGATAGTCTACGGAATCCTAAACAACAGGAATATAGAAAGAATAGAATGCTTTAAGCATTTTGTTTCCCTTTTTTGCTCGTGCATTCAATTCATTCGTATCGCCCTGAAACGATTCCAGACAAGTTATAAAGGTCCCAAGGGGGTCGTTCCTATCCCGGAAGGCATCTAATGGTGTGGATTCGGTTCGGTCTGCCGCCGTCCGGCCACACTACACCAACAAATGATACACATCATCAAGTTTTCCATCATGGCTACTATACATAGTGGTGGTTCAACTCTCCCTATAAGATAAACTAAATTATAATCTCTTGAGCTTTAACTTTAAAAATAATAAAGAGCTGGCATGAATTTTAGAACTTTTAAAATTTTTAAAGAAAAAATTAAGCTACTAGGGGGCGCACGGGCACACCAAATAGATCCTAGCTCTATGTTTAAAATAGTTTACTCTTGTCAGACAAGAAAATGTGCCATTTAAAACACTTTCTGTCTGGATTAAACTATTTTGATACAGATATGCCGTCTCAGACTAAAATTTTGTTAAAGCGTGCACCATCCGAATCGCCACGATTGTAAAACTGAGTAAATTTACCAAAAGTCAAGTTCCTACCTCTTTTCCCTCATGCTTTCCTTCTTGATTCTGCCGCTGGCTGCGGTGGTGGGTTCCTCTGTGGCGGCGGTGGGTTGGGGGGTCGCTGCGGTCTCCGGGGGAGGCGGGTAGATGGAGACGAGGGGGCGGGGGGAGAAGCGGGCGGTGGGGGCGCGGGAGACGTCGGCGACGGTGAACATGTCGGGGAAGGTGCGCGGCGTGGTGGTGGTCGTGCGCTTCTTTCCGCGGTAGTACTGCGGCATCTGAGGGTTGAAAGTCAAAAGTTATTGCTTAAGAGTACACCGGGTACATTTTATACGTACCCGTCAATTGTTTACCTCCCCCCGCTTCCTGGGGGTTAGCGCTGGGAAGTAGCGGCGCAACAAACTTCCGCAACTCATCTTTTAACACCAAGTTTGTTACAACAATTATTTGTAAAAATTGTGCGACGCTGAAGTCATATTTTTGTTCATAATTGGTTCATTCGTTGTCAGTAGATCCGATCTAAAAGTTGTTCACTTCAATATTTAAGGTTCGTTTTTTCCATCCTGTGTTGTAAATGTCAGCTTGATCAAGTTATTAGTTATCGAGTGATCCTCTGGGCGGCCAGGATCCGTAGTGACGCAGGGAAGCGGTTGTATCAGGTACTAACGGTTTCGTTGATGGTCTCGATCCAGTCCCCGTAGGCGCCCACCAGGGTGAAGGCGGTGGGCACGTTGGGGTACCCGCACACGGTGGGCCCGAACGAGATGACCCCCACCAGCCGCCCGTGCAGGATGGCCGGCCCGCCCGCGTCGTGCTGCATTTACATGATCACATGATGAGTCAACTGATCAGGAAGGAGAGGTTAGAAGACGGGGAGGTCTCAACATCGAAGGTAGCCCAGGCATAAAACCACAGACAGTAAATACTCCTTGGCTGTTTACGTTGTTCTCGAATTGATGTAGGTAGGTAGACATTTTATGGAAGACGCAGAGTAGACTGGCCTCTCCACGAGGTGGATCGACGATCTGGTGACGGTCGCGGAACTCAGCTGGATGGAGTAAGCATGGGACCGGTTGTCGTTGAGATCCCTGTGGGAGGCCCTTGTCCAGAAATCGAAGTCTTTTGGCTAATGTGAGATACATGTATTTATTTGCCGTTAACTGTTTAAGTAGGCGACTCACATCGCAGGCTCCCTCGCCGGTGGTGAGTGTACCGGCGCAGAACATAGTTTCTTGCACGAATTTGCTGAAAACAAAAACACCATAAAGTAACTGCCTTCAACATCATAAGAGGCAACCTTGAATTAACTCGTACCTTAACGTGAATACGTCTTCAAGCCGCTAGTAGCGTTCATGGACGAGAGTTGCAAGCGAATTAAAAGGGTGGGCATGTGTCCTCTTATGTTTTACAACCTGAAAGGTGCCCATATCAGGAAGTCCGCGGGGATTTTTTTTTTTTGCTTTTGGAAGATTACAACTTTTATCGCCATAATAGAAAAAGAAACATTTAAATTTATGTAAGTTAATTACAGTCTTCGCCAGACATTTCTTACTTCTGCTGCAAATGCAGAAGTAAGCCAGAAATAAGGAGTAAGTAATTCGTAATACCATAAAGTGGAGTAGGTACTTACTCTCCATAAACTTCCTTGCAGAACTCTTTGGGGTACACGGGCAAGAACTTGCGCTGCAAGAATATGGGCTCGTAGGCCAGCTTCTGGGACATCTGAAACAAACAACAGAATAACACCAAGCATGAGGTGGTGACTGGAAGAATGCTTATCACAATGGCGATGTTAATTTTATATGAGAATTTTGGCCTAATCCACGCTGTGGCTATGCTCGGAGTTTCTTTGAAATCTGTAATCAAGATATCCCTTGCCGACATAGGCGAAAGGAGTCAAGTGGCAGTGGGCAGGTCACATCTATTGCAGACCGACTTCCATTGTGGCAGACAAGTTCTAAGGTGTTGACCGCGCCACATAAAGACGGTGGCCGGAAGCGGCTGGACGCGGAGGGCGGAGGACAGATCACATCTGTCGCAGACGGCCGTTGGGAAGACGAGTTCTGGACCGCAGGTCCTAAAGAAAGTGACTGGATGCGGAGGAACGGGTGTGGTGACGCTGATTGTAGCAGGCCTATATCCAGTGGAAGTTGAAGGACCCATGAATACCTTGGTGACCCCCCATCCGAGCAGCAGCACCTCGTTGGTGGGCGCGAGGCCGCGCGCGTCGTGGCTGATGGCGAGCAGCTTGGGCACGCGGTGGTGCGCGATGCGCAGGTGCCGGCGCAGGCGCACCACCGCGATGTTGTTGCGCAGCGTGCGCGGGTTGTAGCCCGGGTGGAAGTACACCTGCGCGCACACAACAGAATTTGGTGAAACTTTACAGTAATATAGATTTACATCAGAATAACACATAGGCTTTAATTCATAGTTTTCATATCGATATTGAACGTCCTCGTTAAGAGGGTAGGCCTGAGCCCCAGCAGTGGGGACATTAATAGGCTGTTGATGATGATGATGATGATATCGATATTAATGTAAATTGGCCAAATTTCATCTTATAATTGGGTAAAACCTTATTGCTATGGATTGTAAACTCCAAATAGAACAGATTGCCAACAGATGGTGCTGATACAGAAAATTTGCATAGATGGCGCTGTTTCACAATGTCACCTCCTAGCAATAGGCTGTAGGTAGTGTGGGGTACCTCGAGTGCATCCACGAGCTCTCCGCCGATCCTGCTGTGGTTGCTCCCCACCCTCACGGCCAGCACCCGCGGGTTCTCGCGGAAGAACCGGTTGTTGTGCATCCTGGTCACATAACGTTACATCATCATCATCAGCCTGTACTAGTCCACTGCTGGAGGCCTACCCCAAGGTGCGCCACTGAACCCGATCCTCGGGTTTCCGCATACAGTCGTGGTCTCCAATCGAGAGCTCGTCTACCCCAGCGGTTTGGTTAGCGGTACATTTGGTTACAGTGGTTACACGTATATTTTATTCAAAACAGTAATTTAAAAAAATGCAGCTTCTGGAAAAGTTATTTAGACACAGTTTTACTTGGCTAATTGGTATACTCAAACGTCACCAGTGGCTCATACACCGCGGGTATGCGAACTGCCTATTTATTGTGAGTTCTGTTGGAAATTAGCTACTCATTTATGAAGCACTAATGGAGTTCGTAATCGTTAGCAGTATATTTACCGCTATTTGCCCAAACTCCTTCATTTTCTCGCTGTCATTAACAAAAATAAGGGTAAAAACGATAATGGGTGGTGCCGCCTCCACCCCGGCCCCCGGCCCCCGGCGGCCGCACGCTCTCGCTATTTACTGGAATGAAAGTTAATGCCAGTGCTTTGCCTCGTTTTTCTTTTCTCTCGGCCTCGCGTCAAGATTTATCTCTGACTAAAAACTTGGTAACAATACGTGACCGAGGAAACATGCGGTTTGGGGAATTTTGGGCTTTGTCTTACATGACATCATGAATGCGTAACATGATACGTATTAAGTGAGGGTTCCCTCAACTTTGGCTGTAAGATCACTTACCACAAGCGTGCCGTCATGACGACGGAAGGATATCATAAAGTAATAGAGGCAAGGAACTTACAACTGGAGGTGAATGGCGGAGGAAAGCCAGTGGTAGTGCCAGAAGATGACCTCGCTGTACCAAAAGCTTGTCATCATGAACATAGAAAGACACTACGGCGTGATAGGGAATCACAGCTGGAGGCAAGCGGCGGAGGTGAGCAAGAGGTAGTGTCAGAAGATGACCTCGCTGTACCGTAAGGGTGCTATGATGGGGACGGCACTCACAGCTGGAGGCAGGCGGCGGAGGTGAGCAAGAGGTAGTGCCAAAAGATGACCTCGCTGTACCGAAAGGGTGCTATGATGACGACGGGACTTACAGCTGGAGGCAGGCGGCGGAGGTGATGACGAGGTCGTGCTCGTAGATGACGCCGCCGCACCAGAAGCGGCCCATCACGTGGATGGACACCATGAAGGGGTAGTACCGCACGGTGGTGCGCTCGCCCTTGTACAGCCGCCGCCCGTCGTGCCGGTGGTACTCGCTCAGCTCCTGCAGCTCCAGCTCAGGGTCTAAGCATAAATAGAATAAAATACATTTATTTACAGCCTCACGTCACACACAGAGAAACAGCTACAGTTAATAATATTTAAAAAAATTCAGATGAAAATGAACGGAACTAAAATGCAAAACGTATTTACATAATGATAAATTCCTTATTGACACTCATATTAACAGGCTATGCTGTAAGTACCCAAGATACCAATGTGATTGTAGCATTGGCGCATAACATAGATAGAGCAGACCCCGTAAAGGTTAATCGCAGGTTCAAATGCTGTAGCAATGTTAAGCTCAAATTGCTTCCTATCTTCGTTTTGTCGTTGAGCAGAGGTGGAAGTCAAGAAAGTGATTATGGACAAAAGGTTTCTTTCCTACTGAGCTTTTACAAAATAGGACTTGGACAAAATGATACGATAGACCGATTATATTATTGCATTTTCCGATCGATCGTTGCTTTGCTTATTCGTTAAGACAGACTGACCAATTAAAACTATGCTCAGTTGTTTTGCCTCCGTACAGATTACATATTTACCCGTCAACAACCAACGTAAACAAGAATATACTTACTCAAGATGCAGCTGCTCTTTTTATTTATTTAATTCAATACACTGAGTGCTATTATCCGTCACGATCCGAAAGGGGATGTTTCTCAAATATAACTGAGTTATCCGGAGCTCTTTACCTTTTATCACTGACCCTAATGAAAAGGATACGCACGGTGTTCGCTCTCGAGTGAAGTTGTCCGGCTCACCTATAGGTACTCCATTAGACAAAGTCGGAATTATTGTAAATATTCTACCTATTTATTACCTTTACTTGTTCTGTAGTACGTCACATTTGACGATTTTCCTCCCCGATGTTGCGTAGGAAGACAAACAAGGTAAATAAATACAAGGCTCCCTGAGGAAATCCAAACATCGAACAAGGCACTGGAAGGTAATGGTAATTATTTCTATTGTTTATTGTTACGACGTTACGGCGTACCCCAGTATTTACTGTAGTGGTCCGTTTCGTCGTATCTGTGGTCGTCGCTGGGCGTCTCTGCCAGCATCTTGTCGACGACCTCCTCCATGGCCCGCTCCCCGCGCCGCCGCCCCACGAGCTGGTCCTCCATCATCCTCCGCGCCGACCTCATGGCGCGCCCCTCGCCTCTGTTCGCCACAATCTTCAACACGTCATCCCGGTTCATCTTCTCTTTTAACTTCAAATACAAACTCTTGGAATTGTTCGTTAGTAGCTGGAAATGATCTCTTTCGTTCAGAGCCTCGAAGAAGTTCGTTTGATTGAGATCCGTGTCTCTCGTCTTGTTTATCAGTACTCGTGTATACTTGTCTTTGTCGAGAGCGTAGCTTTCTATCTTATGAATTTTGTCTTTCAGCTCTTTGATCCTGATAGGTTCTTTATCATCGCCATTGACGCCGAGGAGTGACATGACCCCGTCAGCCACGTCGTTAATTGCCTGTTCGCCATTAATTTCTATGTCATTGGCATTGTTTTTATAAACCAGGGCCGAGAAGATTGTGAAATATGTTAAAATATGCATCACATCGGTGCTCGTGAGTCGTTTAAACGGGATACAATGTTATTTTTGGTGTGAAATGAAATATTGTTTTATTGCCCGGTTGGAATTTTATTGCGGCTATATCGATTTGCTTCTTTATATTTTATTTATAGAAATGCCAATTCAGAGTGTGAAATACATGTAGTATTGGCTTCTGGTTCTTCTCTCCTTACTCTAACAAGTAGTTCGTTCTTTCTTACCTCTAAGTTAATTATTATTAGTATACCTGCCTGAATTTCAGTAACTGAACTCCCCTTGTTTTAGGGATCCCTCAAAACAGATACACAATCGAAGCATTTTGACAGTCTGTCCCAGTCTGTCCTGTATAAAATCTAGACATGTAAAATTGGTCGGCAATGATGAAAAAATTACATACTTAGTATGTTTTTTTTTCTTTATATTACAAAGAAAAAAAAATTTTAGATGTTTTTTTAGGAAAACAAAAAAACCGAACCCGCACATTGTGTACGAGTATTTGACTAACATTTTACTGACTTTTTTGGTAATTAAATTTAGTAAGAAAAGTTCTAGCCTAATAATTGTCATTTCTGTTTAGTTGGAGATTTATTACCTCGTCTTTGGCAAGTCATTCGACTACTTACCGATATTAGAGTTTCGTCTCCGACGGCATCAGTTCAATGTCCGCTCGAGGTATTTTTCGTCTAGTGACGTCACTGATGACGTGATTGATGACCGGAAGCCGGACGTGACCGGACCATTTCCGATTTGACGTGTTTATCTTGTTTGTGAAGATTAGGTTAAAGAAGAAAGATACCTTTGTCATTTTATCCAGTGACGAAAGTTGACGAAACCTACTTATAAATTTTTAATGTGTGACGAACAGACAAACGTATCAGATTCTGGAATCTACTAAAAACTTTTTTAATGTTTGCCGTAGCGCCATCTATCATCGAATAGCGTTTACTATACATTTATTTGATAAAGCGCCATCTATTATTGAGTAGTTAGTATTATACATTTATTTGACAGACCGCCATCTATCGTTACGTACAAGAACCAGTATACAAGCAGTCGTTTCACAAAGTACAAATTAAAGACCACAGATGGCGTTGACCAGTAGCTTCTAATGTCTGACAATAGATGGCGGGGTTTCTAAAGTGGCTGTATAAATCAACTGCTAGATGGCAGGTATTGCTTCTTTGCCGAATTTGTTAAACATCATAATTGCCTCTTGTATGAGATTATTCAATAAAATTACCTACCTACTAAAAAAAATATGAACAGGCAGGCACCTTTAAATAATAAAATAATTATGGACCAAATTGAGCTGTATGACACATACAAAACGCCCATGCCAAACATCGCCCACTTCCTGATATTGTTACAGATAGTTATCTTAGTGATAAACTAATCTATCAGATAAATCTGTGTGATAGACTATGTAAAATATATAAGATATAGGCAATCAGATACCTGTGAAACCAAAAAAATAGGCTATCTGTCAGATAACCTGCTGATAGGGTATCTGGGACTTTATCAGCAAGTGGTGAAAGAAGCCCTCATAATTACAATTTTAGTAAAATTCCTACAGACAAGGAATCCAATACTAAGAGAACATTACAAACCCTTTGGCGGGCGATTCTTCTGCGGATCAACGCGGCGGAATATAAACAACTCGGCTGCAAACAAAAGGCTTTTGTTTTAGCGCCGAATCGTAGACAATTCAATTTGGTCGAATAACTCCGCGGTTGGGCCACGAAGCGAGCGTGCCAACGCGAAAGTTAATTAACTCTAGAAAATAGGGGTTTTAATTTATCGCTACTGGGATTTTACAAGGCAATTTGGTACGACCCTAAGGGCTTCTTACACCAGTTGCTGATATTGTTACAGATAGAAAACGGACAGATAACGTAATCTATCGGATAAAGCTGTCGGATAACATTTTCCGTTTTCACCACTCAAGTCTCTGTTAAAATATCGGGCAGCTAAACTGTCATCGATTTACCGGGGAGTTGGAACATTCCGTTCATTCAATTCAGTTCTTCAGTTCAATTCATTGTTGCGTTTCTATTTAATCCATATCTGTCGTGCCTAGCGGTCAAATAATGACCATATTAATTCATATCTGTCGTGTAACCATGCCAACCACGGAGGTAACATAGCAAAAGTTTCATTTAAATTTCGAATGATGCATGAAATTACATTGATTGCAGGCTTGTATAGCACTTTTCTCAAATAATGCGCGGAAATTGTTGAATAAAAAATTATATATACAGGGTGTTTTTTTTATATTATATTCAGATAGATCTCATCGAGCCCTTTCATTTGAGTACCATGAACAAGGGTCTAGCACCAGCTGTTCCGGAGATATGGCCAAAAGAGTGTTTTTTTTTCTTCATTTGGCCATATCTCCGGAACGGCTAATACTAGACCCCTCGTGTTTGTACTCAAATGAAAGGTCTCGACGAGATCTAGTTGAATATAATATAAAAACACCCTGTATATACAATTTTATATGAATATACAGGGTGTTTTTTTATATTATATTCAGATAGATCTCGTCGAGCCCTTTCATTTGAGTACAAACACGAGGGGTCTAGCACTAGCCGTTCCGGAGATATGGCCAAATGAAAAAAAACCACTCTTTTGGCCATATCTTCGGAACGGCTAGTACTAGACCCCTCGTGTTTGTACTCAAATGAAAAGGCTCGACGAGATCTATCTGAATATAATATTAAAAAAAACATCCTGTATATTCATATAAAATTGTATATACAGGGTGATTTTATTTTATATTATATTCAACTAGATCTCGTCGAGCCCTTTCATTTGAGTACATGAACATGGTTCTAGCACTAGCCGTTCCGGAGATATGGCCAAAAGTATTTTGATTTGCCGATAGTATTGTGACAACCCTATGTCGTGATCGTTCAGTGCAGACGGTTCACAATTTTAATAAAACTTGATATTTTTTGGATTTCCGCGCATTATTTGAGAATAGCATTATACAAGCCTTGGCCTCAACCAGGCATTGATGGACTCACGTATGTGTGCCTCCGCTTCGCCTCGGCCTACATTCACACGCTCATCCATCAATGCCTCTGTTGCGGGCCGCGGCATGTACTATTTATAAATGAAACAGTGATAAATCCATATATCATAAAAAGTTAACACAAAACTGAAGTATTACCGCGTTAAATTAGAAAAAAAACAATCCATATCCGACAGATAAAGAAATAACAGCCCCTTGATCTGGCTGTAAGTTTATAAGACGGTATATCGGACAGATAAGGCAATCAGATACCTGTGAAAACGAAAAAAATGGGTATCTGGTAGATAACCTGCATATAGGGTATCTGGGGCTTTATCAGCAACTGGTGTAAGAAGCCCTAAGACTAGCTATTTTAGAGTAAACTAAGCTTTTCAGCTGGTCACAAAGTATCCTTTTCGGACCTTAATTAATTTTATATGTTAGGTGCCAGGTTCGCTTACGTTCTGTCGGCTTTCCCGTGTTTGCCAAAAAGGGTAGCAATAAAAATAACCATCATCAGCCTGCACTAGTCCATTCTCAGCCTCCCCCAAACCATCGGCACTGCATTTAGTAACTATTACTTAATTTGTGACTTTAGAGGCTATTTCCAAAATCGGCTTTTACATCGAATAGTAGTAACTTTACTGCCTATTTACATTATTTGCATTTACTTTATCGTTCAGAGAATTAGTGGGGCAGTTTATTTTATAGTTTACTTATATTGAATTTTTTTATTACGTCATGCCCCATACACATAAAAAACATGCGATAAAATTCAATATTTCATTATAATTAATGTCTGACTTAGTTTTAAGTTTTTATTTTTAAAACAAATATACTTTTCCAAGTAACACTCATGCAGAGAGTTGTCATAGGACTCAGGTGCTCCGCTGCAACGTACAAGACCACCTGGTCATTATGTGTTACAGATGTGCACAATTGGGTATGTGTTTCATAGCGACAGCGTACGTGCATGAGTGCGTAGATCCCGCCTCCCCCCACTCCGCAAAGAGTGACAGAACGTTTGTGATCGCAAGAGTAGGCGATCTCGCCTCGTAGCCCCAACTTCATACTTTCATTAAGGCGGGCGAAATTAAATATTTTCCGTTAACACAATTCCGCGGCCGTAATCCGGCGCTAAACGGATTCCGGACGCCGAAATCAGCTCGCGGGTTATTTGAAATTATATCTCATTAATTGCTTAGCGCTGCCCGCGCGGTGGGTTAAAATGTATTATAAATATAATAAACGCAATATATTTTACAATCTACATACACTAAAATAAATACATACATTAAAGTATGTTTATCAGTTGTTGATTGTTGAGCATCCATAGGAAAAGCTTCGGCTAAATTTGGGACTAAACAGCCGTGTGTGAATTTGTCCAGAAACATTAATTATTATTATTATACTGTACAATGATAAGGTCACATAATCATCATTACTTTTACAGTATAACGTACTTTCGAGGTAGATTTCAATAAAGAAAGTAGTAATTCCTAGTTAGTGTCATTGATGCTAGCGTTGACTAATTACGGTTCATGATTTCAATGTTTTGTTACCACTCATAAACATATCCAGGCTACGGCGTATTCTGTACGTACCTGGTATAATATTTTGTTCCGTACCCGGAACACCGTGAATAAATTATGAAAGTACACAACCCGCGCGTGTAATGGCCACACTGCGTCAAAATAAAGCACGTTATCTGTGGAACAATGCGTGCTTTGTGCGAAATATGGCGCGAGGTTGTGGTGCTCGCTGGCATTTTACGTTTGGTGATGAATGAAATGAAATGAAAATTCGTTTATACAAAATTGGAATACAATATTCTCTTTTTGACGTCAATTCTGTCTAAAACTACTGTTTCCACGTGTACGTCGCCGAAGGGGAGAAACAGCAACAAACCCAACAGCACAGGGCCCTGCTCTCATACATAATTATAGCTTGTTCATTACAATATTTATCTATGTTGAGTCATCAGGCACTCCATGGAAGTTCATCATTTAGGTAGACATTTATCTGACATCTGAAAATTGACGTTGTATAAATGTACCCAGTGTACTTACATGCAATAAAATAGTTTTGACTTGACTTGACTTCTTATAATTAATATGCTTTTACCAGTAAAGAATCTGACCCACAACTCTGTCAGCAAAGGTCAAGGTCGAAGAAACCGGAACCATTGGGTAAAACCGCGGAGCGGAAAGCAAAGGCTGAAATACTAACAGCCTTCCAGACAATTACGTCGATTCTCATTGATGGGGCTAAGTGTACGGAAGATACATTTCCCGGCGCTTATCGGCGCTTGTGTACGGAATTTTACGGCCTGGAATCGAGTTTCCACTTCAGGAGACTGTATATGAACAACACATGCTTGATAGCTTGTATCGTTGTATTACAGACTAGCGGACGCCCCGCGACTTCGTCCGATAAAAAACCGATACTCCCATACAAACTTTCATCCCTCGTTTCCCCCCTTAAAATGTGGAAATCCAAAAACGTCAAAAAACTGAAAACCCATGCTCAATGTGAAAACCCTGAAACATGTCATTATTTATGCTCAGCAGCTGTAATTCAAATTTTCATTTTTTAAACTTCAAAGAACAATACTTTCATACAAAGATCCCATCCCATTTCCCCCATTTCCATTTTCCACACTGTAATGCGCCAGCCGTCTGGCTTTTCTTTATTGAGACCCGCCAGACGAGGTCAAAAAAATCATTCTAAAGTGATAGTAATAATATTGTATGCATGAATTCGTTGAGAGTTGTTAGTATACATAGAGCGCGCGTTAGCAAGTCTGAACTGTAAGCACGGGTCTGAACAGTCTCGAAATGTTCGGGGCGACGCTACTAGTCACAACACGTCAGGAGCGCTGATTGTCGCTCTCGCCGGTATTTATTTAGATTTGGAGTAATCATGGTGAAATGTGCAGTGCCAAGCTGTAAACACGATTCACGGAAAAGAACGATCTAGAAAAAATCTATATAGAAGCGTCCATAGAACACCTGCTTACACTTGGCACAATGGGCAATGAGCGATGCGCGCGCTCTATAGCTAGTATACTAACTCTATGGTTTTAACTCAATTGGATTCCCGCATAGAGTAGGTTTGAGAGATTTTTTTGTTTGAACGCCCTAATATCTGGAACTACCAGTCGAATTTGAAAATGTTTTTCGCATTTGATAGCTCAATTCCTGAGGGAGGTTATAGGCTGTTTAACATCACGTTACGACCTTCAGGAGCCGAGCAAAGAGAAATAATTAAGATAACTTAAAGAACACGGGCGAAGCCGCGGCAAACAGCCTGTATTATACAATGCGTGACGCAAAACGTCAAATAAATGACTAACCAAAAATATAAGAAAGAGCCCGTCATATGTTAAAAGTAAGAAAGACCTCCGCTAGTAATGTTTATGGCCAACAAAGTAACGGATGTTGTCATCCACATCCGTATCCGGTTCCGCATCTCGCCCGGCTTATGTCACTATACATTCGATACATTTCTAGAGTTCCGTCAAACGGAAACCTTTTCAATTTCCTTTTTAACGTCCATTCTAGAATATAAAATATGTATAGTTTGACCAGACTGGATTTTCTGATAGGAAAACGTGAGGAATACGCCGTAGATGAAACCAAAAAGAGGAATATACGTTATCCGCTTACTGAAAATGGTCTTACAAAGCTAAATACTAAATATTTGTATTAGGCACTTGGTTTTTGTCAGTCCAGCAAGAAACTTCTGCTTTATGCGAGGAACATGTTATTGCATCACTCGATTATATAGTTTTTAATGGAAAACACTACATGTGCATATCTTGTACGAACGCCCCTTTCATTTCAACTGCGAGTGTGTGCGTGTAGTCATACACCGATCCCAGTTTTCGTTTAAGGATTATTATAAGGGAGTACCGTATCACCCTACTTTTGGGTTCATCTACATATATCTATTACCTTGTTGTTGAAGGCAGGCCTCTGTCCAAAGCTATTACCTATTAGGCTGTTGATCTAATTTGAGACACTTATTAGTTATTATTGTTAATAACATTAGGTAAGTTAAGCCCAGTAAGACACGTTTAGTTAGATCCTCATCTATACTAAAATAAAGATGTAAAAACTGGTGGATAATTTGCATGATTATCTTATATTATGTTGTCAAGAACCAAATGATAGCGGGATGTAAAATACACCTAACGCCATCTATTGACAAACTTTAAAACTAAGAAACTGCCATGAATAGAACGGGTTAAAATTTTTTAATAACATATAAATAGTATACTTTACTACGCGGATGAAGTCGCGGGGCATCGGCTAGTGTGAAATAAGAAGGTATAAGGTCGTACGATGCGTCCTGAATAAAGTATAATATTACTGGATTATGAGTGTTCTTGAAATACAAGTCCCCGGAGGGCGGTTCTATCAAGATGAATCGTTCTGCAAGATTGCTCGCTACACGCCTGTGGGTATAGTCGAGGAAAATTAAAAGCTACCGTGCATTAAATTCAACTTTATATTTTTAACATCGTTTTAATAACATCTTAGAAAAAAAACACACGTACCTATTAATAAAAAAGGTATTCAGCTTTGTAGGATTTATAGTCCTCATTTCAACTAACATTCCAGTTTTATCTTGTTATAATAAAAACTGTGAAAGAACCGGGTAAAACTTTTTTACGAAACTAACATTATCCACTGCTAGATACGTACCGGGTGTCAGAAAATTTCTTCGAATGCCATTTATTTTACTGGACTATAGGTATATGCGTGTCTTGTATAACATTGTAGTCAAAATTACATTAAACGTATATATCTGGTCATATGCGTATCGGGTAATTTGCGAAATGCACATCTGGTCAAGCGCGTTTATGGTAACTTGCGTTTCTGTTACTATGCGTCTGAAGCATATTTTCAGCCATTGACTGAAAACTAGTATAGTCATTGGACTTTACAGAAAGATTTACGACACAATATGAATGCAGTATCTCCTCACACAATGTAGTATCCCATGTATCGAACGTAATGTTTCTGAAGCAGCACCATAAAAAGCCGCCCCTGGGACATGTTATGTCGTCATATCATACATTAAGTAATAAAACGGTACATCAACGATATATTTTTACTCTTTATTGTGTATACAATAAATAAATTGTCTATACCTACATAGACATAGATAGGTATGTAATCTATCTTTAGGATTCAATTATAACAGACTAGCTTTTTCTCGCGGCTTCGCCCGCGTAGAAAAGTTTTACCCGTGTACATTGTGAAACAGCGCCCTCTATGTAGCTGTTTTGTTACTTAGGGGTATTAGCGGACGCCCCGCGACTTTGTCCGCGTTAAAAAGTAGCATATATGTTATTACAGGATATAAGCTATCACTGTACCAAGTTTCATCAAAATCTGTTCGGTAGTTTTTGCGTGAAAGAGTAACAAACGCCCTCACATCCTTACAAACTTTCGCCTTTATAATATTAGTAGGATAGGTAGGATAGGACTAATAGAAAGTTAGGATACCGTTTACATAGGACGTCAGTGATGTCCGCACACAAAAAGTAGGCTTTAAGGAATGTAAGAAAGATACCTTTGTCTACAGATAATTCAGTCAAGTTTAAATATAGACTACATACATGTAAAAATATCTCGATCACTAAGACTTACTATACCCGGTGGGTCGTGCTTGGCGTCTCTGGCAGGCTTGAGGTGCGCTGCGCCGGCGCGGCCGGAAGCGGCCCGCGGCCATTGTGCCGATAATGACGTATTTCCGGTGGCAGTGCCGCCTCGGCGTGGCCCAGGGCCGCAGCCAGGGGCTCCAGTTAGTGGTGAGATTACTTTTGAGATGATTTTTGTAAAATAACCTGGAATGACTAACGCAACATGAAAATGAAAATTCGTTTATACAAAATTGGAATACAATATTTTCTTTTTGACGTCAATTCTGTCTGAAACTAAAACTACTCTGTTTCCACGTGTACGTCGATACAATACTAGGTACTCGTATGCGACAATAACTACTTTTTTATGTGAATAACTTTCACCGTGGGCGTGAGAGAGACCGACATGTTATAATAAATAAAGGAAAATTTTCATTTCCTTGTCTTTTGGACGATCTACTCAGCATAGTGCTGACCTCTCTCATCCACAGCTTCCTTCACTACATGATTTTGAGTTATGTTATAGGTTCTACCTTTTTATTTCAATTGTTATATTTTTAATTGTTGTGTTGTTACTGTGTATGTCGTCATGTACATGTATTTCTTTCTAATTTTTTTCTTTCTTTCTTTCTTTCTTTCTTTCAATTTTGTTTGAATGCGTCCCTGTCCGAGGCCTCGCGACATATTTACACACCGAATTTATATTCTGTGTCGGAACTGACGCTCGCTGCCACCATATGAATACACTAGTATTTGACCCCGGGTTTGTTCGTGCCACTACCACTAAATAACAATCCTTACAGACACAGTACGGTAGTTTATTCTATATATCTACTAAGTTATTAAAGCTGAAGAGTTTGTTTGTTTGTTTGTTTGTTTGTTTCTTTGTTTGTTTGTTTGTTTGTTTGTTTGCTTGCTTGTTTTTTTAAACGCGCTTATCTCTGAAACTACCAGTGGGATAAGAAAAATTCTTTTTGCATTTGATAGCTCCATTCTTGAAGACGGTTTAGGCTATAACGTCACGCTACGACCCTTGGGAGCTGAGGAAAAAGAAAAAAAACAGAAGCCACTTACAAAAAGCGGGCGAAATCGCGGGAAACAGCTTATATGTACTTATTATATAACCGAATCGTGAGCCATAAAATTATTGAGTTTTACATAAAATGAGCATGTATATAAAACACGTTATAATATGTACGTACGTATGTAAATGATGTTACACATGCGGCAAGCGAAATTACTGCGGTACCGGAGAGTGCCCGGGGGCATACATCGTGGGGCGTTGTACAGTCGACCGCACGTCAGTGGTAACGCTTTGACCTTGAGCTGGCCTAGCTTATCAGGTAGTTTCAATACTAGGAAAGACCAGTTTATACTGGTTTTGTTTCCACTGACGTGCGGTTGACCGTACTGCGGCGCACGGGAACTGTACCATGTCGGTCATAACATAATTATAGGTGGAAAATACGAACTTTATATATGTATACCCCCCTTCCCTAAATGTTAAACATAGCTTTTTTTAAAGTAAATTCCTTTACATAATTTTTTACTCAACCATAAATTTACACACTTATTCATCCGATAACTTTCCATCCTTACAAAAATTTTAAAAATCCTCGAAATATAGCTCTAGGTATTCAACAAAACAAAGAATGATTCAAATCGGTTCACAATCGGCGAAGGTTACACTTAAAAAACGTACCTACAGTCGAATTGAGAACCACCTTTAGGAAGTCGGTTGAAAACAAAATGAACGCGCCAATTTATCAATTAAAACGCAAGAAATGCCGGGACCGAGCATTGTTTGCCCAACGAAGCGCACCCGCTCGCCCCATATTGCATTCTTACCGGGAATGTGTTTGTGCCGGCACAACACAACGGGGCGGCACAAACAGATAAATGATTGTTTGATTTGACTTGAGGCTTCACAGCCATGGGACGTTCAATCTATGCATATTGGATTTTCAAATAGGTGTAGACGCTGTATACTCGTCAGTGTCCCTATAGTCGTAGGTATATGTCAATAATAAATGTAATTGTTATCAAAATGTATTTTGTCTACGAATTTATGCCAAGTGCTTTTTAAAGCTATTTTTTATTTTTCCCTTCGCGTACAGATGTCGGTATATTTTAGGGGCAAACATACTTTTATGAAAGACGGCGTTTTTGCATTTAGCTAAACATAATTTGGTCACATCGTGGTTCCCTACCGATATGTACAAAAAGCTGAATACAGAAATCCCTTTTAATTAAAAAAATGTAATTTTACAAGCAAGAGCATAGCAAAAAGTGAAAAAATCCGTCATTAATTAACTGTTGCTACGACCGTAGCAGCTGCTACGTGTCGTAGCCCGTAGCGCATGCTACGATATTACACGTCATAAATCAACGATTTCACCCCCGCTGCCCGTCGCCGCTCGCGTCAAAAATTAATGCTTCGTTATCTATCACCATGCAATCAAACAGCAGACCAGTCGCTCGACAAATTCGGATGAAAATCCGGAATCCGCGCAAAAATCCGGATATCCCGCGGGCGAGCTCAGTAGCTACCGCGACGCCACGCAGGACGGCCGCGTTTCCCTTCTCTCTTCCTCAAATTCAATTCTAAATTCTCGCTAAACACTAAACTAGGCTGAACTGCATCAATACCTTAGTCTTCGCTTTTGCTTTTAAATTTAAGAAGTATAATTGGAAATTTGAATTGGGAATCTACAGGTGGCCGGCGCGCACGCGGTGACAGCCGATAACAAATGAAATTAGACTCTTACGTGATTGAAATACAATTCATTTCAGTTATATTTAAGCTAATATAAATTACAACTGAGAGTGTTTCGTAAAAAAACATTTATAAAAATATCTTGTCTCCGAAATTGATAAGTTTACGTCATATTGCGTGTGTTTTGATAATAAAGTAGACTCCATTACGGCAGTTCATTACATTATAAGGTTCTGTTTTAATGTCTCTTTCTGTGATTATTCGACATTTATCACGCAGGTAATTAGGTGGGTATTTTAGCATGCGTTAAGTATATAAAGTATACAAACTTTGAAAGTTGTTTGACGAGGCAACGAAGCCTTTTAGAAATAACATATTATAGACACTATCAAAATTAATTTAAGCCACTACATAAAAGCTTTCTAAGTTTTCTGATGCGTTCTACTTTGAAAAAAAACCATTAGAACGATTGATATAGGTACTTAGACAAAAATCTTTCCAGCGTAATAGTACTTTACTACCTTCTGTTAAACATACGAGTAATCTTCTTTATTAGCACAGAATAGTTAATAGGACAAATATTAGTATTTAATAGGTTATTACAAATATTACAGAGCAAAAACCAAATCCTACAAATTTTATTACTTCTATACAAATTATGATCATTTAAAAATATACAAAATTATAACACTGTTTAAGAACGTCACCATAAAATTTAATAAATCATGCTTCATGTCAAATTAAAAATAATAACAAAATGTCAACAAACAATGTTAGAAGGTACCTATTTAAACACTTATTTTTTAAAAATTGCGTACCTACATTTTTATAGTTTATTATACATCAATGTAAAAATAATATTGTACATGATAAATATTTAATTAATAACGTCAACAAGTCAATGAAAACTCTACTTTATTGACCGAGCGAGCGAAGCGAGCGAAGCGTCTACGTCTCGAGACTGGCCAAAAATGCTCTTGTCCGGCTGTCTGTCTGTCTGTCTGTCTGTCTGTCTGTCTGTCTGTCTGTCTGTAATTCTCTACAGGTCGCATTTTTCAACCGATTTTGACGAAAATTTGGCATATGTATAAATTAATTAAACCTGCAAAGTGAGTAGAATAAAATTTTGAAAAACATTTTTTTTAGAGTACCTACCATACTCGCAAAGTGGGAGTGAACTTTTTTTTTCTTGTGAATCCCATAGTGTGGGATATCGTTGGATAGGTCTTTCAAAAATATTGCTGGTGTGTGAATACCATTTTTTCGATTTAGGGATCCGTTGGCGAAATATTAAGCTTTAAAGCGGTAATTTTTGTTAGAGTCACGTGTCCCCCCCCCCCCCTGCCAGCTAAACGGTTGCTTCTGGAAATGTGAAAAAATTCATGGCAGTAGCATATATAACGTAGTTACAAGGAAAACTATTACGGCTAAGTAGGTTCTATTAGTTTTTGAGTAATAGTGGATCGACTTAAGAAAGTTGAAAAAATAAATTATGTTCATAGAACTGCATACGTAAAATGGAAAATTATTTTTTTCCGCGTGATATCCATGGTGTGGGGTATCGTTGGATGGGTCTTTCAAAAATATCGCGGGTGTGTGATAAACATTTTTCGATTTAGGGATCCGTTTGCGAAATATTAAGCTTTAAAGTGCTAATTTTTGTCACTTTAGTAGGTACTTATTCTGTTTCCAAAGTTGACTTTTGTTGGTTTCTTTTAGGTTTGGTTTATAAGGGCTGGCGAGGTCTACTGTTCTCACGGAACTACTAGTAATATGGTTTACATAAAATAAAATTGTTTAATATTAAAATCAATTAGGTGCTTAGAAGTGAAGTCGGCCTCTCAAAGTGAATTAATTTCAATAGGCCCTCGTATCATAATAGTACTTTAAATAAAGGTATACCTTGTATCAATAATACCGGGTAATAACGCCATAAAATACCTCCCCCCAAATAGCAGCCTTCCCAAATGTCAAGAGTTAGTCCCAAGAAAACTGTATTATATACAAATGAAAGCTTTTAATTTTTTAATACAGGGTGTAAATCTGCATCACGGAGGTAAATACACTGCTAATACTGAACACAAATAAATACAGAAACACATGTCAGAAAATTTTACTAAGTTTAATTTGTTCTTTGAATTGAATTTTTCGTTTATCGTGAAAATTGAACTCACAGAAATCGACGCTTTGCTTCGTTTTGCCTTTAGGTTCTATTCCCACTGTGCAATAGATAAAATTCGTTTATCTCCAAGACCATGTTACCTTAAAATTGTTGTAGATTTTAAACATGGGAGTTTCTAAATTATCTCGATTAATTTGTAGCGATCCTTACTATTTGTCTCTGAAAATATGGCAAGCATGCAGATTTACACCCTGTATATAATATCATTGTTACATGATCTAACACACGGAAGTGTGAATTTTATACATTTTGTTTTATTTGATTTCAATACAAGGATGTCAACGCGTCCCACGGCGAGCGTGTATGAAGAGAATGATGAGAATGAGCGAAGCGAAAGAGGTGTGTCAGGATCGCGATACTTGGCGCTCCGTTCTTTCTGCCTACCCCGCCAGGGACATAGCGTGAAGATATGTATGTATGTATGTATGGATGTCAACAGTAAACCATTCTCTTGAACTTGTCGAAGGGTTTTGTTCACATCGTCATTTTTTTCCAAAATTTAATAGAACTAGGTATAGAAACTATTGTCTCTCAACCCTGAACTTTACCTCTCTATATGACATTATTTTAAAATGGTTAAAGATAATCTGTTGACTTTCCATGGCAGACAATCTGGGTAAAGTAGCGCAAATCGTGCCGTGACCGGCTCAGCCTAGGCCACGTCTGACACGAACGTTAGAGCTATTCCCGACCTACAATATACATATATTTCCTAGAACTTGTCGTGTATGCAAAATAGATATTTGCGCCGCGCTATCGCGGACACCCTGTATCTGCCGCCGCTAACATTAGCGGCTTTGTATGTACCGATACATGGTAGCTAAAGTTCCGTTAGTTTCCATTACTTGCTTCATTTCTGCATTCTTTTTTCTTTCATCATCCATCATCATGTCAGCCGAAAGACGTTCACTGCTGGACAAAGGCCTACCCCAAAGATATCCACGACGCCCGGTCCCGCACTAGCCTCATCCAGCCGGGTCCCGCGACCTTCACCAGACCGTCGGTCCACGTTGTGGGAGGCCCACGCTGCGTCTTCCGATACGTGGTCGTCACTCGAGAACTTTTCTGTCCCAACGACCTTGGTTCTCCTGCCTTTCCTCTTTGCTTTCCTTTAATTTTCTTTTAAATCTTTGTGTTAGGGCTCTTTCACGGCTCACCCACCCTTATATCACTGCGACCATTGCTGATCTATTGTGATCGCCGCCTTTGCTATAGTTCAATGTTGAGCTTTGCATCCGTTAAGAACTTCAGCTCGCTTTTGGCAGTGATTTATTTTACATCATCAGGTTGAAGTGAGTAGTTGCCCAGATGGGTGTATTTTTACGCATCAGTGTTCTTTCCGCTTCCGACCACATTCATTCTTCCCACGTGTGGTCACCACACCAGCCCTGTCCACTGCCACTTCAGCTACAGCATCAATATTTTTCAATTATATTTCCATAATGCATTTCTCAAATCCTGAAATAAATTCTGACCTTCTTTTCATTTTAATACGGATTATAATGGTAAGGTCGCGCGATAAATCCGCGGCATATCCGCGGCCGGGTCGCCGGCGCGGCATATGCGCGGCCGGGTCGCCGGCGCGGCATATCCGCGGCCGCGGCGATCGCGTGACCCGATACAAATTGGTTTATGCTAATACTAAGATAGGTACCTCCCCCGTTTCATTTGTTTCTAGGGTTGGTTAATATAGTTACTATTATTTTCTCTGTGTCAATACATAATTTAATTTATGATTTTTATATGTCGATTTATGTAAACTATGAAACATGATTTTCTAAAAAAAAAAGATTTTTTACATTTCATACTACCACAGAGAAAATAATAGTTATATACTACTAATTTAACCGTAAAAGAGAGATTTTGTTTTTGTAAAATTCATACAATTTTCATTCCCATCGTGCAGACAATTTCACATATTACATTTGTAGGTATAACTATTTTTCGTAACCAGTTAGGTATAAGATATTTTGTGATAGGTATGTTTTGTCCAGTTCCTAAAACAGTCCTTAAATGAAGACAAAATGATCAGATTTCGTGCCCATCGCTACGGAGCTGGAGATAATGGATCTTGATTCGTAACCATTTCCGAAACTGGTTACGAAATTAAAGGAGAAAAGTACACGTCAGTGATCGTAACACGTCACTCCTCTGGTATGGATTTCACGAAACTCTTTCGCATTAGGCCAGACAGACTATCAAACTGGGCTTTTTACCGCTCTCATAACAAAAATGGGTCCCCCAGATAACGCCCCTGTCGTCCGAGCCTCGTAAAACTGAGGCGATATGACGAACTGAGAGATGACAGCCCTACAGACCAGCCCTAATATAGGTAGGTAGTAGGTACAAAGATAGGTATTATAAAAAAATGTGAGAGGTTGGCTTACTTGCGGTAAAAATAGGTTGGTTTTCCGCAAAGTTACATTCGGAATGTCATTTTATTGTTTTGTTTAGTTTTTGAACGATTTTAATTCATGATCATATGTCTAACTTCTACTATAGGACAGTTTTCTCACATGTTAATGTGTTGAAGTGGCAGTGGGCTGGTCACATCTGTCGGAGAACCGATAACCGCTGAGGTAGACGAGTTCTCGAGTGGAGTGGAGACCGCGTGTAGTGTGGGACGCCCCCCGGCTAGACGGAGCGAGGATCTGCGTGAGGCGGCTGACGGATGCGGAGAACCGAGGATCGGGTTCAGTGGCGCCTTGGGGGAGGCCTGTGTCCAGCAGTGGACTCGTGCAAGCTGATGATGTGACCGTAGCGGTACTAGACGTTATGATGAAGTAATTTCCTAATGCTGCCAATGAAACTATATCGAGCATATAGAGCGTCAGTGGCGTCGGGGATAAGACGCGGCCTATCATATCGGAAGGTCCAAAGTTCGATCCCCGGCTGGGCCGTGTACCAATGGGTTCTTTCTCGAAACTTAAGTACATTTACTGACTGCTCTCAAACGGCGAAGGAAAACATCGTGAGGAAACCTGCATACACCGAAGAAGAAATTCTTAGGCGCATGTTAAGTCCACCTACCCGCACCGGGCTAGCGTGGTGGACTATAGCCCGAACGCCCTCGTTGAGAGGGTAGGCCTGACCCAGCAGTGGGGACGTGTTGATTTGATTTGAAACCATATCGGCTATAAAGTACAGAAATAGTACAATTTCCAGCAACAAAAGAGCACTTTGTGCCAAAAGGACAATTCAAGCATCAATCGTACTAGTCCGATTCGCCAGATCGGCCTGCCCGATACGTGTGACAAATAACCAGCGTCACGCGCCTTCCTTTCCTACAACTATATTGGATGTTAGAGTTTTTATTTGGTTTTAACATTAGTATAAGGGACCCATCTGGATGAGGTTAGCGCAGGACCTGTCGTCGTGGAGATCCCTGGGGGAGGCCTTTGTCCAGCAGTGGACGTCTACAGGCTGATATGATAATGATTAGTGTAAGGGAGATCGTGTCATGATTGCAACGGTCAACGGTGAAGGAAAACACCGTGAGGAAACCTGCATACGCCGAAGAAGTAATTCTTAGGCGCATGTGAAGTCCACCAACCCGCACTGGGCTAGCGTGGTGGGCTATCGCCACGCCCTCGTTGTGAGGGTAGACCTGAGTCCCAGCAGTGGGGAATTTTAGGCCGAAGAGTTTGATTTGATTTGTGTTATGTATGATTGCGGACAATTGAGACACATAAGAATTTAGTGTAAGTTTCTGTCATAATTCCGTTTTTTAAATATTTTAAATATTTATTTAATAACTTTCATGAAATTTCCGCAGTGTCTTTTTTTATATTCTTAACAATGAAGTAGGTAGCTGTAATTTTAATTGTCAAAATCTCGAAAACGGTGAGGTTGTCACTCATGTCTTTATACCTGATAGGTCATGAGTAAACCATTGCGAGTTATTAGGTTGTTTATTACTCACAGGACAGCACACCCTGTATTTTCTCAAACTGTGTATAGCCTGGTGCTGGAGTCAAAATTAGAATCACTAACAGGACAATTCGTGATTCAGACCTTCAACTGCCGCAGACTGATTGGAGAGATCGGTCAGGCCCGATACCAGTAACAAATGACCATGGACCGTGCCGTGCCTAAATGCTCGACATGGACCGTTTTATATTTGGCAGAAACATTAGTTTAGTAGATTGTGCCGTGACAGCTTAGGAAAAAATAATGATTTAGGTAACTGGTACATTCCATTTGTAACAGGAAATCTATTTAAAAATTATTTTCAGTAGTTTGTAACAGTAGAAAATTAAGAAAATACAGAGTGTACTAATGCAATCGACTAACCGGCACCTACGCACTAAATACAGAGTGTACTTCGACTAACCGGCACATACGCACTAAATACAGAGTGTACTTCGACTAACCGGCACCAACGCACTAAATACAGAGTGTACTTCGACTAACCGGCACCTACGCACTAAATACAGAGTGTACTTCGAATAACCGGCACCTATGCACTAAATACAGAGTGTACTTCGACTAACCGGCACCAACGCACTAAATACAGAGTGTACTTCGACTAACCGGCACCTACGCACTAAATACAGAGTGTACTTTGACTAACCGGCACCTACGCACTAAATACAGAGTGTACTTTGACTAACCGGCACCTACGCACTAAATACAGAGTGTACTTCGACTAACCTGCACCTACGCACTAAATACAGAGTGTACTTCGACTAACCTGCACCTACGCACTAAATACAGAGTGTACTTCGACTAACCTGCACCTACGCACTAAATACAGAGTGTACTTCGACTAACCTGCACCTACGCACTAAATACAGAGTGTACTTCGACTAACCTGCACCTACGCACTAAATACCTTGACGTTTTAAGAAAAAGAACTCTCAGGTTCACATCTTCCTAAAATATATCAGTACAGACGTCGCGACGAACGGTTTCTTCAACTTATGGTTTTTAAAATTTTGGTTTGGGGGCTTTATAATAAATTTTTTTGTGTTGAAAATGATGGGTAATGAATGACTCCTCAAAACAGCTGGTCTATTTATATTACACTCTGTATTTGTATTTGTTCATACCTTCATGGGATGAAACATACGATAAACTTAAATATATATGATATTATTTGTAACATTGCAATAAATTACAGTTTTTTAAATCGTTATGTAAATTAACGGTAAATAAAAAACTAAATTAACCTAAAACTAAACTGAAACCTTTAAAAAACTAAAATTACCTACAAATAACTAAAATTGTCGAGGCTGGGCGATGGACCCATTGTGCCGAGGACGCTGGCTGCATTGCCTCGTTGGAGGGCCAGACTGATCCACTGAACAAGGTATTCCTTGCACAGAGGATCACCCGTGGCCTCCCTCAGCTTTGCAGCCAAGTCTTTTGTAAAATACCAATCGTTATGTTAATAAGTACCTAATTAATTTGTACTTTCTAAAGATGGCGACACACTTAGCATAACTTTAACAAATTATGTCAATTGTCAAAAACAAATCCATCAAAGTGAACGAAGTGCTGTGAACTAGAAATGACTTATTAAACAGTGCCTAACAGTAGTGCGAAATGTCCATTTACGAGTAGTCGACTTGTAGTCAAACGTAGTCGGAGTGTAGACAAACGTAGTCGGACATTAGACAAAAGTAGTCAGAGTGTAGACTAAGAAGTGTTTTACAAGAAGTACAAAGTTTTTTTGGAGGGGTCAAAATGAATACGGTACAGAGCACTGGAGGGGGGCACGGGGGCTCCATGAAAAAGGACCATAAAGATGTGAGATGTAGCTTTATAGTTTAACTACCTGGAGTAAACTGACGGTTACTGAGTTGCAAATTTTTTATGAACAAAAAACAACATAGCTAATAAAATGCTACTCGTACATTATGTATTGCTTGTAATATTTTGTGAACGTCATCACCTGTCAGTTTACTCCAGCTAATTATGGATTTGACTGTAGACACTATTGATTTCCAGTTTCAGCATATTTTCAACGACTTCAAGAAGTTTCGTATGTCTATGTTTACTCAATGAAGAAATGAAGAGAAAAAATTAGAAGAACAAACTTTAATTTAATAAGAGTTAGGGCCTCTTACACCGCTTGCTGATAAAGTCCCAGATACCCTATCTGCAGGTTATCTGACAGATAGCCTGTTTTTTTGGTTTCACAGGTATCTGATTGCCTATATCTTCTATATTTTATATAGTCTATCACACAGATTTATCTGATAGATTAGTTTATCACTAAGATTACTATCTGTAACAATATCAGGAAGTGGTGAAAGAAGCCCTTAATCTCCCCTGATAGACCCAAAATTTATCTGTTTGGTCAGATTTTAATTATTTTGAGGGTTCCGTGCCTCAATTAAGAGGAAAAAAGGAACCCTTATATAGGACCACTTCGTTGTCCGTCTGTCTGTCTGTCTGTCAAGACCCTTTTTCTCAAGAGCACATACAAAAAAAAAAAAATACAAAAAGTTTTATTTCTTCAACTAAAATTATTTTAGAATTTACAGTTGTTGGGACCCTCTTTTAAGTATATAGATTATACTTGTGTTGAAGGACCCGCTCTTCTATTATTTCATTTTAACAATTTAAAATTTAAGTTTACTTAAATAGGATTAGTTTAATTACTATGTAAATTACATAAGTAGCTTGAAGTGTGCGTGTGTGTGTGTGTATGTGTGTGTGTGTGTGTGTATGTTATTATTCCCAGAGATTGTTGCATGTATGACTGGATATCTGAATAAAATATTAACGCGTCGTCAGAGACTTTATGTATGTATGTTGTATATATTATGTATAATAAAGTATTATTCACAGTTTAATATAATTTTATTATACTGTTATAATAATGTTTGTGGTTAAACTAGTTAGGAAAAGCACATGGAGGTATCAAGTTGAAATTAGTATCAAATACTGAAGTCGGCAGTTCCTTAAAGCTGTGAAATAAATCAAACTTCTAAGTCAATGCAGCCGGAAGATATGGCCGATTTTGCCGCAGTTTTGAGTATCTTGTTGTCCGTCTGTGACCACTCCATCTGATGTCTGATGCTAGATTTTTTTTAAATACCTGAATAATGTCGCTACTCATTGCCAATCCAACAAACTACATTAAAGACTAGAATATATATTGGTGGCTCATACCTACACTTCAATTTGTTTAACTGCGGCGCCATGCAAGCCCTGAGTGCCAGTTTTGGTGAAATTAATTGAACGCCACATTTCCTTGTGGAAATATTTCATTTTTACCGCTCAGTGCCATAATTTTGGCAGTTATTTATAGCTGACTCACTTCATTTATTATTTAAATTATATACTCGTTCACGTCACAGCTAAATAATGCATGTGTATACCAACCTCACTTAGGGCTTCTTTCACCGCTTCCTGATATTGTTACAGATAGTAATCTTCGTGATAAACTAATCTATCAGATAAATCTGTGTGATAGACTATAAAAAATATATCAGATAAAGGCAATCAGATACCCGTGAAAACAATAAAATTGGCTATCTGTCAGATAACATGCAGCATGTAATAGGCAACATATCTGGGACTTTAACAGCAAGCGGTGTAAGATGCCCTTAATATTGTAAATACGATTGAATAAGAAACGGTTTATATATAAGCGTTATAAATATACTAGCCGATGCTCCGTGACTTCATCCGCATTATAAAGTATACTATATGAATGTTATTCAAAAAATTTTAACCCGTTCTAATCATGTCAGTTTCTTAGTTTTCAAGTTTGTCAATAGATGGCGTTAGGTGTATTTTACACCCCGCTATCATTTGGTTCTTCGCAACATACAACATACATATAAATTACAGCCTGTACTTTTATTGCATCGATCGTTAGGGTCAATTATAAAGATAAAATCTCTCTAACAAACTTGATAAATTATATGAAAGGAAAACCACGAAACTGACTGCGTTACAAACATAGAGGTACACTGGCGATATAAAGTACACTGTACACTGTTTTTATGCGCGAGAAGAAACCGGAAAATGTTCTTTTTTAGAAAGAAGAAAGAAAGAAAGAAAAATAATTTATTCGACAATCACAACAAATATACAAGTGAAATTAATTAATTAACCTGACATAAAACCAGGTGGTAGACGATGCTGTGATCGTGAAAAGGTCCCCAGCTCAGCACAGTGCTGCACCCAGGAGGCGCAGCGCTGGTTTTCTGCTGGGGACCTTAGCTAGATGTCCCCGTGTGTGTGTGTGTTTGTGTGTGTGTGTGTGTGTGCGTTCAAAAAACATACATAATTATATTATAATAATAATAATTTATAGTTGTAATAATTAAAGGTACATAATTAGTATAGTTTATAGTAGTAATTGATATAGTATATAAATAAATAAATAAATATATAGATGAAAATCTTACTTAATATACCAAGATATAGGTACAAAGCATCATGGTTGGGTTTGCAGGTTGAGAAAATATGCTTTGAAATGCGGTGAAAATATGCTTTTAACTGCATTCGCGGGGAATACCGGAGTACGCTTGTTTATTTTCCTCCTTAGAGCGTCTCCACATTGTCCGCAAAATGGCCGTCGTCCGTAACATTGTGTTTTAAATTCATTTTACGTTACCATCCGCTACAGAACCAAAGCGGTCGACACGTTCAAGAAGTTAGTACGTTCTCGAAGGGAGAAAAATAATTATAACAGTGCGCAGACTGGTGCCAAACAGTGTTTGAAACAGTCGCTGGGAAAACGTTACAAACGCGCGCGTGCGACAGGGCCCTAATGGCGACCTTGCGTCACAAAAAAATGACAATATTGTGGTAATTAATTTGCTTTTCCCGCGAATAAACTTTATGTTGTTATATATAGTAAGTAATACAGAAATTAAATTACAATTCTAATATTAAGTAGATGTAAGATGTTGACAGAACGGTCAACATCCTGAGGATGCCTCGTAGAGAGGTGAAACACGTGTCGATTTTATATTATTTTATGTTGTTTTATACAGTATATTTTTCGCTAGTATTATTATTATTTTGTAATTTATAAATAAGTAAATTTTGACCAAAACATTTTGTTTAGAATAGTAATTTGCATGATATTATTTATAAATTTAGACTTTTAAATTTATTTTTACTTAATATTAGAATTGTAATTTAATTTCTGTATTACTTACTATATATAACAACATAAAGTTTATTCGCGGGAAAAGCAAATTAATAACCACAATATTGTCATATAATGGATTTCCGCAAAGTAACGCCTGATACAATTAAACAAAAAAATGACTTTGAAGAAGTGTAAACAAACGTACATAATGTGTGATTGATACATCCATACCTGCCATCATTAATACTAGTAATAGTATTGACGATCGCCGATCCATACTAACATTATAAAATGGCAAAGTAACTCTGACTGTCTGTCTGTTACCTTGTCACGCCTAAACCGCTGAACGGATTTTGATGAAATTCGATGTGGAGATACATCGAACCCTCTGGCAGGTAACTTTTACCGCGATAAAAATATTCCACACAGGCGAAGCGGGGGGAAACGGCTAGTAATTATAATTTAATAATGATAACACCTTCTGTCAAGAGCGAGCCGGAAACGAATTGTTTAGTGATAAATGTTATCGCAGAAAAAAACAATCGTCGTTTTATGGAGGGTGGAGATTACAAGTGATAATCACTATCACTGCTACTTAATACTACATAAGTTATAAACTAGCTGTTTCTCGCGGCTTTGGCTGCGTTGTGTAAGTTATTCCTGACTTTTTTTATTTGCTCGGCTTCTAAGGGCTTCTTTCACCACTTGCTGATAAAGTCCCAGATACCCTTTCTGCAGGTTATTTGACAGATAGCCTATTTTGTTTGTTTCACAGGTGTCTGATTGCCTATATCTTATTATATTTTATATAATCTATCAGACAGATTTATCTGATAGATTAGTTTATCTCTAAGATTACTATCTGTAACAATATCAGGAAGTGGTGAAAGAAGCCCTAAGGGTATAGCCTGATGTTAAATTGCCTATAGGCTCCTCAAGAACTGGTCTATCAAATGCATAGAGTTATGATCTCTTTGGTGGATGCTCGCGGCCCCTTAAAGAGGCGTAAAAGAAGCATTCTTTGGGTGTCAAAATCGTGTCAAATGTATGACAATACTGTGACTCACTCACACATTCTCATTTTCAAACTCCATATAAATTTGTATTAGCAACCTCCTCCCGCTACTCCGCTTCCATTGTCCGCACCCCCCCTGTAAGTGGCACCATTGGCTCCAATACTAAATATGCAAGATGCAGTCTCCATAGAGAGCGCGCGCGCCACCAAAGACATTCGAACCTTCCTGATCAAATGCGAAAGGATTTTTTCAAATCCGACTGGTTCCAGAGATTAGCCCGTTCAAACAAACAAACTCATCAACTTTATTTTATGAATATAGTTGAGAGTTGCTTTTCAATTTTTGTTACTCTTTTCATAAAACCACTGAATAGATTCGAATGATGTTTTCATTATTGGGTAGTCTGGTTCTTTAGCAAGGTTTTACTATAGGAAGTAATCCACGCGGGTGAAATGTGAAGAAAACAATTATTTATTTATTATTTATTTATTTGTTATCGTAATATTATTATGCAGGTATATACGAGTTATCAGGTTTCATCTCGCGCCATTACAAGGTCCGTCGTGCGCGTACTCGGCATTCTCACAAGTCATGCTGAAAAAAAAAAAATTTTATATAGTCTATCACACAGATTTATCTGATAGATTAGTTTATCAATAAGATTACTATCTGTAACAATATCAGGAAGGGGTGAAAGAAGCCCTAAGGGCCTCTTACACCGCTTGCTGATAAAGTCACAGATACCTTATCTGCAGATAGCCTATTTTTTTGGTTTCACAGGTATCTGATTGCCTATATTTTATATAGTCTATCACACCGATTTAACTGATAGATTAGATTATCACTAAGATTACTATCTGTAACAATATCAGGAAGTGGTGAAAGAAGCCCTAAATATCGTATTATTCATGAGCCCCAATACCCGAGCCACCACACTGTACATTGATTGAATCAATCCTCATCGAGTGATCCGTGGAGTCAATTTTTTTTTCTGTCTGTCTGTCTGTGTAAATTTGACAGGGTCTCTATTGATTAACAGCTTAGGGTAGACACGGCTCGATTGAGAACCTTCTCCTTTTTGAAGTCGGTTGAAAACATAGTGATTGATTTATGAATAAATCGGCCATGTAACGTAAAAACGGCGTAAAAATCAAGAATGCAGAAAATTATTTTTGACTCAATGGCCGTCGGTTCTGTGATAGATGAGACCTGCCCGCTGCCACTTCAGCTTGGTAATCCTTCGTCCCACGTAGCAAATATCCACCTGCATTCTTCACTCCAGAGCTCGTCTGTCCCAACGGCCGTCGGTTCTGTGACAGATGAGACCTGCTTTCTGCCTACACCATTGACCCTTGGTTGTCCTCGCGAACAGAGCGGAAAAATGCTCGCGCACTTTTTGACTTCATTAGCAAAATGAACCATATCGCCATAGTTTAAAGCACATTAGTATACTTGCAACTAGAACAGCCCTCTAAACCTGAATTGTAAGGGCTTCTTTCACCACTTCCTGATATTGTTTCAGATAGTAATCTTAGTGATAAACTAATCTATCAGATAAATCTGTGTGACAGACTATATAAAATATATAAGATATAGGCAATCAGATACCTGTGAAACCAAAAAAACAAGCTATCTGTCAGATAACCTGCAGATAGGGTATCTGGGACTTTATCAGCAAGCGGTGTAAGAGGCCCTAAGTGTTGAACCCTATATCTGTTAGGTCACTTTTGGTGCTAACAGAATACCAGCGCCGCAGTACGCGCAGCGTGCTGCAGCATTGTGCTGAGTCAGCGCCATTTGTTGCTGCGACACATGCCTAACAAAATTCAAAATAATTGTTTTAGGACTTTTTTGTATGTTTATCTTGTTTGTCATGTATGTGTTGCAGTAAGAAATAAATGTTTTATCTATCTATCAAATCGTATGAATATCAACACAGACGTCAGCGTCGCCTCGCGCATACCATTTTGTACTTAAGGCGTATCACGGACACACGCGGTCTGCGGTGGCGGTGGCGGTGGCGGCCTGTTGTATTCCGCAATGTATGTGAGACTTCAGACACGCACAGCTTGCGTTTTCATATTGAAGCTGCGGTGGCGGCCTCTGGGATATGGTTCGGCGTCAAAAAGTGCTCCAGGCTATTCCGTTCTGTTCTCTCCAATGTTATTCCTCTCGCACTCACGCGCATCTGTTCCCGTAGGTGTGTCCGTCGGTGGCGCACACGGGGTTGTAGTCGGCGGTGCACACGCACGCGCTGGTCTCCGAGACCATCAGGGTCGCAGCCAGCAGCAGGAACGTCAGGGCTGCAAGTGGATAATTATATATATCCTATAGAGGCATGAAGGTCAAAATGCGGACGGAGGCAGTATTAGTTAAGCTTGCTGTTCAAAAGAAATTCAGTTTAAAGAAAAAGTTTAATTAGAAGTTTAAAAATAAAAAAATCTTATTAGCTCTTTAAAGTTAAAATATTTATTATTATTTTATGTAAAAAAAAATGTCAAAATTTCCTTTTTGTATTAATATTTTTTTAATTCTAAATTTTTTTTAATAAAAATATACAATACAATTGTCCTACCTAAGTAAATAAACAAAAACTTACCGAATACGAACTTCATGTTGTCAATTGCACTCACAGTGTTTGAATCCGCAGTTAAAATGACATGAAACAAACACATCGCGTCATATTTATAGTCCAGTTGAACTGTCGCAAACATCTTTAGATAATGCTAATGGAGGCTGGTTTACAGGGAAATCCCTGATAACGTTTATTTATAATGACCTGACTCGATAATCTAATGTTATTTGAAGTCAGTTGATAACATAAACAGAATATATTGTCGGAATCTCGAATACTGTAACTAGATTTAATAATAATGTTTGGACAAATTTACACCCGGCTGTTTAGTCCCAACTAAGCCGAAGCTTGTACATGGGTACTCGACAACTGATAAACATACTTAAATACTTTTAAATAAATACTTAAATACATAAAACACTCAGAATCCCAGAAGAGAAATATGATAGAGCCAATACAATAGCTGTATAATAAAAAAACATCCAATTCGCATTTATCATAGTAGTGGAATGGGATCGAAGCCAGTGGTGGCAGAAATATCACATAGTGTCCGAACCAAAAAATATTTTTAATGCATTTTAAAGTTTTCCTAATTAGGTTTCATTTAGTACATTTTAGACTTTCGCGCTTTGTATTCATAATTATATAATTATTTACGGGGCTTACACACTGGAACGTCGGGCAAGGTGAATAAAACTATTTCGTGTGTAAGACCCGTAAATAATTATATAATTAGGTTTCATTTCATCATCATGTCATTGTCATCGCAAGCTCCGTGGTGACCAAACTCGGCGTCGGCACACATCAACCTGGAACAGATACAAGTTTAGTGATTCAACAGCCTATTAACATGTCCCCACTGCTGGGGCTCAGGCCTGCCCTCTCAACGAGGGCGATCGGGCTATAGTCCACCACGCTAGCCCAGTGCGGGTTGGTGGACTTCACATGCGCCTAAGAATTTCTTCTTCGGCGTATGCAGGTGCAGGTAGACGAGTTCTCGAGTGGAGACCACGACTAGGCATGCGTAGTGTGGGACGCCCCCCGGATAGATGGAGCGACGACCTGCGGTTGGCACTGACTGGATGCGGAGAGCCGAAGATCGGACTCAGTGCCGCGCCTTGGGGGAGGCCTATGTCCAGCAGTGGACTAGTGTGGGCTGATGATGATGATGATGTATGCAGGTTTCCTCACGATGTTTTCCTTCATCGTTTGAGAGCACTATTAGTGCTAATATTAAGCATAAGTTAGTGATTATGGAAAGTAAATTAATGTGGGACTACAGTCCGTACTCACGGGCTATGGAAAGCGCCATGCTCGGAGTTTCTCTGAGAGACAGGATCCGAGACGAGGTGATCCGCCAGAGAACTCCGGCAGTGGGCTAATCGGAGAACCGAACCGCCTGCGGTGGACGAGTTCTCTATTGGACACCGCGACGGCAAGAGTGTCACGTTCGTAACGTAACACAACCTTAAAGATTCTAAAAATCCTCAGTTAACCAGCATATCATCAGCTTTATGTCGCCATCTGTCAAAGGCCACCTCCCGCGGTACGTACTCGCATATGTTGCCGTGAGTGACCCCGCCGGCGGAGCACACCGGGTCCCACACGTCGGGGCACTCGCAGCCCTCGGCCAGGGCCCCCGCCGCCAGCAGGAGGACGGAGACAGCTGGAAAACATTATGTTGCTAATTTAATCTCGAAAAGAACGTGCCAGCTGCATTCAAAAGTATAGACTTACCAAGTTATCTGTGAACTGAAGGGTGGCTTTGCCCTCGTTCCGTTCCCTTCATTCTATATATTCTGTGCTGACGGCCGAATGACGTTCTGCGTAGCTCTTGATTCTGCCACTTCACAGATAACTTGGTACATCTATAGACTCCATTCTCGTTAAAAAAAGTGTGACTGTAAGTCACACATATTCATTACTAAGGCTGGTTTCACAGCTGTACGGGAGACCCGGAGTGGAGACACGCGTGAGGCGCTAGAACTTCGATTAACAATGACCCGGAGCGTATCGCGTATACTTATATGCAGTTCTTTTCATTTATTTATTTACTGCGACTTCGTTCCGATGGTAGCATTTTCAATTCATCATCATCATCATATCAGCATGTAGACGTCCACTGCTGGACAAAGGCCTCTCCCAGGGATCTCCACGACGACCGGCATTTTCAATTTTCAATTACAACCAGTTTATTCTGAACTACGAATTTATACAAGTGTTGGGAAAGGAGTGCTCAACTTCTAGCAAGCTTCCTGACATCGTTTATCAACTCTATGTGTAATACTTACGATAGTTTCCATCAGAACCACGATAGGTATATTTTTTTCGTGATCACAAAACTTACCTCCTAGAATAATCGTTCAAGAGCTAAAAGACGTGGCTCTCACTGCTGACAACGATGCGTCAAGTCGCATTACGTCATCCAAATAGGTACATCTAAAACGGATACCTTGACTTACTCACTGATCTTTCAACGCACACAGATCACACCGCCTACGGAACCTACTAACAATAAGATGGGACTATCGGAGACCGTCATCTGTAGAGCCTGCGGCGAAAACAGAGAGACGAAGAAACAGCTGCTGTGCGAATGCGACGCACTAGCTGCAAGGCGAAATGAATGACCAGCACAGCCTGTCCTGAACCCGAGGACTACAGGCTCCTACACCTTAACTGCATCACAGCTTTTGTGCAGCAAACACTTGGGGAGAAGAGCAACAGGGGCTGACTAACATGGATCCCATAGGGTCGCGGTATCACCGGATGAAACTGACCCCCTCTTTATAAGAGAAGAACTTGTTTGCGTATCAAAAGATCATTTCAGCCTCGTTCCGAACCATTCCATGATGATGCGACTATATCTTCGACAACTTCACATTCGGTACAGTTCAGTGTTACCACCTCACCCATCAAGTGACCAAAGCTATTCATTGGAATTTGTCCAGAACGAAGCCGAATCCAAATCCACATTCCGACGGAAACGTAAAAGAACGGGATAGAGGTCACATGGCAACATAAAATTGCACAATAAATACTAGACTATCTCCACGAAGCGAAAACGTTCGTGATAACATTCCGGAATGACTTATCCTGGGGCTGATCACACTTTCACATAACGAGTCAAACAACAGTCTTACCAAATAGAAACTTCATCTTGTTATGTTTACTGAAGCTGAGGCAATAAATTGAAGTGACGGTAATCAAAAAAACAAGGACTTTATATGTAATTAGATGATCTCGGAAACAGATAAGATACGGATCTTAGATTAGCGGGGAATCCCTTTATAATTGTAGATATGATTTGTATATTTATAACTTTTTGTTCAAGCTTAGATTAACATCTTGTTAATGGCGCGGTAGCTGCGGCAAAAAGGTTCAGAAAAGAATTAAACTCAAGTTTCTCTAGAGGATTATATTTAATTTTCTTCTATCATGTTTGTGTTGTGTCTGGAATATAGCAATACCTATATTTTCTTCATTTTATTTCAACAACTCGTGGCAGTGGCTTCATCGCACATGCGTCTGAAAAGAAATAGATACAGTTTTATGTATGGTGACCCTCTGGTCTGGATGTTATTGCTATCCTTGTCTGACTGGCCTGTTGGCTCAGTTTTTAGTGACCCTGCCTACTGCTCCAGAGGTCGTAGGTTCGATTCCCACCAACATTTGTGTGATGAGCTTATCTGTTGGTTTTCGGATTCTGGCTGTTTGTATGTATTTAAGTATTTATTTAAAAGTATGTATGTTTATCAGTTGTTGAGCACCCATCCACAAGCTTCGGCTTAATTTGGGACTAAATCAGCCGTGTGTGAATTTGTCCAAAAACATTATTATTGTTGTTTAGTTCCTTACATTCACTGACTGCTCTCAAATGGTCGTGAGGAAACCTGCATACGCGTAAGAAATGGAGGCACATGTGAAGTCCAGCGACCTGAACTGGGCTAGCGTTCACCCATCCTGGGTAGGCCTGAGTCAGTCAAGTCAAAGTCTGGGTACATTTATACCTACCACTGCTTCCTATCAATAAGCTGTTGATTTGATTTATTTGAAACTAGCTTTTTCCCGTGGCTTCGCCCGCGTAGAAATGTTTTTCCCGTGTACATTGTGAAACAGCGCCCTCCATGTAGGCGTTTTGTTACTTAGGGGGCATTAGCGGACGCCCCGCGACTTTGTCCGCGTTAAAAATTAGCCTATATGTTATTCCAGATTTCGGTAGTTTTTGCGTGAAAGAGTAACAAACATCCTCACATCCTTACAAATTTTCGCCTTTATAATATTAGTAGGATTGTCCAGGATCGCGTTACTTGGCGCTCCGATCTTTCTGCCTGCCCCGCCAGGGACATAGCGTGAAGATATGCATGTATGTTCATGTAGATTACTTACAAGCAGTCGTTCTTGTAGACGCAGCCGTTGGTGGCGCAGACGGGGTTCTCTTCGGGTCCGCACACGTTGGGGTTGTAGCAGGCGCAGTACTCGGCCAGCACCTGAGCTGCCAGCAGCACCATCACGGCCAACACTGGACATAAGCAGACATATCAATACATCGCTGGACCGCGTTATGTGGACCTCCACCAATAATAATAATAATGTTTGGACTTCACACGGCTGTTTAGTCCCAAACTAAGCCGAAGCTTGTACATGGGTACTCGACAACTGTTAAACACACATAAATACTTTTAAATAAAAACTCAAATACATATTTGCACCCAGAATCCGAAAACCAACAGTTCTGTTCTGTACGGTGACTAGCACTACGCCAACAAGCCAGTAACCATTGCACTTTCTGCGCGAGAGTGTGAATGCCAAATGATAAAAGAACTGCACCAACTGGCCTGAAGCATTCGAAAGCCTACGACTAAACTACGAGTGATGCCTTAGCGCTCAGCAGGAAGAATTTTCGCACACTAGTGAGAGCACTCACGTGACACTGGCCTGAACAAACACAGGTTCAGCCCCAAGCTCCGAGACACTAAACTTGCAGGCTCAGCTAGGAAGCAGAGGAAACACCATTCTACCTTCGCACGAGTGTGGCCCACTGATGCGTCAAACAAACACCCAACACGAATCAGTGTTAACAACTGAAGTGAACTGACAGAAAGCTGTGCGCTAAAGGTGGCGATCACACTAGATCAGCAATGATCGCAATGATACTCGGCTAGGTAAGCCTTGAAAAAGACCCATCACACGTAACAATACCACTGGAATTAACATCAATTGTATTTTATTCCCAAAAATGGGGGGTTTATGCCAGAAAAGCACAATGTCAGATTAGCGGAATATCAGATTTGCAGTATGTCAGATTAGCAAAATGCCAGATGGCAAAATGCCAGATGACACAATGTCAGATGACAAAATGCCAGATTAGCATAATGTCAGATTAGCATAATGTCAGATGACACAATGTCAGATGGCAAAATGCCAGATTTGCATAATGTCATTTGACCACAAAAAATTGCCTCCCTATTCCAGCTCTCATAGCTTCGTGCTTGGATGTCTGTAGACCTCTCAAGCACCTACTAACTAAAATAGCAATAGCTTCTTGCATATAGATTGGACATTATTCAGTAAATCAATATTATTTACTAGCTTTTTCCCGCGGCTTCGCCCGCGTAGAAAAGTTTTCCCTTTGACATTGTGAAACAGCGCCCTCTATGCATGCGTTTTATTTCTTAGCGGACGCCCCGCGACTTTGTCCGCGTTAAAAGGTATCCTATATGTTATTCCTGGATTTATGCTATCACTGTACCAACTTTCATGAAAATCTGTTTGGTAGTTTTTGCGTGAAAGAGTAACAAACATCTTCACTCACATCCTTACAAACTTTCGCCTTTATAATATTAGTATGACTAATCGTTGGTGAAAAACTGGTAAATGGGACAAAACCGTACCAGTTGTACCATCAATGGTACTGGCCGATGGTACAAATGGTCCGGCGGCAAATTTACTCACACCAGAAGTACTTCATCGCAGAAACAATATATGGAGACAGTCGTGCAACACATAAACCAGCGGCCTTTAAATACACTTACCTTGCACCGGCAACAAAATAAAAACCTCCAAAGTACGTGTCGACCATACATAGTGTAGGATTCCGTATATTACAGACTTCCCACCATAACTCCAAAAGTTTTCATCTAGATTTTCATTACCGTGGCTCATTTACATAGATAATTACGCGTTTCTAGGTCAAACAGTTTAGAAATGTAACATTAAATAACATTTTTAAGACTTCAGCGCAATGTATTTCGTAAATAGTTCGGCTGAACGAAAACAATCTCATTTTAAAATACACCTTTTGGGGTATGCGCTCAAAAAATCATTACATATATTGGAAGATTCCCCTAAAAAGTGAAGAATGATGTCCAAAAACGTATAGGCCTGTCCAAACTCACCAAAATGACAATTATAATAGCTTTTTTATTTCTGAGTTTGGACCAATTTGTCCAACACCTTCATGATTTTTTATTTTTTAAAAATTGAAAACAGAATTTTATGCATTCCTGACGAACTATTATCTAATCTGTGCTACAGCTGATGTCCTTAAAAAGGTTCCTTGTCTTACTCTACGGATCTCTAAAAACTATCATCGACACATCTGTGCAAATATAGTTGTACCAGCTGTTGCCCGCGACTTTGTCCGCTTGTAATTAAAATCAATCCGTTCTTCAAAATCCTTTCTCATTTCGCATTCGTCGTCCACAATAGTTTTGTGCCGGCACATGTGTTGCGGCACAAAATTTCAAACAAGCGTTGTTGATTTGTTTTTTGTTTCGCAACTGTTTTGCTTTGGTTTTGTGTTTTGTGCCGACATAAAAGTTCTTAGTACGAATTTCAAGTGTCCATAGACCACCGGCAGTAGTCAGCCAGTCTGTCAGAATATTCCTTTAGTTATATAGATTTTTAATTAACGGAGTAATTCTTTAGAAACAAAGTATTTTATAGTAACTCGTGATCTCTATTATAGAAAATAAACATGTTTTTATGCTTCATTAGTAGTCTTTTACCCGATCGCGCGTCAGCTAAGGAAAGGTTATTACCCGAGCGAGGGCAGGGTTATGTTTTTGTATTACTTTACTAGCAACGCCCCGCGACTTCGTTCGCGTTAAAAACACTACAAGAGAAAGACAAATAAACTTACAAAACCCCTAGTTTCTTGCGCTCCTCCCTCTCTCCCGCCTTACTTCCAGTCCCTGCCTTACTTCTCCCCCCCCCCTCACTCCTATCCTGTCCTCCTTCCCCTTCCCTTCCCCCCTCCAACCCATTCCTTCCCGTTCCCGTCCCCGTCTCTAACGAGGTAGGCACAAAGAACGGAAGGCCAAGTCATACCTGACACACCTCTTTTTCTCTATGGCTCACTTTATCTATAAACCTACTAATAATAAAAGGGATAATTTGCACGCTTAACTTAAATAATATGTTGCGAAGAATCAAATGATAGCGGGTGTAAAATACACCTAACGCCATCTATTGACAAACTTTATAACTAAGAAACTGACATGATTAGAACGGGTTAAAATTTTTTGATTATCATTAGTATACTTTATAACGCGGATGAAGTCGCGGGGCATCGGCTAGTATCTACTAAAATAACAATAGATTTATTAATAAATAATACGATTAATTACAATAAAATCCAATCATAAAATCTTAACTCAATCATAAATTAAATGCCAGACGCCTTCTCTAGCCTTGGCTTCCATCTGTATAGCCTTAACCCTAAGGGTCGGTGCACACGTAAGTCGCTGCATGATATACGACGCGTCCACACGCCGCGGGTTCAGCTTTGATTTATGACTTTATGACCGTGTAAATGGAAAGGATCACTGATAAAACGGAGCCGACTCACGAGTTAATAATGAGCATTAATCATAATTTATGAGCGAAGCTGAATCTTGTAAGAGATAGCTTATCGGGCACTTTTAAAATAATATTTGTAGATACGCAACTCGGTATCTGTAGGAGGTAAAGATATGATTTCCTGTTATGATTTCATCGTTGTTACCAATGATTTTATTATTGACTAGCGGTTTCCCGCGGCTTCGCCCGTAGAAAAGTTTCTTCCGCGGGAATAGCTTATCGGTTCTCCGCATCCAGTCCGCCTCGCGCAGGTCAGCTACACCTGCTCAGTCGTGGTCTCCTCCCTAAACACGTCTACGGCAGGCCTAAGAAAAAGTATCCCGTAGAACAGACGCTAAAATAATAATATTAATCAGAGAGGGACACACTTATTACAAAAGTGGTAAGAGTAAGCTAGACAGATATAATATCTTCTATCTCTATCTACGTATGCGAATGAACTGCATCCCAACAACAAACCATCACAGACAAGATAATACTCGATGCTGTCAACGAACAACAGCCCGACTAAAATAGATAGTGTTTGTTCAGTTTGACCCCGCCATGTAAGAAGCGTTTTCTCAAATTATTGGGGTAAAAGACTATTACTATTTCATGCTATACGCTGATTGTAACTATATGGTAATACTCAATCAACGCCGCAGGCGGTTATCGGTTCTCCCACAGATGTCACCAGCCCACTGCCACTTCAACGTGCTACTTTTTGAGCTATGTCAAAGGCTTCCTTGGCTCTCTGGCGTATCAGCTCGTTTTGGATCCTATGACAATTATAAATTAAAACCCGCAACATTTCTAGGACCATAAAATAGAAGAGACGAACATGACACCTCAGTTCCTCCCTATCTCTGTCCGACTGTATAAAATGCAGCCTGGGTCCCCGGGTCCCCGGGGCCGAGAGGCTCCGCAGTCGAGTCACGTGTTGCCACAAACAATTCACAAATTCGCCGGATTAAAGTGTCAAATTGTCAGGCGAATAATTGACTGGGGTTTAAATCCAATTGTTTGCTATGGGACCGACTTATATGACTGTATTTGGTTTCTTATTTTTAAACCAAATCAAACCAACATATGTCCCCACTGTTGGGGCTCAGGCCTACCTTCCCACGAGGGTCTAATAGTCCACCACGCTAGCCCAGTACGGGTTGGGACTTCACGTGCGCTTAGGAATTCTTTCTTCTGCGTATGCAGGTTTCCTCACGATGTTTTCCTTCACTGATCGAGAACAGTCAGTAAATCGGTGCATGGCACGGCCGGGGATCGAACACGGGTGAAAATATTTCACGTGGACCAAGCCGTGGAGCGCCCACTAGTATGTTGCATAAGAATCGGTAAGCTTCATTGATTAGACCAAGAACATTCGAACCTCTTTGGTTGCGCGCGCGCTCCCTGTGGAGATCGCATCTTGCATATTTAGTATGGGAAACGATGAAAAATTCGGTGTCAAAATCCGGGGGGTGCGGACAAAGGAAGCGGATTAGCGGGAGGAGGTTGCTCATACAAATTTATAAGGAGTTTGAAAATGAGAATGTGTGAGTGAGTCAAAGTTTTGTGATACATTTGACACTATATTGGCACCCCCTAAAATGCTTTTGTTACTCATCCATATGAGAATAGTTTTTTTTTAAATTCATGGATTAGCCCCACTGGAAGTTAAGGCTGCTCTGATTACGGCTGGCATATGTTATCGATGGTCGTGTATATCGATAGGCCCCAACACTACCGATATTTCTCCAACCGCCCCTATCTCCACGCAGCCGCAAATGGAAGTTTAATGCGTACCATTGAGGTAACGATCACATGCGTTACCGATTGAGATCATACCGTGGTCTGCTGCGGTACCATATTCAGAATAATTATCATCATCATCAGCCTGTAGACGTCCACTGCTAGACACAGGCCTCCCCCAAGGATCTCCACGACGACCGGTCCCGCGCTAACCTCATGCAACCGGTCCCGCGACCTTCACCAGATCGTCGGTCCACCTTGTGGGAGGCCTACGCTGCGTCTTCCGATACGTGGTCGCCACTCGAGAACCTTTCTGCCCCAACGGCCGTCAGTTCTACGAGCGATGTGCCCAGCCCACTGTCACTTCAGCTTCGCAATTCTTTGAGCTTATTAATTTCTAATATATTATGTTGAGCACATAATTTAATTTAAAAAATAACCTAGTATTTATTTATTTATATATTTCTAAAAACTTAAATAACTTGTAGAAAAAACAAACAAATTTCTAATTAATAAAAGTGTAAAAAATTTCAGGGTGCCCATATATATAAATTATTATTATTATTTATATGAATTCAATTTATTATAATAATTTGTATAGTGACCTGTAATCGATTGATTATGAATAAATATGTCTATGTTTATGTCTAAATGTTTGTCTGTAAGTTTTCTTATATCTTATGACGTCTACTCCACATGGAAAATATCATACTAATTATCTGTAAATGATGGAAAAATGAAGAAAATTCCTGGAAATATTTTTTTTACTCAGATATTCCAGGTAACAAAAAATGTAGGTACATCCCCTTTGTTGTAATTTATAGTACATAAGGCATTCGGTAGATGATTTTACATGTCTTGCGTGATCCAATGTCAATTTGATTGTGGTTTCTATATATTGTACTGTTGGAATTTTCTAAAATTCTTTAGGTACGTAAATATCAAGAAGTTTCAAATCTCATTGGTCGCGCGCACGCTCCCTGTGGAGATCGCATCTTGCATATTTAGTATCGGAACCTATGAAGCCATTTACCGGGGGGGTGCGGACAAAGGAAGCGGAGTAGCGGGAGGAGGTTGCTAATACAAATTTATATGGAGTTTGGAAATGAGAATGTGTGAGAGAGTCATAATTTTGTGATTAGTTTGACACGATTTTGACACCCATAGAATGCTTTTATTACTCCTCCATATGGGAGTGATTAAATTTTTTGATTCATGGTAAATATAGATGTACGGTCTCATCATATTGTATTGTTTTGATGTACAGAATTCCAACCTGAGATTGTGATTCAGTTGTTCGAAATCTATAAAACTGAGTAAACAATAAAGTGACTTTTATACACCCAGCTCCGGCATCGGCAGTGCAATAAACGTTTGATGGAAATGCAGTTAAATCCAGGCTCGCTCCAGTTTTAACGAGATAGATCCGGGACACGGGACCGGTATTTGACTACAATTTTCTCAATTCGTTCCAGTGTTTGAGTTTTTTTTTTTTTTTTAATAATTATTTTTATAATAAAAATTGATCGAATTCTCGACCCCGTACATTCGGTTCCAGAGCGTCTCGCCTATTATACAGGGTGGAATTTTCAGATGCCACCTGGAGGAAAAGTACCCTAAAAATTGTAGATAGCAAATTTTACGCAAAGGAAACATTCCTTTATTTACCGGACAAATGTGTAAAATGCAAAACCTGTGATACTAATCAATAGGGTCCATCATCAGAATTAATTGACTGGCCTGTTGGCGTAGTGGTAGTAACCCTGCCTACTGCGCCAAAGGTCGTGGGTTCGATTCCCACCCGGGACCAACATTTGTGTGATGAGCATAACGGTTGGTTTTCGGATTCTGGGTGTTTTATGTATTTAAGTATTTATTTAAAAGTATTTATGTATGTTTATCAGTTGTCGAGTACCCATGTACAAGCTTCGGCTTAGTTGGGACTAAACAGCCGTGTGTAAATTTGTCCAAACAATTCCTTCTAAGTAACATAGTATTTTAATCCTTTTTATTTATTTAAATGTTAAATTTCAGGACCTTCCTTTAATTTAAGATACTATGTTACTTAGAAAGATTTAATTTTGATAATTGACCCTATCGATTAGTATCATAAAACCAATTAATTCCTCTGTGATAAAACTACAGGTGCGCTTTTTACACATTTGTCCGGTTCGATTCCCGACTCAGACTGGTGGTTTCTTAAAAATCTTTGTATGCAGATTTACTTAAATTTGTGAATAAAGGAATGGTTCCTTTGTGTAAAATTTGTTAACTTAAATTTTTAGGGTATTTTTCCTCCAAGTGGCATCTGAAAATTCCACCCTGTATACCTACTTGAAATAAGTATTTGGTTTTGTCTAGACAGTTCTTTTACGTGATTCTATCCACTTTAATAATTGCGTTAGTGAATGCGAAGTCACTTTCTGCACATGAGTTTTAAAGTTTAATTTCTAAAGTCAAAGAGAACGCTTCAAAGTATTCCACCAAACCATTCCCTATATTCCCTCCTCGCTCACTCGCTAAGAGGATTTCGTTTAATTAGCGGTGCTTTGTAAAAGTAACTTTACTTTGCTGCTTGCAACAGGAGGGTAGATAACACGTTCTTTTACAACAAAATGGTAGGAAATAAGCGCAATTATAATGCTGTTATTATGTCTTAATATTCTTTTTTTTATATATAGATTAGTTTTAGTTTAATTACGATCTAAATACAGGCAATACGTAGGTATTTATTATCACAAAGATACGATTGTATTATTTAATAATTAATTTTCCTTTGTTTTCAGGTAAGTGACTACAGCTTCATAATCAGTTGTAAGTACTCCATAGCCCGGGATGTCATTTGTCATTTTCTCTGAAAATCATGTAAGTAGGTATATTGTTCTTGAAACACCAGCGGACAGTATCGCCCCTTTCCTTTGTATCATCATTTGTGTAATCATTATATTATATAATCAGTATAATCAGGTTCAAATTCATTAATTAATTCTTTAACTATCCGGCTGCTACATGTAGCAGGATGACAGCTAGCTAGTTAGTTCGCCGGGTAATATGTCATACTAGCTTTTTCCCGCGGCTTCGCCCGCGTAGAAATGTTTTTCCCGTGTACATTGTGAAACAGCGCCCTCTATGTAGGCGTTTTGTTACTTAGGGGGTATTAGCGGACGCCCCGCGACATTTTCCGCTTTAAAAAGTAGCCTATGTGTTATTCCACGACATAAGCTATCGCTGTACCAAATTTCATCAAACTCTGTTCAGTAGTTTTTGCGTGAAAGAGTAACAAACATCCTCACAAACTTTCGCCTTTATAATATTAGTAGGATAGGATTATTCAGTTCGCAGTCACTCAGACACCTGTCATTGTCGTACTTTGTCTTGACCAATCAAATCACGGTTACCTTTCGAAATGACAGTTTTTTATGTGACAATGTCAGTGTGTCTGACAGACATGAAATACGTCCGAGTTTCAAAGGTATTGCGTCTGAACCCTGCGAGCCAAATTCACGATAAATTCTCAGATGGCTTAAACGTCTCGTTACCAAGCCAAAACCTATTTTAAAACAAAATCTCAGATACGATAAATATATTCAATAGGCCCGATTCTGAATCCACTTTTAATACAGACAACATTCAATTTGTGTCTATCCCTGTCACACAGTATTAAGAAGATAAGGACGTCACTAATTTTGGCGCTGATAAATTTTCAAAGTGTGCCTTGAGAATCGGGCCTATGTACTTTCCAAAAACAGCTAAGTAGAGAGGTTGAACAAAATTGTGTGTTTGTTAAAAATAAATTCATTAGCCGAGGGCGTCGCGGCATTAATTGAAAACCTTTCAGGCGGCCGTTCCGTAAACAAACATTACTTTACGAGAACAAAATATGTGAGAGGCCAACGCTGTTTTTCTCGTTAGATTATCCCCATCTGAATATTATAAATTTTTATGAGATTCTCCAAATATGTAAGTACTGAGATATTTACTGCTTAATAGGTTGTTATGATGATAGATTTCTAGTAGAAAATAAATCCAGTATAAACTGGTCTCTCATAGTATTGAAATGTCCCTTAATAGGGGTGCAGACTCTTGGTTACCAGCTCAAGGTCAAAGTGTTTCCACTGACGTGCGGTCGACTGTACAAGCCAATGGAGGGGTGGAATAAAATCGTGACTGAAGTGATGATTTATAGCCTAGCGATTATGCAATCACCAATGTGAAGGTCGTAGATCGTCCATGGGCGACTGTTACCAACTATTATTGAAATGAAAAGTGTGAAAACCTATATTCTATACCTACATTCATACTTAAATCATCGCGCTATGTCCCTGGCGGGGTAGTCACAAAGAACGGAGCCAAGTATCGCGATCCTGACCCACCTCTGTCGCTTCGTTCAGTCTCATCAGTCTCTTGCCACACGCTCGCCGCGGGACGCGAGTGCTCTGCACGTGTCCGTCTGCGAGCACCCGCTCTATCTCATCCCCGTCTCACATTCGCTCGATATAGTTTTTTATATCTACACCGAATTGAAGTATAGAAACGTGTCAGAATTTGTCCTCTGGATATCCTTGAATTCCGCTGCAGCATCAAGGCCTACGAATGCCAGTGGCGTCTTATTAGCCTTATACGTGATTACACAGCGGGAGTCAGATGGCCGCTGGCGCTCCGCCAGGCTATCTGCGATGCAAATGCGGAGCTTTACGACCAGCGATACTTATTAGTCGAGTAATTCAGGGCTCAGCGGAGACTGCTGCCACAAAGCACGGTTGACGATAAACTGAAACAGTATCGATTGTAACTACCCAATCGACAAATAGTAACGCCTCAGCGTGGTTCCAAATTGGACTAATTCAGAACCATGCTGAGGCGTACCCAAAAACCTGGCGCGCCTAAAGCTCAGGATCCTTTGCCAAGTGCAAAGCTTACACAACTGGACCAACTGGCCAGGCTTGATCAATTCTAAAACTCTAATACGGCCTACAACTGCAAAACTGCATGTGAGGCCTTCACGCTGAGTAGGAAGAATTTACGCACACTAGTGAGAGCACTCACCGGACACTGCGGCCTGGACAAACACACGTTGACACATTATAAAGTGCACACTCTGTCAAGAAGCAGAAGAAACCCTATTGCACCCTGCGTGGCCTACAGATGCGTAAAAGAAACACCATCTGGGCAACTACTCACTTCAACCTGATGAAGTAAGAATCAGTGTCAAAAGCGTGCTAAAGTTCCTGGCTGACGCAAAGTTGAACACTGAACTTTAATAGTAAGGCGGTGATCACAATAGATCAGTAATGGTTACGTTGATACAAGGCTGGGGAAGCCTTCAAAGAGCCCCACCACAAATAATAATAAACTAATAAATATAATAATAATAAATAATAATAAATAAATAAACTAATAATATAAATAAACTAGATTTACGATAATAATGTCCTCATCATCATCATCATCAACAGCCTATTAATCTCCCCACTGCTGGGGCTCAGGCCTACCCTCTCAACGAGGGCGTGCTTCGTGGGCGAAATTCTTAGGCGCATGTGAAGTCCACCAACCCGCACTGGGCTAGCGTGGAGGACTATAGCCCAGTCCTCCACGCTAGCCCAGTGCGGGTTGGTGGACTTCACATGCGCCTAAGAATTTCTTCTTCGGCGTATGCAGGTTTCCTCACGATGTTTTCCTTCACCGTTTGAGAGTAGTCAGTACACGTACTTAAGTTTCGAGAAAAAACCCATTGGTACATGGCCCAGCCGGGGATCGAACCTCGGACCTTTCGATATGATAGGTCGCGTCTTATCCCCGAGGCCACTGACGCTCATAATGTCCAATCTGAAAAAAATCCAACCGTTGAAAAATGTTTAATCTGAAAAACGTCCAATCTGCACCGCGCCAAAGAACCTTAGTTCTTCGTTGGATCTCCCAACGAAGCCATAGCCGAAGGAGTTAGCAAGCTGAAATGACAATGGGCAGGAAACCTGGTGTGGAGACGGGAGGTGCGCGCAGCGTGAGAAGGAAGCAGTTGGCCGGATGTGGCCGGGTGTGGTGGCGTTCGTTGCGGAAAGCCTATGTTGAAATTAATCCACAAAAACTCTGTAAATTTGCTCATCGTTGTGTTTTTCCTGTCACATCAGTAGTTCTTGTATCTTGTATTTCTCAAGATTATTTATATTCTCTTGAAATACAAGAACAAAACTGTTTTTGCACTCCGAAGTGTTTGAAAGTAAGATCCACTTCGCTAAAGTTATTTAATTCAGAATTGCATCAAAAGCGGAGCGTTGTGTAAGCTGCGATTGTATCCCGAGGTAGTAGTTGTCGCTTGATGTTCAACTCGTTTGCAATGCAGATCCGTTCGAGCTCGTTCGGCGTTTATGTAGCTTTGTGTAATGAATGAATTTGTACGGATTCTGTTCCATAGCTTTTGGTTAGAATAGAATAGAATAAAGTTCATTTGACACACAAGACAGCGCATATACAGGACATTGCAAAATACCAAAACAGAGATACATAAAACATTTAAACATGGTGGAGGTTACGGGCTCCAGAGTTACAATGTCGCCGGAGTGCAGGGCGCGTGGTGCGCTGTGGTTGGTAGGTAAGGTACGTATTTTGAATTTGTTTACGGCTAGTCCTGCGTTTCCTACTTGGGATGTGTGTCCATTACTAAAAACTTACAATACAACAATGTCGTTTTTCAGTTTGAACGTTTTCAGATTGGACATTTTTCAGATAGGACTTTTTAGATTGGACATTTTACAGTTCGAGCATGGTCGTTGGACATTTTTCAGATTGGACATTATTACAGTAAAACAAACATTTCATGATACAGTATCATGGTTGAGGCGTTCTGTACTTTTAGAAATTAAATCTACCTATTTATTATCTTTCTCTCGTCTATTTCTTTCAATCCCATAATGTAGCCCCCCATAAGTACCTTCCAGTAAGTAGCCATCCAAGTTTACCAGCACATTGTAATAAATTGCTTCTCAGAAGCTTTATTGAATTAGTTCATTGCTCTTCTTCGTTCGTTCGCCCTTCGGCAGTAGTTACTAAACTGTATTATTGTTTGCGCCGACGATGGTCATTATTGCAGATTAACAAACGCGACGCAAAGATCACCCCAGCGCTCCAAGCGGGCGAAACTCGAAACTTTTCAATACTAATTTGACAGAGAAATTCAAAAGTGAAGTTAGGGAGAAAACGTGTCACATTAGGACTAATCTCTGGTACAGTTTTTAAAATTTGCCGCTTGGCGAATTTGGTCGTAAACTACCGAAAAACGCAGAACAAAATATACAAGGTTGTAGGTATACGGTTGCTATATGCATGGAGGTGATTTAGTTACGTCAAGGGGTGATTCTACCCCTGGACTTCTGCTAGACATAATTTTTTTGGACATTCTGTATTAGATACAGGTGCTTTTCGCCATATTACGCGATCTGTGGTGGCAAATTGTCAACACATCTAGACCATACGGTCTTAGCAGACACAAACAATACGCAGTTTAATCACTTGATGTTATAGTGCTCCCTTACACCGACAAATCGACATAGGTATCTATTATATTCAATTAACCCAACAAACAGCGAACAACAACTAAGAATCGAAGGAAACAAAGACAAGAAGGTGAAACAAGAGCTCAGAGACAAACACATTCAATAAGCGAAAGTAATTCCCCTCCAGCCGAGTGGGGGGATGACAGTGGACCAAGTTTGCGAAGTTAGCACCAAGTTATACTGTCATCATGTAGTTGGTAATACATACAAGGCTATGAGAATCCTGATTAAACCTGAAACTATTGTGGTAACTATACTAAATATAGGTAAGCCGACGATCTGGTGAAGGTCGCGGGACCGGGCGTCTTGGAGAGCACTGGGGGAGGCCTTTGTCCAGCAGTGGACGTCTACAGACTGATATTATGATGATGATAGGTAAGCTGTAGGGCGTTACCTTGGCCTAAGATTGACGCAACGAAGAGAACGAAAGTGTCATCATTGAGATGAAAAAAACGGCACCAAAATCGATCCATCCGTTTGAGAACTATGATGCCACAGACACATGTTAAACTTATAGCACCCCTCTTTTTTTCGTTGGAGGTTAAAAAGTCATGTTGGTTCGGATCTGTTGTAGTGAATGAGTGATGAACGAATGAAGACGCAAATATATATATCGAGCCACAGATCAGATAACAGTTGATCGAGCGAATGTGATCCTAGACTGACATACAAGGATCAGATAGAGCGGGTGCTCACAGGCGGACACGTGCAGAGCACTCGCGTCCCGCGGCGAGCGTGGGGGAAGAGCAGGTGTGTCAGGATCGCGATACTTGGCGCTCCGGTCTTTGTGGCTACCCCGTCAGGGACATAGCGTGAAAATGTATCTATATGTATGTTTAAATATTGGCGCTGTACGTTTGTTGTGCGACGTTTGCTTAATGCGGCAATCTGGCAATCTGCTTGGGATGTTGTATCTGATTCAGACGCTCGCCGCGAGTCCAGAGTAGAGTTTGTGTTTTTGCAGTAAATTGCTCATATTTTTCATTGCTATCTGAAATTGTTCGCTCCGTTTTACGAGTCTTTCTTTTCGTTTTTAAATTAAAACGTTTTTCCGCGACCTCTGCGGCATGGGATTATTCGCACATTCCCCAGCGGTCTGTTTCAGAAGGTGGGGATTTTGATATTGATAGCTATTATTTTAAGTTGATAACTTCACGCGTTCCTGAGAAAAGACTGACAGACGTACAACGAAGTGATCCTATAAGGGTTCCTTGTTTTCCTTTTGAGGTACGGAGCCCTAAAAAGTCTTTAGCTGTCCCTAAACGATCATGCTTGCATGACATGCGTTACGTTTACGTTATTGTCATGCTGCATGATGGACCATCATGCTTGCTATCAATCAATACAGTAAAGCAACGGCCAGCACGTAGTTTCCATGTCATGCACGTCAATCACTACAGCTAGACGGTCATGCATGAGTGACAGCACGTAAATGTCATGCAGATTGATGGTGTAGGGACCACTTTATAAATAATCCGATTTCTTTTAAATTAAACAGCGGGTGAAACCGCGGGGCACAGCTAGTATTAAAAAAATCTTCTCTAAAGCATTTGTGCGATAAATTATGCGATATTAAACAGCCTGTGGCCACGAGCCACTGGTTAGACGACGATGTCTTCTTTACGGACAATCTATTTGCTTTTGGTTGACCTCGGCTACGCCTCGGCCTTCAGTATTTTGTTGGGAATAATATTACATTACTATGAACGATTTTCAAGTACGGGTTTTAGTTGGTTTTTTGGTGGTTTATTTTTAGGTGGTATTAAATCATGGTCACCATAAAGTCATGGAGCGTCAGTGGCGTCGGGGATGATGGGCTCCCTACACGATCATGCGGCATGACAAGCAATAACGTGCTGTCACTCATGCATGATCGTCTAGCTGTAGTGATTGACGTGCATGACATGCAAACTACGTGCTGGCCGTTGCTTCACATGATAAATTCACGTAAACGTTGCATTTCATGCAAGCATAATCGTTTAGGGACCACTTAAGACGCGGCCTATCATATCGAAAGCTCCGAAGTTCGATCCCCGGCCGGGCCATGTACCAATGGATTTTTTCTCGAAACTTAAGTACATTTACTGACTGCTCTCAAATGGTGAAGGAAAACACCGCGAGGAAACCTGCAATACGCTGACGAAGACATTCTTAAACGATGTGAAGTCCACCAACCCGTACTGGACTAGCGTGGTGGACTATAACCATAACGCCCTCGTTCAGAGGGTAGGCCTGAGCCCCAGCAGGACAGGCTTTAACGCACACTGATTTCAGTTAAGACTTTTACACGCATCTTACTTCGTGTAACATCTCTATACAGTGAGGTTTGTCGTTCGTAAGTATATGTCGCTCTCAAATGTTATTATATCTAAAAGGTCGCTACACAGATAACACTTTCTGACCCACTTGTGGCGGCCTACGAGACACTCCACGGGCCCGCCACCTTACAGTGTCAAACCGAACATTATTGGCCGAAACCGAATCTGAAGCATTAGTAGACTCTTAACCGGCTGCTACATAGAACTAGTATCCCATAGAACCGCACTCAGCATATAGCATGAAATAGCAATAGTCTTTACCCCATTAATTTGAGAAGACGCTTCTTACATGGCGGGGTCAAACTGAACAAACACTATCTATTTTAGTCGGGCTGTCGTTCGTTGACAGTTATGGTTCGGTAAAAAATTCGCATACGTAGATAGAGATAGAAGATATTATATCTGTCTAGCTTACTCTTACCGCTTTCGTAATAAGTGTGTCCCTCTGATTATTATTATTATTTTAGCGTCTGTTCTACATGTAGCAGGATGACAGCTATCTAGTTATTTCGCCGGGTAATGTCATATTATTCAGTTCGCAGTCACTCAGACACCTGTCACTGTCATAATACTTTGTCGGTCTTGACCAATTAAATCGCGGTTACATTTCGAAATGACAGTTTTTTGAGTGACAATGTCAGGGTGTCTGACTGACATGAAATACGTCTAAGTTTCAAAGGTATTGTGCCCTGAATCCTGCGAGCCAAAGGCGTAATGGAACTCAACAAAAAAATGGGTCAAAGTGCTGAGTTGCGCGGGCGAAGGGTGCTTCACGCTGATTGGCCCATCAAGATCCAGCCATGTCATGATTGGTCGGAAGTAAGATGACGTGACTCACTGTTGGCGCGTGGCGACTTGTTTTTTTTTAAACTGGGCTTTACGGCTCTGGAAGGAGGAGTGGAGTGTGGAGTGTTGCCAGAATGTGTTCGTTGATCTTTTGGACCACAAACTACATTGCAATGGTTTTCTTACACCTGAGCTTTGATGGAAAAATGTCAAAAAATTTACTTATAATCTCAGAACACTGAAGGATACTGTTCGGTCTGAAATTCGAAAACACATCCAAATTTGCGGAAAGCCGAAGCCGAAACCGAAACTTCGTTCGGACTCTACACCTTCCACCTCCGTCCGATCTCATTCCATTTCATCCCCTTTTATTTCTTCACCCAGTTTTTATATTATTGGAATTTATATCGATAGCAGCTGACTGCGACTATGGCACGCCGATTTGAATATAAAACAGCTTACTCTGGGAAACCTTGATATATATACAGTAATCAAATCTATAAACCTAAGGTCATTCAAAATGAAATATACAGACCTTGAGGGATTTATGTATGCTATACTTATTATGTTATACAATACAGAAAAATCGAATATTTACCTTTTTTTGGGTTACTTATTAAAAAAAAAATTTTTCAGTAATTACATCATCTCTTTAATGTATTTTACGTTGAATAATATAGGATTTTAAATATGGTTTTATAGTTTTTTTCTCGAATCGGTACTAGATGGTTAGACGAAAAATTTAATATAATCAAATTTGATTGTTAGGTACACCTGTATATCGTAACTGTCAAAGTTTGTGCAGTTACTTTCGATACCTATATCAAAGGGTACTGGGGTCCAGAAACTAAATTTTTTCCTAGAAATTTTTCAAATAGGCAAGCACTACGAATTTTGTTTATTAGTTCCTGAAGTACTTACTAAAATTAAAAAAAAAACACACCGCACACTACACTGCCGTGCAGTTTATAAACGCAGTAAGACACATTACTGCGCTTATAATTTTATTACATATTTGACATCGTTGTGATGAGATCTTTCAGAAACAAAGACCCGTTTTTCGCTACGTGCAATAGAAGTGAGAGAAACAAAAACTATAAACACCAAACCACCATACAACACAACGTACAATCAAATTTTCAAACGCGTTTTACTCAAAACTGTCAAATTGTCGTTACTGCGTTTATAAATTGCACGGCAGTACAGTGAACTACGTAATATAATAAATAACTATATAAAATTTCATTTGTATGTTCGTATAAGAGCTATACCTATATCACGTTAAGTAGGTACTTACCTAGTTTATGCACAATAAAATTAAGTCGGGGAGTAATACAATGCGAAATGTTAGTGCGAGAAACTTAAATAGAAGCGGATACCGCCGCGGAGCTTACTGTTGACATAGCTTTGTCTAATTCCCACAGAATAGAGAAGGACGCGTTAGAATATATCAGAATAGGATAAGCCGAGTGTGCGTTGGTTGTGGTTCTGAGTTAATAATAAACAATGTGTTTCAAAATTCATCGCCAACCTTTCAAGAGAAAATAGGACAGCTCTTAAGTTTGAAGATCTCAATAAAAAGTCCTTAGTTTTCAACATATAAAATCCACAAATTAACGACAAAATTCCTATGTATTTCTACTAATTTTAAAAAATCAATTTCGATTAGACAGTTTTCAATGTGGCGTGCGGTGGACCGGCATCGTAAAAACATGATTATCAGCCTTTCCAGCGACTCTAAACGCAGAAATACAAGGACCTATCTACTATCACACGCAGATCTGGAGGATCTATCAGAATCCATCATACTCCACGCTTCGTGTCAACTTAGAATAATAATCCGATAAATGCCTAAGACTAGATGAAATACCCACCAGCGTTTTTTATTCTAACGGACCCTGCAGTAGTCGAGTCACGAGACAGAGTCACACCCGGCTCTACACCTACCTTATGTACATACATACATATCTTCCGCACACACGCGGCCTGCGGTAGGCCGCAGCCTCAATATGCAAACGCAGGCCGCGCGTGTCTGAAGTCTCACATACATTGCATAGGGAATACAACAGGCCGCCACCGCCACCGCAGGCCGCATGTGCCTGCGAGCAATAAAAATAAACAATGTAGAAATACGTTACAGAACCAATTTTAAAGTCATAAAACTGTACTTACGTCAAAGAAATATGAATTTTCAATTGAAAATTGAAACAAAGCAATCTTTATGATCAGTAATAATAGTCTTATAAAACTTGAAAATATGATCAGAGTTAAGTATTTGCAATTCATTGTTGGTATTAGTTGTTTATCTTTGATGGTTGAAGATACCTTACAAAGTAAAACAACACCTGTTAACATTGTTGATCAAAACTATACAGATGGTGGGGAGTTCGTTAGGAGAATCATCAAAGGAGAGAGTAAGTCCTTTGATCTATAATACCGATTAAATACATTGTCCAAGTCAGTAATAGCTGTCTGAACCCTCATTTCTAAAGGATTCGTTACTGCCTTTAATGGGCTACTTAAATACGTGGTAATTGCAAATATTTATGTCGCAGGGAAATGAGGATATCAGGGATTTCACGAAATCCCTAGGAATATCACGAAATCTTTATTACGTCTTCTTACTAAAAATATCTAGTGATATGTCGTTTCACTAAACTAAATCTAGTAAAATGATAGAAAAGCGGATACTGCCGAATAAAAATCGAGCCATGCATTTCTCTCGCTCGCTCTAGTATACACGGGCACTAGTGGGAGCGAAACAAATGCGTGGCTGGAGCTGGCGCGGCTCGTGTCATGTCATTCGTTTAATTATTACTCTGCGGGTAGCAGATTCTGTTTTGTTGATTATTTTGTGTTTAATAGCATACTAGATATTTTTAGTAAGAAGACGTATTATACGAGAATATTCGACATCTACCGGGATTTCGTGATATTCCTAGGGATTTCGTAAAATCCCTGATATCCTAATTTCCCTGCGACATTTACAATGATACAATTTTGAAAATTGAAATGCAACCATTATATTTTAGAGATATCACACGGGCCTGGAATCTTAATATTTACGGCTCCTTACAGGCTGTGTGAAGGCGGATGCAAGAATAATGATGACCACAATTTCGTGATGCAATTCCCAGTACACATCGGCAACAAGGCCAAGGAGTCTTACAAGAAAATATATCCAAAAGATTACAATCGAAAGCATCTTAGCAATCCGAATGCACCTTTTGGAACAAGAACAACAAAATACACTCCGACATGTCCAACTAGCAATAAAAAACTGCATTATAAAGAGTGCAAGCTAGAACATGCTACCGCGCCTTCTACAACAACTATGGAAAGCACTACAACTGTCGAAACTGAGCCAGAGACTAAAACAGAAACCGAAACTCTTAAGCATTTGGCAGTTACGTGTCCAGCAATCTTTCCAGGGTACTGTCTCAAAAGAATAAAAACAGATGTCCCACAATTTACCGCCATTAAAGAAGTCAGAAACGATGGAGACCTGTATGACTATCTGTTGAATAGTTCTAAAACAGACGCAGAACCAGTGATTTATGATAGTGAGGTGCCAGGAACAAAAAAAGGCCGAACTAATGTCCACGGTGACATCATATATCTAGATACAGAGAACTTTAAACACAAAAATAATGTTAACGCCTCTGATGATGACGTCAAATGACATTAACCCAAATAAGCAGAGAATGAACTCTCAAAAAAAATTTATAATAAAAATAAACTCTGTCACAACTTTAAATTGTTTTATTAAATACATTCAAAGGTATTACTTTTGCGGTCCCTGTTAGAGATAGAAGCTGGAGGTTATCTGATGATTGTATCAGCTCGAGTAATGAAGTTTGTTTGTTTGTTTGAACGCTCTAATCTCTAGAACTATCAGTTGGATTTGAAAAAATCTTTTTGCATTTGATAGCCCAATTCTTGTGGAAGGTTATAGGCTATTTGACATTACGCTACGAGCCTTAGGCGCCGAGCAAAAAGAAGAAAGGTCAGAAATAACTTGTAAAACACGGGCGATGTCGCGTGAAACAGTTGTCAATAAATATAATAAAACAATAAAATAAAACCCCTGGCGCGGATCCAGAGTGACTCTATCAGCTTGCAAATTATGATTTATCGGGCGCTTGATAAAATTTATCGAATAGTCGATACAAGTTACGAACTGTCAGCTCTAGAGCGACGTTATCGACATTACTCAGTGTTGGAACTATTTTTTTTAGTAAGCTGTTTGGAAGTGCCGCCCAGCACTTTTATGCTGTTTGTTTTAGACGATTGAATACCTATCAAGGGTGTTGCTTTGCTAGTGAAAGACTACCTTTGAAAATAAAAAATTACGTTCGTTCCAAAAGAAATTAAGTGTAAGTCGCACTTAACTAGTCAAGACCAAAGCACTCTGTGTGTTCTTTTATTAACTTTTAAGCCTGCTATTCATCATATCAGCCTGTAGACGTCCACTGCTGGACAAAGGCCTCCCCCACGACGCCCGGTCCCGCGCTAACCTTATCCAGCCGTGTCCCGCGACCTTCACCAGATCGTCGGTCTACCTTGTGGGAGGCTGTCTTCCGATACGTGGTCGCCACTCGAGAAGCCTTCTATTACTAAGTTATTAAATTAAAATAAAAGAGATTCCCATCGATCGTTCTCTGAAACCCACCATAAACTAAGTTAGTTTTTCCTTCAAATCATCACGCAGTGAACCTTGTGCCGCGTTTCTCTTTGAACCCCATTTACAAAATTCCTTAAACATTCCCAAAACTTCCCCAACTCCCAAATCGAGTTGTCGAAAAATTCCCCGCGCTCAGTCGACGAGACGGGGCTTAGCACCAAGATGGATAGTTCAACTTATAAACTCCGTACTCTCGGAAATTATTGTTAACTAGTTGATAAAGAAAGTCTTCCGTATCATGGAAGTAGGTACTACATATACTTGAGAACTGGTATGGAAAGGAAAGGACACTGCATGCAAAGTATCATCACCGTCATCATCATGTCAGCCCTTCAGCGTCCACTGCGGGACATAGGCCTTCTCAAAGTCCTCAAAGTAAAGTCTATAATTATGTTGTATCTCGGTGTAGATATAGGTAGTTTATATTAGGTTCATATAATTTACTTTTCAAATAGTACATTTTAGACTTTCGCGCATTGTACCGTGAGTGTTGTGTGCCGGGACTTTCCAATAATACAAGATCAGCAGAGGGTAGTTTCAGAAACTACTCACAGCGATCAACAATGACAGCTCGCCTCTCCAGTCAGCTCGTGACCACGGCCAGTGTAACCTGGTCGAAACGTCGGGCAAGGTAAATAAAACTTATTCGTGTGTAAGACCCGTAAATAATTATATAATTACTTTTCAAATGTCAAAGCAAAAATAAAAATTAATTACAATGCCAAAATACAAAATTATTTGTTACTAGCCGATGCCCCGCGACTTCATCCGCGATATAAAATATACTATTTAAATGTTATTCAATTTTTTTTACTCGTTCTAATCATGCCAGTTTCTTAGTTATAAAAGTTTGTCAATAGATGGCGTTAGGTAAATCCATCTAACGCCATCTATTAACAAACTTTAAAACTAAGAAACTGGCATGATTAGAACGAAACAACCCGCTATCATTTGGTTCTTCGCAAGATATATAAGATAGGCGTGCGAATTATCCACCAGTTTTTACCTCTTTATTATTAGTATAGATTTATCAAGCAATTACCTAAATACTTAGATAGGTATTAGCCTAAGAGTTTACATAAGCTTGCTATATGTATACTCTAAGGTATTAACAGGAATTTAAACCATAAATTAAGCCAGAGTGCTAGTGACTTGCTACTCTCTCTCTCGAGGGACCATAAATTGTTTTATGCTCCAAATGTGCCATTAATGTAAGTTTTCAGCACATCCAAGAAAATTAGGTAACCTTTAGACGTAAGGTAAGTAATTACGGGAACTGTTGACTAAGGATTTTGACTTGACTACCCACACCGTTAAGCGTCATTTTCACCACACATCTTGGGCGTACGCCCGCCAAGGTCATGTTAGACGTTAGAATTACACCATCTAGCGCGGCACCTAGCAAGGCATAGACAAGCTTTAAAAAGTAGGTTTTGGCTTTTAAGCCATATTACTTGATATTTTAATTAAGATATGGCTTAAAAGTCTAGTCCAACCAAGCCAAAACCTACTTTTTAAAAACGTTAGAGCTTGTTAGGTCCAGCACTCATCCTGCACGTCGTGCAAGCAAATAATAATAATTATTGCTGTATAGCAAGCATTTTCACGACAGTTTTGCATGACCTTCTAACATGACCTTGGCGGGCGTACGCCCAAGATGTGTGGTGAAAATGGCGCTTTAGCCGAGTTAGGTTAGCTTCACTCACGTGGTTTGAATGACTTATTTACTTTTTAACTTTTACTTTATAAATAAAAAACTATATCAAATTACCGTTTGTATTATTCCCAAACTATACATGTTTTAAAGAAAGTCATTTATTTACTGGCTATTGTTAATAGTATTATCCTACAAGATATGGGAGAAGCTGTGAATTTGCATTTAAAACAGTTCATATTGCAAGGTTACAATCGGAATGGGAGATTAATTAATTACAGATTAGTTTTAGACAGAATTGACGTCAAAAAGAGAATATTGTATTCCAATTTCCAATACCATCCCATTTACCTAAATGTATTTATGCTACCTAATGTATTTTTCGTATTATAATTTTTTATTATCGATTTGCAATTCAATATTGTGCTATATTAAGCCTTAAACGTAACTTAATTTCGATGTTCGTAAGACTCAAACTCGTATCAATAATTTTTAAATCCTATCCTACTAATATTATAAAGGCGAAAGTTTGTAAAGATGTTTGTTACTCTTTCACGCAAAAACTACCGAACATATTTGGATGAAACTTGGTACAGTGACAGCTTATATCCTGGAATAACATATAGTCTACTTTTTAACGCGGACAAAGTCGCTGGGCGTCCGCTAATACCCCCTAAGTAACGGCGAAGCCGCGGGAAAAGACTAGTTCTTGATAGTGCGAGATTGAGTTACACAACCGTCACTCTTATACCTTTCTATACATAATAGCAAGACTCAGGGCCTCTTACACCGCTTGCTGATAAAGTCCAGATACCCTATCTGCAGGTTATCTGACAGATAGCCTGTTTTTTTGGTTTCACAGGTATCTGATTGCCTATATCTTATATATTTTATAAAGTTTATCACACTGATTTATCTGATAGATTAGTTTATCACTAAGATTACTATCTGTAACAATATCAGGAAGTGGTGAAAGAAGCCCTAAACTCGTATAACCATTAAATGTATCTTTATAATCTGTGCAACTCAACCTTGTATCAAGAAATGACTCATTTATTGACATTGATGTTTTTGTGCCACCCTGTAAACGCGATGACCCGTCGCCATGGCGACCGTTCAATTTACTTCCATCCCCCAGCCCCGTCGGAGTTTCTGAAATACGCTGGAATATTCGGGAAACTTCTGCACCGCGCTATTGTGATCGCGCCAAATGCAATATTCGATATAAATTCACTTCGAACTCTCGCACCGAACTTTACGTAGGTACCTATTCAAGATTAAGTACCATTGAGGAGAGGAGATAGTCTAATTAACGAAGACTAAAAAGGGGGGTGTACAGTGCGTGAGCAGGAACCTAAGCAATTTCTTCAGGAACTTGTTCAGGGGCCTTAGGGAGTGAACATACTAAAAGTCCTGGCGTCTAGGGGGTGAGTGTGGGGGGGAGGGGGGGGGGACACAAAGAAGGTCCCACTTTTATGTATTTCGCTAAGATCTCAAAAACGGTGCATCGTAGAGAAAAAATGTCTTCCACTAAATAAAAGCTAATAAAATTCTACACCACTTTTATTCTTTACACATTTTTCGAATTCACTACAGTTTTTGAATTATACGCTCTAGAAAAGTAAAAATTTTCGAAAAAAAAAAAAATCCTTACATTTCCCAACAAACTTTCTTGCTGAAGCGGATCCTGAACAAGTTTCTGAAGAAATTGCTTGGGTTCCTGCTCACGCACTCTACGAACCCTTTATTGACTGGACTAAGAGGGACATTAGCTCTGGTCACAGTCATCCCCAAGTCCATTACAAAAAAACACAAAGCAAGTCTTAAGTGGTCCCTAAACGATCATGCTTGCATGACATGCAACGTTTACATGAAATATCATGCTGCATGATGGACCATCGTGCTTGCTATCAATCAGTACAGTGAAGCAACGGACAGCACGTAGTTTGCATTACAACTAGACGGTCATGCATCAGTGACAGCACGAAACGCATGTCATGCCGCATGATCGTTTAGGGACCCATTAGATCGTGCCTCAGAACCTTTCACAAGTAACCTTATCATAGTTACTTTTCTCAAACATACTTGGAAATGTGAACATTATTTTGACAACCTTCTTCGAGTTATATAGTCATTGCTGTACTGGTCAAATAAATGAGAGCAGACGGGCAAATAATTTGAATGAAAATCCATATTAGCGGTCAAATAATGACCATATTAATTCTTAACATGTCATGTGACCATGGCAACCACGGAGGTAAAATAACAACAGTTTTTAAAAAATTTCGAATTGCCTTGCAAATTGCAAGCAGTTAAGTGTAAAAAAACAAATGAACATTTTGGCGCGTGGAAATTTTTTGTTGTTCGTCATTGATTTTGGAATGTATACGTATGAAATAAAATGGTGTACATAGGTAATAGTTTGAATTTCCGCGCATTTGTTTGAGAAAACTACTATACAAGTTTTGGCCACAACCAGGCATTGATCTGTTACTCTGGTGCGGGCCGCGGCAGTAGTGTACTTACCTTGCACGAAATAAATTTACATGGCCAACAGAGTAATAACATTTGTCCAATAGCCACTCTGTAATGTTAGGCTATTGAATTGATTAGGCAGGTTGTTATACAAACAGATAGCCATACACTAGGAATTTAATTAATGCATATTGACTCTGCTTGGAGGTAAATACAATCTGATTTTGTGCCTTGTACGAGAACCTCGTCATGCGGTTTGAAGTAGTCAGTATGTTCCCGCACGAAAGATTCTGGCCTCTACGTCCGGTTCCCACAACGTCCAATTCTCGAAGGTCCAATACCCCTAACGTCCAATCCTGGAACGTCCATTTTCACTTTTCCTCATCACAAGAAAAAACACAATTGTTACACAGATTGTAAATACAAATCTACTAGCAGTAATGTAAGATAATTAGGGCTTCTTTCACCACTTGCTGATAAATTCCCAGATATCCTATATGAAGGTTATCTACCAGATATCCTTTTTTTTCTGTTTCACAGGTATCTGATTGCCTATATCTTATATATTTTATTTAGTCTATCACACAGATTTAACTGATAGATTAGTTTATCACTAAGATTACTATCTGTAATAATATCAGGAAGTGGTGAAAGAAGCCCTTAATATAATAATAATGTTTTGGTCAAATTCACACACGGCTGTTTAGTCCCAAACTAAGCCGAAACTTGTAAATGGGTAGGTACACTCAACAACTGATAAACATACTTAAATACTTTTAAAATAAATACTTAAATACATACAAACACCCAGAATCCGAAAACCAACGGTTATGCTCATCACACAAATATTGGTCCCGGGTGGGAATGGAACCCCCGACCTTTGGCGCAGTATGCAGGGTCACTACCACTACGCCAACAGGCCAGTCGTCAACCAATTAATTAAAACAGTCAATTAATTTGCTTCGATACTTTTCCCTACGTAATAACAATAGGTGATTAAGTAAACAATTTTCCTTGTTAAAGCATTCCTTCATAACATCCGTGACACTCGATCCTGGTCGCCCCACCACCGGGCGGCGAGCACTTACTGCAGCCCTGTCGGAGCCCTGGACGCGCCAGGAGCCCTATTTTCGAACCGCTCTCCTCGCTTCGAGCGGTCGATTCTACTAATTTTCCTTCGGCATCCGATACAAATCAGTAGAATGGACCGCTCGAAGCGAGGAGAGCGGTTCAAAAATAGAGTTCCCGGACATGCCAGGGCAGATTAAGACCGACAAATCCGACTTGTCTCGGGATTCAACAGCTACTCAACGGGGCACAGTCAATGTGGTGAACAGTACTGACAGTTAAGGCTAAGAATACTAATTATTACTGTAAAGCAGGGACACTCACCACCTACCTCACCATTTCTTCGTGGCCCGCAAATTAGAAAGATTGTCTGTAAGAAATCGCTCTTAGCGATAAGACCGCCTAGATGTACATTACTGTATCTGTTTCTCTCCTTTTTTGTCTGTAATTTTTAAATGTGCAATAAAGTGTATTGAATTGAATTGAATTAGAAGTACAAAGGCACACGTACTTGCTCGACTGCCGCCGATCACTGCGCGCTTGTGATTCGGCTTAGTTCGGCTGTGCTCGCACGCTCGCTTCTAATAGCCCTACTCGCTTGTATTGACTACCGAGGGTGTGGCTCGCTTTTTTATTAAAGAAACATTTGAATACCTTAACTTGTTTATTTGTTTGTTTTGTTTTGGAAGACCAACAGCTATAATAACAAATTATCGTAACTAAAGTACATAATACGAGGCCAATTATAGGTCTCCACAGATAGCATACATCAAAGTAATGATGAAAAAAGTAAATTGGAGAAAACTGTCCTAAGTTTATTGATATTGATAGCACACAAACCGTAGCATACAATGAGAAATAAAAATGGTAATTAGCCTTATCGCTGAAGCAACCCGAAGGAAAAGTAAGCTGTAGTGACAGTGGGTAGACCACCGGAACCGATCGACGGGTTCTATACTGAAAATTGAGTGATGAAGAAGTAATATAGAATTTCGAATGAACGGTGGGCGAGCTGTTGAATGGTGAATGACAGCTGGCAGTTCTAAACGCTTTCCCAACTTCGTTGACAGCGCGTCATTTAAATAGTCAATACTATTTCATAGACAGTTACTGTACCTAGTACATTTTAGACTTTCGCGCTTTGTATTCATAATTATATAATTATTTACGGGTCTTACACACGAATAAGTTTTATTTACCTTGCCCGACGTTTCGACCAGGTTACACTGGTCAAAACGGTCACGAGCTGACTGGAGACCAGTCAGCTCGTGACCGTTATTCGTGTGTAAGACCCGTAAATAATTATATAATTATAGTTACTGTACCTACTTGTCTCATCTAACACTGTGCTAAGGAAAGTAACAAGAAAATATCATATTTCATAAGGCAGTTCGTTATTTTCTTTTTGTTATAATTAGCTCGGAAGGTTACACGTGTATCAGTTTATATTTGCAAGTTTGTTTTCCTCTTCGTGAAATTAATTATGTATTGAAAATTCTAAGATAATTAATTATTATTCTTGAATCTATAATAGGACAACTTAATTTCGAGTTAACTAAAGGTTATTTATTAATTTTATTGTTTATTTATTTTCTTTTGGAAGACCAACACCTATAAAACAGTTTTACGCACGTCAAAGAATGTTTTACTGAGTAGGCTGGTGTTAAGGGGATACCAGACACACGCGGCCGGCGGTGGCGGTGGCGGTGGCGGCCTGTTGTATGTGAGCCTTCAGACACGCGCGGCCTGCGTTTGCATATTGAGGCTGCGGCCTGCGGTGCTAGATCTAGGTCTAGTTCACCTGCCAGCTTGTTAAAGTTGTCTATCTATATCTATATTACTTATAAAATCGTAACGGGAGTAAATTAAATCTTATAAAATCGTAACATTGAAGGGATTTAAAAAAAACTTTTGGAATACGTTTTTAGGCTTATCCATAGTTAGTATACTAGCTATAGAGTGCGCGCATCGCTCATTGCCCATTGTGCCAAGTGTAAGCAGGTGTTCTATGGACGCTTCTATATAGATTTTTTCTAGATCGTTCTTTTCCGTGAATCGTGTTTACAGCTTGGCACTGCACATTTCACCATGATTACTCCAAATCTAAATAAATACAGGCGAGAGCAACAATCAGCGCTACTGACGTGTTGTGACTAGTAGCGTCGCTCCGAACATTTCGAGACTGTTCAGACACGTGCTTACAGTTCAGACTTGCTAACGCGCGCTCTATGTATACTAACAACTCTCTGGGCTTATCTGACACCAAAACACTTTTCAAAAAATTTCTTGTGTGTCTGGTCAAAACTACTGGTCCTATTTGAACCGGTTTTTTTTTGTTTAAAAGCATGCGGTCGGACTTAAAATCTGGTGTACTTGGATTTTTAAAATTCTAACCCTAAAAGGGTGAAAAGGGGATATTAAGGTGTGTATGGGAACAAAAATTTACAAATTAAATTTACATGCCGCGAGCAAGTTAGTAACAAGGATACTTTTTAATGCAAACGAAGTCGCGGGACATAAGCTAGTTCTTAATAAATGTATTTACCTGTTGGTGGAGGCAAGTGGAACACTAGGGGTTGAGAGCATTCCGTCTATATACAACATTCCTCGATTCAATCATGAAGCTATAATCTCTATGGTGGGTTCAATAGACAAACATCATAAATACCTAAGTGTTGCTAGATCTATGTGCGTATTGAGGCAGAGCCTTTCCCAGTCCAGTGTTGCCACTCCACGACGAGCCATCGTCGATTGCTACCGTGATAGCACCAGTGGATTGCGTCACATCCGGTTCCAGGCCGCCAATATCCGGCGCTGATTGCTCGTGACTTCCGGACCGCCGGCCGCTTTGTCCTGCGACCCCAATACAGACAATACACACCTCGGACACGGCATACCTTGGCATTGACTTGAGGCTCTACCAGGCTCTACACGAATGTGCAAGGTACCTAATTGGTCAACATACATTTGAACTTGAAGGGGGAAATGGGGAAAATCTTATAGTCTCTGGGGAAAATCTTGTTCTAAATAACAACTCTAAATATTAGCAGAAAAAATCTGATGAATTTAATGCGTATAATTGATAAATCACCGACATAGCTCAAAGAATTGCGAAGCTGAAGTGGCAGTGGGCTGGGCACATCGCTCGTAGAACTGACGGCCGTTGGGGCAGAAAGGTTCTCGAGTGGCGACCACGTATCGGAAGACGCAGTGTAGGCAGGCCTCCCACAAGGTGGACCGACGATCTGGTGAAGGTCGCGGGACCCAGCTGGATGAGGTTAGCGCAGGACCGGTCGTCGTGGAGATCCTTGGGGGAGGCCTTTGTCCAGCAGTGGACGTCTACAGGCTGATATGATGATGATGATGATGAATTGATAAATATAATATCAAAGACGGCAATCTGACTTGTCATAACAATTGAACTTCAACTATATTCTCACTTCACTAAAGCGCGACACAAACAGAGCGGTGCAGAAGCGTGGCGGTGGTGGCGTTTTTTTTTGTAACGTTCGAAATAGTATGAAGCCCTTCACATCAAAACCGCGCGGTATCGCGGCGGCACCGCGCGGTTTTGATGTGAAGGGGACGCCCAAAAAATAGTAGGTATTGAATCACGACACAGACAGAGCGGTGCGGAGGCGGGGCGGTGGCGGTTTTTTGTAATGTTCGAAATAGTATTGTAAGGAAAAAGTAAAAGTATCTTCAAACTATTTCGAGCTTCCGCACCGCTCTGTCTATGTCGCGCTTAAGACTCAATACTATTTTTGACAAAGCGTACAGATTGCCGCCTTTGATATTAAACGAGTCAATTGTCACAGATAAATAAGCACAACTGAAATGTGTCACTCCCGTCTGATGGAGGTGTCAGCGGCCGCGTCTCGGTAATCCGGCAATCCGTCTGGGCGTGACGTCACGTCGCGCCCAGATTAATGCACGTGCGTGCGGACAAGCCTTAATGGAAAAAGTTAAATCGAGATCCGGCCGCGGCGTATTCTGGCGCAGTCGGCGGGATCCCAACCTACGGCACAGATAGTATGACCTAATAAAAATAAATAAAATAAAAATAAAATATCTAGCTACTAGAATTATAAACGTACATCGAAGAGTGCCAAGTAACGCGATTCTGACACACCTCTTGAGTGCAAAAGTGCCTTGAGTAAAGGTTCCATTTCATACTCGAAATCAGTTTCGAAAATCGAACATTCTGGACGCCGCCGGTGCGAAATGACTCTCAGGTCGTGACGAAATGTTGTATGAAATTTCATTTCGGTTAGGTTCTTTTTAAGGTAAGTTTGTCCAGAGACTCGATATTATCTCGCGGCCCCGTAGTTGGCAAAATGACCTCGCGCCGCGCCGCGGGGCGAGGTAAAAGACCTAATATAAGAAGAAGGGCCTCTTACACCGCTTGCTGATAAAGTCCCAGATACCCTATCTGTAGGTTATCTGACAGATAGCCTGTTTTTTTGGTTTCACAGGTATCTGATTGCCTATATCTTATATATTTTATATAGTCTATCACACAGATTTATCTGATAGATTAGTTTATCACTAAGATTACTATCTGTAACAATATCAGGAAGCGGTGAAAGAAGCCCAAGAATTTTGTCGAGGAAACATGGCAAAATTTTCTAGATTGATTCTGTACTTATTTTGTTATTTTTAGGGCTTCTTTCACCACTTCCTGATATTGTTACAGATAGTAATCTTAGTGATAAACTAATCTATCAGATAAATCTGTGTGATAGACTATATAAAATATATAAGATATAGGCAATCAGATACCTGTGAAACCAAAAAAACAGGCTATCTGTCTTATAACCTACAGATAGGGTATCTGGGACTTTATCAGCAAGCGGTGTAAGAGGCCCTTAGTGTCGTTCGTACCGAGTACAAAATGTCTTTTCTTACCCTTGGAATGGAAGCTTTTTATACGTACGCCTTCAGCTCACGTCGAAACTAGCTTCCTCCCTCGGGTAAGAAATATCATTTTGTACTCGGTACGAAATATACTGTTCTCAGACAAAAGTGAAGGACACTCGAAGAATATTACGTACCAGAATAGGTGGGTGGTTGTACTGTTGTGTATTTAGCCGGATTGGCTCCCCCCGCAGGTAGGATTAATGTTCCAACTTGTCCGGGCCGGGACGTGCTGCTAATGTACTCCACAGATCATGTACTCCCTGATGGATGACGCAGATGACAGCCGATATCTGGCACGCTGGAGAAGCTATTTAAACTTTATGATCCTTGTCTATGCACCGTCAATACCTTGGGTATAATATAATGGCTGGAATTCTGGTTGAGTTTACGGTAGGTGTTATAAAAAGTTGAATATTGTCATCACATGAAGATCTTTTGAGCTTTATTTCAAATATTTTGGGGTTTGTAGAGCGGCTAAGCTTATGAGATACCAAGCTTTAAATTGCTTTAACTACGTACAATAAAATAAAAAATAAACATAATGCCTTATTACCATTATGCCTTTTGGGGTTTTTATAATTTCGAGATAAAGTAATATGAAGTCATAGCGTCAGTGGCCTCGGGGATAAGACGCGACCTATCATATCGAAAGGTCCGAGGTTCGATACCCGGTTGGGCCATGTACCAATGGGTTTTTTCTCGAAAGTACATTTACTGACTGCTCTCAAACGGTGAAGGAAAACATCGCGAGGAAACCTGCATACGCCGATTCTTAGGCGCATGAGAAGTCCACCAACCCGCACTGGGCTAGCGTGGTGGACTATAGCCCGAACGCCCTCGTTGAGAGGGTAGGCCTGAGCCCCAGCAGTGGGGACATTAATAGGCTGTTGATGATGAAGTCATAGAAGAATTTTTTTTCTTTCTTGACTTTAAGTCTTCTAGATGGCGCCATATTAAATTTAATGTGACGTCACATAGCCTATAACCAGCGGACGATCACGACGCTTCCAACGATACCTCATTTGTAAAATTATGTTAAGTAGTTTAGATGTTATGAGGGTACAGATGAACATACATACCCACATACAATACTTACCGGTCAAAATGCTCCTCTTTTTGCTTCGCCGAAGTCGGGTAAAAACAAACTTGTACCACAGTTAGCACTTAGTAAGGTCAGTAAATCGTTCACGGGGCAATGTATTCCCTTCTACAACAATATACCAGAAAAAAAGGCTCACTTTAAAATTTAAACAATTGTTCAAACAACAAGTGTCATCAACAGCCTATTCACATGTTCCCACTGCTGGGGCTCAGGCCTACCCTCTCGGCCAGGGCGTTCGGGCTATAGTCCACCACGCTAGCCCAGTGAGGGTTGGTGGACTTCACATGCTCCTAAGAATTTCTTCTTCGGCGTATGCAGGTTTCCTCGCGATGTTTTCCTTCACCGTTTGAGAGCAGTCAGTACTTAAGTTTCGAGAAAAAACCCATTGGTGCATGGCCCGGCCGGGGATAGACCTCCGGACCTTTCGATATGAGAGGCCGCGTCTTATCCCCGACGCCACTGACGCTCTACGCCACTCAAGCTCAAACAACAAGTGTGAAGTCCAACAACAAAGGCTTTGGCTATCGTGGTGGACTATAGCCCTAACGCCGTCGTTGCGAAGGTAGGCCTGACCCCAACAGTGGGGATATTTATAGGCTGTTGATTTGATTTAAAGCAAACATTGTCTTTTGACCGTAGAACGTAATTGTGTACGCATACAAGCCTCGGTCTGGGGTGAGACCGCAATTTGTCAACATGTTCCCGGGTCCGGGAGGTCCCGCGGGGATCCCGGTCCCCACCTATTTTTATTTTGTCAACGTCCGTCCCCGGGGGAGGGAGGGGGGGGGGCGTGACAAATCTTTTGAAACGGCAAACATGGCGTTTACAGGCCAAATTACAAAATTGATAACTGTAGGGCTCCATAAACGATCATGCGGCATGACATGCAATACGTGCTGTCACTCATGCATGACCGTCTAGTTGTAGTGATTGACGTGCATGACATGCAAACTACGTGCTGGCCGTTGCTTCACTGTATTGATTGACATTCACGTAAACGTTGCAGGTCATGCAAGCATGATCGTTTAGGGACACTTTTAGAGATATGTAAAGTCGACCGCACGTCAGTGGTATGGTAACACTTTGACTTTGAGCTGGCCTAGCCTGTTAGGGAGTTTCAATACTACGAGAGACCAGTTTATACTGGTGTTGTTTCCACTGACGTGCGGTCAACCGTACGAACTTTTATATGAAAAGCTGTAAAGTATTTTAGATGCATTTGAAACTCAATTTTACAAATATAATGACATGTATAATGAATGTCACAATTTTAATAAAACTTGATATTATCTGAATTTCCGCGCATTATTTGAGTAAAGTACTAGTTATACAAACTTTGGCCCCAACCAGGCATCGATGGACTCACGTATGTGTGCCTCGGCGAATGTAAAAGCGAAATAAATGAATCTACTAATATGTAATATCTATAGTTTGGAAGGATTTGAATGTTTGTTAGTCTTTCACACAAAAACTACCGAACAGATTTTGATGAAGCTTTACTTTAAATTATAGATTATGCATCAGAATAACATATAGGCTATAAATCATAAAGTTGTTATATAAATTGGCCATATTTCATACAAATTTAATGCGGGTGAAGCCTATATGGCTGGCTGGCTAGACTGTGAACTTACGAACCAAATAGTTAAAAATACATAGATGGCGCTGATTCACAATGTCACGTTTGTATTCAGGAAAAACAGTTCCCGCGGGAGAAACTTGTCTACGCGGGCGAAGCCGCGGAAAACGGCTAGTGCTTAGATATTTATGAGAACATTAAAAATTCCGCTTGACAGACGCATCGGGCGAGTCAAATCACGTACAACCAGCGTGACGTGAGCTGCGCGCTGCTACCCCCAGCCCCCCGGGGACCTGGGAACCCTCGAACGGAGGGGGGCAGGGAAACCTGAAACGTTGCAAGGAGATTCTCGCAGGAGCGGCAAAAATGTAGCGGAGGCGACGACGTGTCCTGGACACTAGCTGCTGTCCGCATTGCAGTGGTGTGAGGACCAGGACAGGGGCGGAGCAAGGAGTCTAGGGACCAGAGAAGGTCCACATATAATCATTATTTAGGGTTCCCTACCTCAAAAGGAAAAAAAGGAACACTAAACTAGAATCACTTCGTTGTCCGTCTGTCTGTCAAGACTCTTTTTCTCAGGAACTCGTGGACTTATCAAGTTGATATTAACATCAAATACTCAGGTCTGCAGTCCCTTGGAGCTGTGAAAAAATCAAACTTCTAAGTTAACGCAGTCAAAAAATATGGCCGTTGTTGCCGCATTTTTGAGTACCTTGGTAATCAAATCCTATGGAGTACTTCCGGTTTACCTAGAATCATGAAATTAGGCAAAGAGGAATGTCTTATAACACAAGTGAAGGAAAAATTCGAAAATATAACTCGCCGTTTCCCGTGGCTTCGCTCGCGTAGTAAAGTTTCTCCCGCGCGAACAGCTTTTCCCGATGTATAGCCAAAGTGTGTTATTCTGATGTATAATCTATATTACTGTATAGTTTCATCAAAATCTGTTCGGTAGTTTTTGCGTGAAAGAGTAACAAACACCCTTACAAACGTTGGCCTTTATAATATTAGTAGGATAGGATTTCTTTCAGCAAATGAAGACAGCATAATACGGGCAATTAAGTAGCGACGCATATATTACTGTATTCTATTCAAAAGGTTGTAAATGCCAATGTAAGTACAGTCGCGATATTAAAAGGCTGGTCCTCTTAAAGTCTATTTTTGCTTGTACATACCACTGCAAGAAACATACTCAGACTTAGCCGAAAAGAAATGCAAACGTTGTATTGTTTTAATTCGTGTTTATTTAATTTTACTATTATTACTGCAATAATTGTACGATAGAGTCAATACCGTCGATTGGTACACGTCCACTGCTGGACATAGGCTTCCGCAAAGAGCCACTGTCTCACAAAACAGGGCAATAACACAGCGGCCGTATAAAATTAAGGATAAACCCTGGGTTTATTTCGCCGCTGGGCTTTATAAAATTTTCACAACGCACAAACTGAGAACCTCCTCAGGGCATTGTTGGCACAGAAAAATATGTTACATTAAGTTAAGCATTACAGACTGTTGCACGCGGCTTCGTCCGCGTCGACTATGATTAAGTTTCCTAGGAGGTGCTTTTCGCAGCGTAAATAAAATCGGTCTACAATTGACGGAGAAATATAGCGAATATACTTAAAAGGGAAAAATCTCCTATTTTCGAAGTCGGCTAAAAGATGATGGTAAAGCGGTCCCTAAACGATCATGCGGCATGACATGCGTTAAGTTTACGTGAATCATCATGCTGCAGGATGGACCGTCATGCTTGCTATCAATCACTTAGTACAGTGAAGAGTACGCGCGATTGTCAATCAACGGCCAGCACGTTGTTTGCATGTCATTCGCGTCAATCACTGCAATTAAACGGTCATGCATGAGTGACAGCACGTAACGCATGTCATGCCGCATAATCGTGTAGGGACCGTTTAAGAAATTAACCATAGCCATGATTATATTGACGCAGTGAAGGCCTCCCACGAGGTGGACCGCTGGTGTAGGTCGTGGGACCCAGCTGGATGAGGTTAGGGCAGGACCGGTCGTCGTGGAGATCCTTGGTCTTTGTCCAGCAGTGGACGTCTACAAGCTGATATGATGATGATGATGATTTATAGGCTATGTTACATTAATGCATTATTTACACACAAGCAAACAACGAACTGAGTATACTTGTACCTTTATGTACAGTCGACCGCACGTCAGTGGAAACACTTTGACCTTGACCTGGCCTAGCCTATTAGGGAGTTTCAATACTATGAGGGACCAGTTTATAGGTACTGGTTTTGTATCCACTGACGTGCGGTCGATCGTACACAATGAAATGAACCAGTTCGGTCTGCCCCTGATGTGCGCGTCTTCATTTACTAAATGTTTTTGCACTTGACCCGAGTAATGGAAGGTCTCGGTCGAGCAAAAAGAAATAACAGACAGACCCGCGTGTGCATTTATGTATGTATTTTTTTATTACACAGAACTGACTTCTGTCCGCAACGGACATATTGTGTCGTTTCGGGAAAAGAACATTAATTAGATCCAATGCTTCGTTCTATGGGCTCCCTAAACGATCATGCGACATGACATGCATTAGGTTTACGTGAATTATCATGCTGCATGACGGACCCTCATGCTTGCTATCAATCAGTACAGTGAGGCAACGGCCAGCACGTAGTTTGCATGTCATGCACGTCAATCACTACAGCTAGACGGTCATGCATGAGTGACAGCACGTAATGCATGTCATGCAGCATGATCGTGTAAGGGCCACTTTAGATCTTTTATTGTATCGAGGTAACTTTACTCAGAAAGCTGAAAGAAGAGTGCTAGCAACGGTGTTGCCAGCTTTCTCTTCAAAACTTTCAAATAAATTCATAGGAATTGTAACGTTAAGAAATCCTATTTATTCTGTAAAAAAAAACTAAAACAGACATGCATTGAGTTAACCCCTTCGGACGTATATAATAAAGTGGATAAGTAAAGTGATTGAAGTGGGTAAGTTTTACCGCATATTATTATGATTGTATGATCCTCTGCCAAGCCTGCCAATATTTTCATGCTTTTTCGTATAATTAACTATTAAACCTAGTTACAAAAGATTTAGGACAAACAAACATACTCTGTGCATTCTACACCCGGCATTGAATAAGTTCGATCGACTTCTATTTCTACTAAAAGCACAGGCCACAAATTAATGTAAAAGGAACAGTTCTGTCAAACTGCTGAAGTGTGCGGAAGGTTATGCGCGCTGATTGGTCCAGCCCGGTCGCGGCGGGTCGTGATTGGTCGAAATTAAAATAATATAATATGTCACTGTCATGTTTTACTACTTTTACAACCAAACAGTGCTTGGGGAAAACGAATTGTGATTGCAGGCAGCAATTTAAACTGTCACAATGTACGCGTTAGTACTTTAATTTAAAATAGTTGGCAACATTGTGTGACGTATATTTTTAGGAGCTCTATAAAAAACCTCACGTTATGGGCCACTCACGTAACTACCTACCAAAGTTTATTCTCCCTCGGGAATATAATTTAGTTTTAAAACACGATTGGCGTCCGGCTTTATTCATATTCATAATGTTAACTAAAAGAGCGTCAGTTGCGTAGGGGATAAGACGCGGCCTATCATATCGAAAGGTCCGGAGTTCGATCCCCAGTTGGGTCATGTACCAATGGGTCTTTTCTCGAAACCTAAGTACATTTACTGACTGCTCTCAAACGGTGAAGGAAAACATCGTGAGGAAACCTGCATACGCCGAAGAAGAAATTCTTAGGCGCATGTGAAGTCCACCAACCCGCACTGGGCTAGCGTGGTGGACTATAGCCCGAACACCCTCGTGGAGAGGGTAGGCCTGAGCCCCAGCAGTGGGGACATTAATAGGCTGTTGATGATGAATGTTAACTCAGCTGTCAAAATGATAACTTTCTAACAAAATAACAACAAGGCTTAGATTTAACAATTTATTTTAATGTGTAACCTAATTCTAAGCAACGGTATATTTATTACAATAAACTTTGTAATAAAATTGCCTTGTAACGAAGTGAGGGTAGTTAATAGAATACTGCCCGCTTGTTTTATTAGAGTAGATATTGACCGCGGCTTCGCCTGTGTTGAATAAGTACATTTTAAAAGAAAGAAAAAAAACTTACTTGTGCTGCTTCCAGCCGGCTCATCTGATCAGTTGGATATCTATAGCGATCTGAAAGTCCTCCATCTACTCTCTCGATGACCGTCATCAGATCATGCCGCGATCAATCCTTCACGGAGAACCATGGCTTCAAAGTGACCTCGATTGTATGAAAATCTTGCCCCGTTTCTAATTATCCGTCCACCTATGTATATGCACTGACCCTTTTATTTACCAGCAATTGGCACAGATTTGTGAGGAATCTGAATTATCATCATCATCAGCAAGCCCACTGCTGGGCTATGAACACCGCCATTCCCATCTAAACAAGCAATTAGTGATTTAAATTAAAAATTCAATCCCCACAAACTTTCTTCCATTGTTTCCACAACGTCGTCTGGCGAGAGCATACATTGTACTGTTTACTTCGCAAGCTTTCTGCACAAAGATTATAATAACACCTCGAGCGCTGGCAACACTGGGGTAACTATTGTTTATTTTAAACTAGCTGCGGAAGGAACTTGGAAATACTTTAACAGTTTGCTGGGAGGCGTAAGTGCGAATACGGTTTCGACAAAGCGGCGTGGATGCGGCGAACCGAAGATCGGGTTTACAGTACAAAATGCTGATGCAGCACAGAGAGAATGTTCTGCAATGCCACCGTCCACGGACACTGTAATCGCAACAAACCCTATTACACTACAGACCTTATTGTAATAAGTATCATCATATCAGGATATAGCCGAAAGATGTCCACTGATGCTACAATTAATAATAATAATAAATATCACTTTTTCTCTCTCTCTCTTCTCTCTCTCTCGACTCACCTCTTTACTGTTCTATACTTTTCACCTCATTGTTGTAATTTTTTTTATTAGAATTATTACCATAAGATCAGATTGAGGAATGATGAATACGTGGCACAGGCACTTATTGCCTATAGAATAAAAAAAAGTGAAGGAAACCTGCATACGCCGAAGAAGAAATTCGTAGGCGCATGTGAAGTCCACCAACCCGCACTGGGCTAGCGTGGTGGACTATAGCCCGAACGCCCTCGTTGAGAGGGTAGGCCTGAGCCCCAGCAGTGGGGACGTGTTAATAGGCTGTTGATGATTTATTTATTTATTTCATATACAATATATAAGGCATTACAGACAGATTCCAAAGCGCCTTACAATTCAAAACTAACAGGACATAAACATCACAATGATTATGTTTTAATAAAATTATTGTAAGTATAGGTGATTTGAAATTACCAGGCTCTTTCATGTAACTTTGACAATAATAAATCGCTTGTCAGTGATATTATGCCAACATTGTATGTACATACATTACATACACATCCAGACGAGCCGTCTGTCTGTCGCTGTGGAATGCTGCAATTGCCCTTTGATGTCAAATCGACGCGTGTGAAGGAGATAGGACATACATTTATTGAGCTTTATTACATTTTGTACTAATGAGAGAGAAATGGATTAAATTCACAAGTAGATTTACAAGTTACGTAAAATTGGGAAGCCTGTCTGAGTGAGGCAGAGTGATTTGAATATCTCATGCCGGCTCTGACTACAAAATTCTAAATATTTGGAATTGCTGGTACATTTTAGAATTCTCGCTTTATATTCAATAAGTAACTAATTCTAAAAAAAAATCTAAAATGACTAAATAAATAAAATAAATGAATAAATTGACTGAGTCACGACAAAAACTACATCTAGGTATAAATACTAGGTACTTACACTTAAGTCTAAAACTTTAAACTTTAAGGGGGGAAATAACATGTAGGATACTTTTAACGCAGACGAAGTCGCGGGGCGTCCGCTAGTTTATTGTATACTAGCTGTTTACCGTTGCCTCACCCGCGTGTTATAGGTTTTTCTTTTTGCTCGGCTCCTAAGAATCGTAGCGTGATGTTACATAGCCTAATAACCTTCCTCAACAATTAGGCTATCAAATGCACAAAGAATTATCCAAATCCGACTGGTAGTTCCAGAGATTGGCGCGTTCAAACAAACTCTTTAGCTGTATTATGTTATAGTATAGAGATTACTTATTGTTTAATAAACGAACATGGAAATTTTATTCTCATTTTGTAATCTACATCCATTTTAATATTATATTCGTATCTCGGCTCCACATACGTTATTATATGAGATGCTCTGCGCGATTATTGTATTGTGTACTCTATACAAAGCGAGACGTTTAAAAGCCGATACCGGCTTACTGTCGGCTCGATATGGCTTTCTTTTAAAGAGGCCAGATAAAGATGGCGGAAAATTTATTGAGAAAGATTATTAAAGCGTATCACAAACACACGCGGCCTGCGGTGGCGGTGGCGGCCTGTTGTATTCTCTATGAAATGTATGTGAGACTTGCGACACGCGCGGCCTGCTTGTTCATGTTGTAGCTGCGGTAGGCCGCCATCGCAGGCTGCGTGGGTCTGGGTTACTCCTTAGACTTAAGAAACCGAAACCGGGTATCCAATTAGCGGTAAATCTGATCCCGGCCACAAAGCCTATACATCATTCTATAGTTGAAACTGATTCGGGTACTTAAATATTACTAAATATTAGGTACTCCTCTTAAAACCGAAACGAGAACACCTAACCTTCGTAACTATGTTCGCAATCAGTTTCGAAAATGGACGTTTGTTTCCTGTTTTGAGACTGGCTTTGGAGACGGATTTTATACAGTTTAGAAGCTATCGGTTTTAAACACACATTAACTTTGACTTTTTACGTAAGAAAACTATGTATTAATATTTGTAATGTGAGATAAATAAATCTAATCTAATCTAATCTAAAAATGGACACAATCTCTATTTTTTCAGCTGTGGACCTATCTACAGAAAATATTACTTATACCTACTTACTTATCTATTTTTAGGGTTCCGTACCTCAAAAGAGGAAAAAATGAAATCCTAGGATCACTTCGTTGTCCGTCTGGCAAGACCATTTTTCTCAAGAACGCGTGGAGGTATCAAGTTGAAATTGATATCAAATACTCAGGTCTGCAGTCCCTTGGTGTCGTGAAAAAATCAGACTTCTAAGTCATCGCAGTCAGAAGATATGACTGATTTTGCCGCATTTTTGAGTAGGTATCTTGGTCATCAAAACCTATGGGGTACTTAAGGTTAACCTAGAATATTGAAATTTGGCAATAAGCAAGGTCTTAACACAAGTAAATAAAAAAATCCGAAAACCGTAAATTTATATTTACATCACAAAAATGTCTTTTTTTTTGTCTTGTACCAACAAACATAACTTTGCGTATAAAATTTCATTAACGATTTTCTCATTATTTCTTTAATTAAGTTCGTACGGAACCCTCAGGGCGCGAGTCCTACTCGCACTTGTCCGGTTTTTTTTTGTTAGATTCAAGCGATTATACTTAGATACTATACTTAGAGATCTGCTACTCTTTTTTATCATTTGATCTGCAGATATCTTAAAATACATAAAAATATCTATTTAAAGAGAGACTTCCTTAAAAAATAAAACACCTAAGATCTTCTAAGAATGCCCGGTCCCGAAATTCGGCTTCAATATTAAAAGTATTAGTCGGAATGGAAATCTCCGGGACCGGCGCTCAGTGAAGTATCGGGAATTTACATTTTCCCGATATAAACGAATCTCTCTGCGAATTGGGGGGCGAAGGGGGGAAGTGGTTCGCATTTTAAACAGGCCAATATCCTGGAGCGGTGACAGTGGCTCTGAATTAGCTGGGTCTCTTAGCGTACCGTTGAAATCGACACCCAAATTAGGTTTTACCAGCTGATTCCCGTGGGAAAAGTTCCCGCGGGAACAGCTTTTCCCGAGGTAGGTCTTTCAAAGAGAGGGCGTCAAAAGAGCCCTTCAACCTTGGCCGGCGCCGCACCAGCACCCCCCGGGTGTTGCAGGTGTCTGTGGGCGGCGGTGACCTCTTAACATCAGGAGACTTGTTGCCCCCGTAGCAATAAAAATAAATATTCAGCCTTACTTTTCTGACTTATTCGATCTCTGCAGATCCAGCTGTTTCAACCTGGAGCTCGTTATCTTATCTGCAGCACTCCCATTGTGCAGTGCTCCCTGGGGTCCCTTTTGTGGCCACGGACAATGGCGTAAGATCTAATTGTACTTGAAAAATAATAGGATAAGCCGACAATATCGTGAGTGCTGTGTTGAAGAGAAGAATAAAAAATAAAAAAATAAATAACAATGAAGCTAGTAATGATTATTAAATACTCGAAAAACTTTATAATGCAAATAATGATCAGGGTAATAAATAAATAAAAAATTGCAAATGCTACGCTTACAGACTGTTTTCAAATTTTAACATTATTTATTTCACATTTTAGACTTTCGCGCTTTGTATTCATAATTATATAATTATTTACGGGTCTTACACACGAATAAGTTTTATTTAAAAAACCGCCAGACGTATAAGTCAGCCATTGCGGACCACGTCATTAACGCTGCGACTGACCACTGGATTGAGCTCCACCAACCTAAAATCCTGTCCACCGATCGCCACTACTATCCGCGGATAGTGCGAGAAGCTATTGAAATCAAGAAATTTAAAAATTTTAATAGGGAAGATGGTTTTAAATTGTCACCGTCGTGGAATCCAGTGATCGATAAACTTAAATCTCGTGACTTATCGTCGAATACACCCGCGGATACCGTGAGTGTTGTGTGCCGGGACTTTCCAATAATACAAGATCAGCAGAGGGTAGTTTCAGAAACTACTCACAGCGATCAACAATGACAGCTCGCCTCTCCAGTCAGCTCGTGACCACGGCCAGTGTAACCTGGTCGAAACGTCGGGCAAGGTAAATAAAACTTATTCGTGTGTAAGACCCGTAAATAATTATATAATTATTATTTATTTCCATAAAGTTTAATAGGAAGACGAAATACAATAAAAATAAATTACATCTAAAACTAATACCTATGTACCTGTAATATTTTCCCATCCAGGCAAAAGTTCTCGTAACAAAAGGCGACAGCGCCATCTGTTATGGTTATACCAAATCTAATCTCTGAAATACGTGTTCCTGCCATCTAGCGGTGAGTAGCGGAAACACTCGAAGTTAGTACCCAGCTCGCTTGAGTTACAACTGAGATATTTCTAAATGTGGCGAACAGATGGCGCTGGTTGTAGCTTCAAGTCGGTTACACTGCCATCTAACGACGTTTTTTTAGTAAACTTGTGGTTTTCACAGAGCAAAGCAAGATACAAAAATACAAACCTAGATGGCGTATAAAATGCGTTTAAAAAAGTTGTCATCTTTTATTTATTTTACTGGCCTGTTGGCGTAGTTGGTAGTGACCCTGCCTACAGTACTGTGCCAGAGGTCGTGGGTTCAAGAACCAACATTTTCTGTGATGAGCATACCTATCTGTTGGCTTCCGGATTCTGAGTGTTTGTATGTACCTATTTAAAAAGTATTTATGTATGTTTATCAGTTGTTGAGTGCCCATTTACAAGCTTCGGCTTAGTTTGTGTCCAAACATTATGTCCAAACATTTATTATCAAAGGCGGCAATCTGTCGTTCGTTTTTGTTAAAATTGAATATTGATTGGAGTCTTGGTATAAAAAAATGAGAAGAAAGGAGAAAGTTTCAAAACTCAACTGTCATCGAAAAAAATCTGATTTGCCTTTCAAACACAATCGAGTGGATACCAATTACTCCTTCATGCAATTTTAAACTTTAGGCTGCAGATGTAAAGACGATTATTAACTGTTAAAAATCCTCCATGCTGGTCTTTCTTGCGAGGTCTGCGGTGACTCTCAAACCGTGCTGATGCGATGCAGGTCCCGCAGGTCCCCGCCGACGCTGGCTCCAATTAATTCCCGGAATGAGACCGTAATGATGCAATCTGAGACCCACTTTCCATTTTCTCCCTGAATGGCTCTGGTTACGTGCGAACACTTCATTTTCCTCATACAATGCGGCCCTCGGCTTGTTTTCCTCTCGTTGTTTCGTTGAAATAGTTTTTTGACGGGATTCGATGAACATCTTCCACGTCGTCTCGGGAGTGCCGTAGGCGCCGCACACCAGTTAGCAGTTACAAACGAAGACATTATAAATTCTTCAATCGTAACTAACTAGGTAGGTACAAGGAAAAAAAAATACAGCGATCAAATTATTCTTGTTTCGTAATTTTTTCACAAACTAAAAAATCTTCTTTTGTAGCTGGTTACAAACCTCATCCAGCCGGGTCCCGCGACCTTCACCAGATCGTCGGTCCACCTTGTGGGAGGCCTGCACTGCGTCTTCCGACACGTGGTCGACACTCGAGAACCTTTCTGCCCCAACGGCCGTCAGTTCTACGAGCGATGTGTCCCCCGCCCACTGCCACTTCAGCTTCGTAATTCTTTGAGCTATGTCGGTGACCTTAGTTCTCCTGCAAATGTCGGCACAAATCTTGTCATCACATCGACTTGATGACTGATTGAGTGATGTACTTTCGTTTCGTCCTGGATACTGCTAGCCACATCTGCGAAGCGCCTGATGCGATTGTTTGCTAACAGCCGGCTATATTTCTTTTTTCTTAGCAAACGAGAAAAAGTTTGATAAATCCGTGTTCTCAAACAAAACTTGGTAATAAAAAGAGGCCGAGGCATTTTCAACCGACTTCAAAAATAGGAGGTTCCATTATATTATGTTTTTTATGTTATGCATTTGCTAATACATACATGTGTGATAGAAAAATCTTAGTGCTACCTTAATTAGAGGCTTCCACGACATGTATTTTCTCATGAATTTAAAAAAAAAGCTCTCATATGGATGAGTAACAAAATCATTTTAGGGGGTGCCAAAATCGTGCCAAATGTATATCGAAATTGATACTCACTCACACATTCTCATTTTCAATCTCCATATAAATTTGTATGAGCAACTTCCTCCCGCTAATCCGCTTCATTTGTCCGCACCCCCCCCTGATTTTGACACAGAATTTTTCATCGTTTCCCATACTAAATTTGCAAGATGCGATCTCCACATGGAGCGCGCGCGCGACAAAAGAGGTTCGAATCTCCTTGCATTTTCTAATGAAACGACTGGATAATTTTTGGAATATTTGTGACTTGTAAATAAATTTTAAAGAAGTACATGTGAAATATGAAAGCAAAATTGAACGTAAAAGAAATTCTGCCTTTGAGAAATCAGTATTTTTTTTTTTTTACATATTTGATTTGAATGATTTCTTTTTTTATTGAATAGGCTATTATTCAAGGGTGGTCCCATTTCAATTTGAAAACCATATTTTACCTAAGTACTCGTAATAGGGAGGGTGGATAATAATAAAAAAATTGGTAATCAACGAATCAACACAATTTTTTTGTTCCATTCGCGGTTGAGACGATGGGCCCTTGGTCCGAGGACGCAAAGTCTTTTCACAAGACTTGGCTGCAAAGCTGAGGGAGGCCACGGGTGATCCTCTGTGCAAGGAATACCTTGTTCAGAGGATCAGCCTGGCCATCCAACGAGGCAATGCACCCAGCGTCCTCGGAACCATGGGTCCATCGCCCAGCCACGAAGATTTTAGGTAATTTTAGTTTTTATATAGGTTTTAGTTTTAGTTTATCAAATGTGACACCCCCTGATGTGATCGCTATAGACATCCAACTGATCAGATGAATCGTTTGGGATCATCATTCAGCATCGTTATGAAGAAAAAAACCCGCAAAATGGCATAAAAATTTATGAAAATCTTAAAGTTAAGGAATCATTACGATGCTGCATCCAGACGGCTTATCTGATCAGTTGGATATCTATAGCGATCTAAAAGTCCTCCATCTACTCTCTCGACTACCGTCATCAGATCATGCCCCGATCAATCCTTCACGGAGCCCCATGGCTTCGAAGTGACCTCGATTGTATGAAAATCTTGCCTTGTTTCTAATTATCCGTCCACCTATGTATATAAAACTTAAATTGGTAATTCTACTTACTTTACATAACACTATCTACTACATTGTGTATTAATTAGTCGCTAAATTGCCGAACAGATGATGTTTACAAAGAAATCATTTCTTTTTGTCTAAAGTCAGCACTTGTTATCACGAATGACTGTAACTTACAAAGGCGACGTCGTGTATAAAATGGGTCGCACGAAATGACGCCGGTTAGACGTAACAATTGGTTGCAATTTTTCCCGCATTAGGGCGGGTAGTTGGCAGTAAAGTATCGACGTAGACGTCGCCCGCCGCCGCCGCCAGCTGTTACTTGTGTTACTAATGCGATTCCACTTTGTTACCACGCTTTACTAAGGAGAAAGTTATTCTGAATGTCTAAGTCTTGAATGAAAGTTGGCAACAATTGAGTTTCCCTGAAATATCTCGGAAGAAAATATTCTTAGGTATAATAATTACTACTAGGTGAGAATACTAGGCGATGTTACCTGCACGTGTCGATGAAAAGTTACTAAACAATCCGACTTGTTTTGAGAGATTTGTTGAAGCCAGATGCAAGTTATTCTTGCCTTTAAGCGTGACCCACACTGGGCGGCGGCGTTGCGAAAGCGTTGCGGCGGCGAAGGTTTGTATGAAGAACGCGCCGCGCCGCCGCCGCTTTGATGTAAAGGGCTTCATACTATTTCGAACATTACAGAAAAAAACCGCAACGCTTTCGCAACGCCGCCGCTCAGTGTGTGTCACGCTTTTATGTTAATCGCAGCCTATACGAGGACGGTGGATTATAACCCGAGATGTAAGAGAGGGTAGGCCCGTGCTCCAACCCGTGGCCCCAACAGTTGGGACATTATGCCCTCGCTTTAAAAAAAGCTTCGTAACCGGGCTATTGAATATTTTAATTACAAGAAAAGAGGCTGAAAAGAGGAACCAGTAATTCGTCTCCAGGGCTGCGCACGAAATACAGCCCTGGAGACGAATTACTGGTTCCTGCCCTTTGCGTGCGAGACTATGGGCTGCTGGGGGCCAGAGGCGTCAGCCTTCTTAAAAGAGATTGACCGCCGACTTCGTGAGAGGGGGCACGACGCCCGCGCCGGGTCGTACCTGGCACAGAGGCTGTCCATCGCCATTCAGCGCGGCAACGCCATATGTGTGATGGGCTCCTTTGTGCCAGGTGCGACAAGCGGAGGCCTGGTAGTCTAAGTTTACTTATCATTTTTATTTTATTTTTAATTTTTTGTTGTTTTATATTAACTAATTAAGTATTATTAAAGCTTTATTATAATTACAAGGATATATAGCTATTGTGTAGTATTATTTATGTAGGTATAGTTTATTCGTGTTGTTAGTGTAACATACAGTTTGGCCTGTCATCGTCGTTCGAGCACGCAGGAGAGGCAGCAAAACAGAAACGTCATACCATACTAACAAACGTCAAAATCTCACCTGCTGTAGTTCAACTCGCCGCCACGCGCGCAACGGCGGCGCTGTTGTAGAAATCGAGGTCGAGGTCGAAATCGATGTACAAATACGCTTACAGAATAGCACTTTTGACAGATTAATTCGAATATGAAGTGCGTAGTGTTGGTCGAAGTGAACGCGGGATTCCCTTACAGAATGCCACTTTAAACGTCATACCATACTAACAAACGTCAAAATCTCACCTGGCTGTAGTTCAACTCGCCGCCACGCACGCAACTGTTGCGCTGAGAACTTAGAACTCGATTATTGCTGAATTTTATAGAATGCCAATTTGTAATCTCACTGCGGATTCAGGATCGAGTTGTATAAATACGCTTACAGAATAGCACTACAGGTGGCTAGCTCTCGAATAACTGTATTTTGAACCAACTTCAAAATAATAATAGTTTGGACAAATTTACACACGACTGTTTAGTCCCAACTAAGCCGAAGCTTGTACATGGGTACTCGACAACTGATAAACATACATAAATACTTTCAAATAAATACTTAAATACATACAAACACCCAGAATCCGAAAACCAACAGTTACGCTCATCACACAAATGTTGGTCCCGGGTGGGAATCGAACCCACGACCTTTGGCGCAGTAGGCAGGGTTACTACCACTACGCCAAAAGGGAGAAGGTTCTCAATTTGACTGTTTGTTTTTGTGTGTGTATGTTACGCGATACTTTCGCCGGGTGTGAACCGATTTGAACGATTTTTTTTTAATTTAGAATGTGGTTCCAATTTAATTGAATAAATAATTGCCCTTTGAATGTGGTAAAAAAAATTAGGGGATCAGTGAATCGTCGGTGTAAAAAAATCATACAATTTTACAAAGAAGTGAATTTTTTTCGTATCACGTAGAGGCAAGACGTAATTAACAATAGTTATTTGTTATGCAAGGCTGCAAAGTTGGTTATTTTGTGCGAGTACTAGTATTCAAAACTGAGCAAGCGAAGGGTTCAAAGATAGAATCCTGAGCGTAGCGAGGGTTTCAAGGTACGAGACACAAAATGACTTTGCTGCCGAGCGCAACACACAATTTTTCACCTCACCACAGCGAATTGAATCCTTTCGTCGGTTTAGAACCACAAATAATAATAACCACAATTAGAATTGACCACTTCTTTAAATGTCCACCTTCTACAAATTAGAAGAAAAGTTTTAAAAAGTTTTTTTCCAGGTGCAGTTTTCCACGCAGATTTCGAATGACAAAGTATATCCTTCCGAGCCGGTGAGGTGAAAAAAATATTAGACGTAGCAACAAAAAAAACGAAGAAAAGTGAAAAAAAAACCCACTTAGGTGGCGGTATAGGCGGCGGTGACCTCTTAACATCAGGAGGCCCGCCTGCTTGTTGCCCCCGGAGCAATAAAAACAAAAGGTGCAATGGTGTTTCATCAGCCTCTTGGCAGAGTCTGATGCACTCTTCGGCTAACCTTATTTGCTAACCCTACTGGATCTGAATGCTCGAACACAATGACGCGCGGTTATTTGAATGGTAATACCGCGAGCTGTACATTCAATGAATATAGTTGCCCATTTGTGATTATTGCTCTACTAAATCCTATATTCCGTTAATATTATTGTTCGATATTCAGATTCTGTAGTACAGTCGACCGCACGTCAATGGAAACACTATTCATCATCATCATATCAGCCTGTAGACGTTCACTGCTGGACAAAGGCCTCCCCCAAGGATCTCCCCGACGACCGGTCCTGCGCTAACCTCATCCAGCTGATCGTCGGTCCACCTTGTGGGAGGCCTACGCTGCGTCTTCCGATACGTGGTCGCCACTCGAGAACCTTTCTGCCCCAACGGCCGTCAGTACTACGAGCGATGTGCCCAGCCCACTGACACTTCAGTTTCGCAATTCTTTGAGCTATGTCGGTGACCTTGGTTCTAGTATTAAGAGAGACCAGTATATTATACTGGTTTTGTATGCACTGACGTGTGGTCGACCGTACTTTGTTAATAATTCTAACCTTGTAAACTGAGATGATTCCTGTGATATTTTAATTTTTGTATGGTAGACGATTTTTTCGTGTTGTTACGTTTTTTTTTGGATTATCAACAAATACTTACCTAATCATTTTAATGACTGATTTATGGCAGTCTTTTTAGTAGGTACGTATAAATTCTTAGGGGACGAGATGGGAACAAACCCAAATATTTGATTAAAACAAAGAAAACAATTAAACGAAGCACCAATTCCAATAAAACATCACAGTAATGGAAATGGAATTTTATTTTTATGGAAACTTGTGGAATAAGTAATTACACGCATAGCAGCACCGACATGGAATTCCATCAGACCCGAGCAAAGTACAAACAACTGTCAAAATGTTCGGCGCAGTGCCTCTACTGTGTACATTCATTACACTGTCCAAATACCACAGTTACTTGACGAGAACTATTTGAACCACGCTTTTGACGTCAATTGCTTTTCGACAAGAGCATTCCAGTGGGTTTGCTCCTTATTTTCACCGAATAGGACGACCGTAGGACCCTCAGACCTCTTTCGGTCTTACTCCCGGTATTCCACTCCAACGTCTACCTCCTCGAACGTCCACCTCCCCGAACGTCTACCTTATCGAACGTCTACCTTCTCGAACGTCTACCTCCTCGAACGTCTACCGTTTCGAACGTCTACCTCCTCGAACGTCTACTTCCTCGAACGTCCACTTTCTCGAAGAGAGGAAGACGAAGGAGTCGCCGTATTCAAAAGTGAAAAAAGTCGTAATTTTAAGTCAATGTTTCATAAACGGTTTACGGAAAAATAACGGTTTACTGACCTTACTAAGTCTTAGCTGTGGGTAAAGATTGTCTTTATTTCTTGTACCTGTTTATTAAATTATCAAAATTATCCAAGTGGAACACTTATCGTTTCCACTTTGTATTCTCGTATTTAGTTTTACTGTTTTTAGTACATACACATATTCACGCTATGTCCCTGACGAGGTAGGCGGAAGGAACAGATCGCCAAGTATCGCGATCCTGACACACCTCTGTCGCTTCGCTCAGTCCCATCTGGTTTCTTTCTATTACTAAAGCCTTGAATCAAAAAATTTTGCCACTCCCATATGGATGAGTAATAAAAGCATCCTATGTGTGTCAAAATCGTGTCAAATGGATTACAATATTGTAACTCACTCACACATTCTCATTTCCAAACTCCATATACATTTGTACTAGCAACCTCCTCCCGCTACTCCGCTTCCTTTGTCCGCACCCCCCCGGTAAGTGGCACCATAGTTTCCGATACTAAATATGCAAGAAGCGAACTCCACAGGGAGCGCGCGCGCGACCAAAAAGATTTAAACCTTTTTGACTAAAGGTAATACCTACATGTTCTAAATAAGTATGAAGCGCATTCCACTCCAAGCTGGTGCACATGAGAAGGTGGAGTCAGATGTCGCCGGCTGTAACGCGAGAACTGACACCTCATAGCGTCAGCAACGCAAATAAAATTGCTACGAAAGAAACAAACGGAAAACAATGCAAAAATTACGTTTCGCATCATATTTCGCACGAACGAAACGAAACTTCACACAAATGACTAGTCGCACAATCCTACATTGCACACACGTATTTCGCACAAACGAAACTTCACACAAATGACTAGTCGCACAATCCTACATTGCACACACGTATTTCGCACAAACGAAACTTCACACAAATGACTAGTCGCACAATCCTACATTGCACACACGTATTTCGCACAAACGATACTTCACACAAATGACTAGTCGCACAATCCTACATTGCACACACGTATTTCGCACAAACGATACTTCACACAAATGACTAGTCGCACAATCCTACATTGCACACACGTATTTCGCACAAACGATACTTCACACAAATGACTAGTCGCACAATCCTACATTGCACACACGTATTTCGCACAAACGATACTTCACACAAATGACTAGTCGCACAATCCTACATTGCACACACGTATTTCGCACAAACGATACTTCACACAAATGACTAGTCGCACAATCCTACATTGCACACACGTATTTCGCACAAACGATACTTCACACAAATGACTAGTCGCACAATCCTACATTGCACACACGTATTTCGCACAAACGATACTTCACACAAATGACTAGTCGCACAATCCTACATTGCACACACGTATTTCGCACAAACGATACTTCACACAAATGACTAGTCGCACAATCCTACATTGCACACACGTATTTCGCACAAACGATACTTCACACAAATGACTAGTCGCACAATCCTACATTGCACACACGTATTTCGCACAAACGATACTTCACACAAATGACTAGTCGCACAATCCTACATTGCACACACGTATTTCGCACAAACGATACTTCACACAAATGACTAGTCGCACAATCCTACATTGCACACACGTATTTCGCACAAACGATACTTCACACAAATGACTAGTCGCACAATCCTACATTGCACACACGTATTTCGCACAAACGATACTTCACACAAATGACTAGTCGCACAATCCTACATTGCACACACGTATTTCGCACAAACGATACTTCACACAAATGACTAGTCGCACAATCCTACATTGCACACACGTATTTCGCACAAACGATACTTCACACAAATGACTAGTCGCACAATCCTACATTGCACACACGTATTTCGCACAAACGATACTTCACACAAATGACTAGTCGCACAATCCTACATTGCACACACGTATTTCGCACAAACGATACTTCACACAAATGACTAGTCGCACAATCCTACATTGCACACAGGTATTTCGCACAAACGATACTTCACACAAATGACTAGTCGCACAATCCTACATTGCACACACGTATTTCGCACAAACGATACTTCACACAAATGACTAGTCGCACAATCCTACATTGCACACACGTATTTCGCACAAACGATACTTCACACAAATGACTAGTCGCACAATCCTACATTGCACACACGTATTTCGCACAAACGATACTTCACACAAATGACTAGTCGCACAATCCTACATTGCACACACGTATTTCGCACAAACGATACTTCACACAAATGACTAGTCGCACAATCCTACATTGCACACACGTATTTCGCACAAACGATACTTCACACAAATGACTAGTCGCACAATTCTACATTGCACACACGTATTTCGCACAAACGATACTTCACACAAATGACTAGTCGCACAATCCTACATTGCACACACGTATTTCGCACAAACGATACTTCACACAAATGACTAGTCGCACAATCCTACATTGCACACACGTATTTCGCACAAACGATACTTCACACAAATGACTAGTCGCACAATCCTACATTGCACACACGTATTTCGCACAAACGATACTTCACACAAATGACTAGTCGCACAATCCTACATTGCACACACGTATTTCGCACAAACGATACTTCACACAAATGACTAGTCGCACAATCCTACATTGCACACACGTATTTCGCACAAACGATACTTCACACAAATGACTAGTCGCACAATCCTACATTGCACACACGTATTTCGCACAAACGATACTTCACACAAATGACTAGTCGCACAATCCTACATTGCACACACGTATTTCGCACAAACGATACTTCACACAAATGACTAGTCGCACAATCCTACATTGCACACACGTATTTCGCACAAACGATACTTCACACAAATGACTAGTCGCACAATCCTACATTGCACACACGTATTTCGCACAAACGATACTTCACACAAATGACTAGTCGCACAATCCTACATTGCACACACGTATTTCGCACAAACGATACTTCACACAAATGACTAGTCGCACAATCCTACATTGCACACACGTATTTCGCACAAACGATACTTCACACAAATGACTAGTCGCACAATCCTACATTGCACACACGTATTTCGCACAAACGATACTTCGCACAAATGACACATCACACAATCGTACATCGCACTCTCGGGGTCGCACTACTGCAATAATCCTTTTAAAAAAATGTCAGATGCCCTATAGCAATCACAGTTGAACTCACTTAATGGGCTCCCTAAACGATCATGCGGCATGACATGCATTACGTGCTGTCACTCATGCATGACCGTCTAGCTGTAGCGATTGACGCGCATGACATGCAAACTACGTACTGGCCGTTGCTTCACTGTACTTATTGATAGCAAGCATGATGGTCCATCATGCAGCGTGACATTCACGTAAACGTTGCATGTCATGCAAGCATACAGGACACTTTTACATTTCAAATCCCACCAATTCGTAATCCGACACTTTTTAATAAAAAACACAGACTAAACCCCAACAAATCAACCTTTCGAGGCAAAATTAAAAACAAGCCTACATTAAAGGCGTAATATGGCATCAGTAGTGTACTGTGCGGGCGGTTCAGCCCAGCCCGGGGCGGGCGCAATGTGGCCAACTTAGTGCTTTCGGCACTAGATCTGGTGCATTTTTACAGATGTCAGCGCTCAAAATTAAATTTTAGTGCCTAGTGCCCTTTTTAGTGCTTTTTCAGTCACCACCAAAAGTACCAAGCGACGAGCGAGCGCGTATCGGAAATCCGAATTTATGTATGAAATCTGGAGGAATCACTGCTTCTGTAGAAAATTTCATTCATCATTGCAATACTGTTTTCTTTTCTGGTCGCGCGATGAAAATTATATTTATTAACTGTGCTCGGCGACTTTGATTTTATTTTGTAAGGTAACTGAATTGATGTTTAGTTTCTAAATTCCTTTACTCATATAAATTGTTTTTTGTGTTAAAAATCTAGTGCTCATTTCTTGAAAATCCTGTAAATCTGGTGCTTTTTTAGATTCGTTTAGTGCTCAAACATCCAAGGGAGTTGGCCACACTGGGCGGGCGGCGACAGCCGACAGTGTGACGCCGGCGGGCGGCCGCAGCGGACGCGTGTGCTGCTCTCTTTAAATTATACTTACGATCTACCGATAAAAAACTATACTAAGAAGTGTACATAAAAAAACACCAAATTTATTCAAAGCTGTGTATAAATCTGATCACGTTGAGTTCTATAAATACAATTACAAGAAACTATAAATATTAACAGTTGGTTTTATAGTAGTGTTTTGTATTGTGTGTAGAAAAAAAAGTGACGGTGATAAAACTGATAAATATGGTCCCTCTTTGGTGTTAAAAATTTAAAGATATTTTAAATCTATTTACTATATAAGAAACAGTCACACACAGCTGTTTTGATCTATTTTTATTTAATCAAACATTAAATGACTTGCTTACATTTCATTAAAAAATGAAACCACATCTTTCAAATCTTTGTTACTTATCATACTTATTTCGTCCATTGAGATTCTAAACATAAGTCCAACAATAAATATTGACAGTCCTTAACAATGTTCAACGCACTATACGGTAAAAGGTAAAGGTTGTTTGCTTCAGTAATCTCTGGATTTGTCAAACTGATAACTAAAATTCTTTGGACATCATCAACAGCCTATTAATCTCCCCACTGCTGGGGCTCAGGCCTACCCTCTCAACGAATACTATAACTGCGGGCTATAGTCCACCACGCTAGCCCAGTGCGGGTTGGAGGACTTCACATGCGTCTAAGAATTTCTTCTTCGGCGTATGCAGGTTTCCTCACGATGTTTTCCTTCACCGTTTGAGAGCAGTCAGTAAATGTACTTAAGTTTCTAGAAAAAACCGATTGGTACATGGCCCAACCGGGGATCGAACATCGGACCTTTCGATATCATAGGTCGCGTCTTATCCCCGAGGCCACTGACGCTCTTATAATTAGTCTTTGGACATAACTTTTTATAATACCTCAGTAACATGCGTTAAAATAGTCTTGAGTGTATAATATTGAGTGTATAATTGAGTGGATAAATTTCAATGTAACTCATGTCACTATTGAAATACCTACTCGTATATATTTCACATGAATACTTAAAACTTGGATTCAATTTACTATTCTAGTCGTATTTCGAGGCATCCATAGAAGTCTATTAAATTCAATTTAATACAATCGCGTTTAAAATATACAACTGAGATCGCTAATAATTAACTTCATATTCTTGTCTTGTAATCTCTCTTCTTTACTATTTTGAGATAGCTAACTCTATCTCTAATAAAGCTATCTCTACTTCTAATCGGTCTATTTTACTTGATTGACTTATTCCCAAAATCACCTTTTTCCAAAATGACAGATTTTCTAAATGACTTTGTTTATGAATGTCGAATAATCGGCTTTTTGGCTTGAGAAATGGTACCTCCAGAGAGAACAGTTTTTTTTCGTTTGACTTATTCGCTAGACAATAAGTCTTTGCTTCATAAACAAACTCCTTCTCAGCCTCAGAAGGACGCCGGAAATAAACAAAATATTTTACAATGATCACCCAATAAAATGTACGAATATTTCTCCAAAAACGAAAACACAATTTTGTAGCAATTTCTCCCCCGACAAGCTCTGCCATTCTGCCAGAATTTGTTTTACCTCCGCTCTCTTGTGGAGAGCTTGTTAAATCCAAGGGAAATTTATTTTGGTTGATTCTTCATTTTCGTGGAGAGGCGAACCTTGTTATAATAATCTCTATTATTTTAAATTGCTTTTACATAAAAACAATATTTGTTTTCACTCACAGAAGTCTTTTAGCTAAATTTGATGAAACTATTTGCAATCCTGGAGGCGTGACACGGCAATCATCATCATCAGCCTGCACTAGGCGCCACTGAACCCTCGGTTCTCCGCATCCAGTCACTGCCAGCCGCCCTACGCAGGTCGCCGCTCCATCTAGCCGGGGGGCGTCCCACACCACGCCTGCCCAGTCGTGGTCTCCACTCGAGAACTCGTCTACCCCAGCGGCTATCGGGTCTTCAACAGATGTGACCAGCCCACTGCCATTTCAAAGTATAAAAAACATTTTCTTTAGACGCATTTTTAAAAAGTCATTATATTGCACTTTTCATCAAATTATTAGGTATTTTCAAGCATTTATTAACAGCAACCAATCCAAACAATCTTCCATACTACTCGTAAAAATTCACGACCATCCGCTAAATATTTACAAAACTTTTCACTTATCAGAGGCTAGTTTAAACACAGCGCAGGCAACTGTCTGTTGATGGAGCAACTCGCCATAACCGCGTGGGCAGCCCTCAATATTAGCAACACGTTACATCTGCACAGTGCCGCATCGAAGTTCTGCCGCCCGGGCGGTCGAGTTTTGCCGCCCCACCGCCACTGTAGCATTTAATATTGATAATGTAGACAATATATTGTGCACATGACATGTTAATTTTTTAAACTTCTTTATACACAAATGGCATTCATGTCCCGAATTAATTATCTTCTAGTTGATTTTATGTAGTTAATATAATTTACAATAATAATGTCCAATTATAAACAAAGTCAATTTTATTTTAATGATTAGTTTAATTTGTTTGTTTTACACATTATTTACAACTAATTTATACCCACGACTAAGTTTATATTGAAACGTATCCTCTATATTATTCTAGGATATGCTATCGCTGTACCGAATTTTATCAAAATCCGTCCAGCGATTACGGCGTGATTGGGCAATAAACAAACAAACTTCCGCACTGTGGCATTTTCAATTTAGTTGGATAATGCGTTTATCAGTGCTTGAATTTTGCCGCCCCTGCAGTCCTGCCGCCCTGGTGTATATACCGCCCGACCAACGCTGCGTCACACGTCTCACCGCTGACGGGCAACAAGATTGATTACATTAGTTTTCGATAGTTCGCCGCAGATTCTGCAAAGTTATACATCATTATTTCCCCATAATGTTTCATTTTGCCAGAAACAGTCGGATTTGTTTTGGTTATTATTAAGACTTCGTCTGCCAAAATACGCCGCGATCGTTCTTTTAGATTCTCCCCGAAGTAACCGCAAAGCGTTTCACGGTTTAAATGTTTGGAAATTTGGATTTTGTCTTATAGGCAAATTGCTTTTTAGACAACATGATCATAGCCGGACTAATTCTCAATCACGCTTTATCGACTGATCGGATTTTGATGAAACTCGGTACAGTGATAGCTTGTATCCTGGAATAACATATAGAAACCTTTTTAACGCAGACGAAGTCGCAGCCCGCTAGTGTTCTAATACATTTTTCAAATCAAATGTCTTTGGCTTGAGGTAAACAGAAGTTATAGAAATATTTAACTTTCATATAAACTAATTCAACTGTAATTAAAAGTGTAAGGGCCATGTTTCTTCAGTAACAACATATTCAAAGTACAATTCCTGTTCCAAATGTAAGTATGTTTCAAACAACTCCGCCTAACCCCAGGCCTGAACCTTTAACTTTGGCATTTACTACGTTAATATCCTGAATTAAATATTATAATAAACTTTATGGCCAACAGGCTGGAACTATTAAATAATCCTTTATAAGTATAATAGACGCAGTAATATGGGTATTACATTTATAAGCAAAACTATAATAAGAAAACAATTTAGGACCTAGTGCTTGACCCTGTGGTACGAAAAAAAAACAATTGATATTCGATTCAAAGATAAAATTCAAAATGGCGTCGTCAAATGGGAAGGAAAGCACGAAGATGACGGCTTCCTTGGACAGTCTGAAGCTATCTTCAAAGAACGCGTCGCGGAGTTCCTCGAAGCACGCGTCTTCAGAGTCAATCTTGTCAAGAAAGGACAAGGAATGTCTCCAGATGCAAGAGTGTAAGAAGAAGCTCCTGGCGATGGAGCCGCAGGTGATCATCAGGGACGACAATGTGGTGCTGAAATCACCGCCGCAGAAGAAGATTGTGATGCCGCCAACCATCAACCCAGAGGTAACATTCTGCCATTTGTATTTATACTTACGTACTTTGTAATGGATACTGTGGGGACACAGGATCATGCTATCCCTTTCTAAACTTAGGCACTCATCTCAACAGTCACCTGTTGAGAGCTTAAGCATGTAAATATAAACCTACAGATCATCAGTCGTATCACTTTCTACCTCCAACCAGCTGACCCCAAAGATACCGACCACCGCTCCAAGTAAACACCGTTTACGAATTTCTGCCTAGGTATGCAAGTAGTTTCTGCGCTCTTTTCCAACTTCTAAAAAGCTTCATAATAGACCTTCAGACAAGAAGTATCGGTTAAAAATATGCGTGGGATTATCAGAAAAATCGTTACAATGATCCTGATAATAATTCGGATGATTACGAAAATCTGTCTTAGATTCAAATATGATCCGGTCCTTGCAATCGTTCTAGGATTATCGCAATGATCAGATTTTGCAGACTATCCTTCGATACATATAAGTTTAACACACAAAGCATTTGTTTCATTTCAATTGGTAATAAAATGTCTGCAGTCACGTTCGTCCTCAAGCATTAAAACTTGAGGGTAGTCAAAGCTTTCATTGCTTGTTTGGACAATTTGGTATTCGAGTCTCGCGTCTCTCTGTTTGCCCGGTCTGAGGGGCGTAACGAGATTGGCCTTCATAACAGCGCACTGGATAATTTGTTTTTATCGGCAGAAACACAAAAACAAGCAGTAAGTAGCAAAGTTTATAGCGTGAGCGGCGGCGTTGCGAAAGCGTTGCGGCGGCGAATCTGCGGAAAGCGAATAAAAAGCGGAGCCCTTCAGACAACATATACCGCTAGCGGCGGCGGTTTGTATGAAGACCGCTCCGCACCGCGCCGCGCCCGCGCCGCTCTGTGTAGGGGTTCTCATACACTACAAAGGAACACAACGCGCCGCCGCCGCTCCGCAACGCCTGTCTGCGCTAATCTGTCAAATCAAAACGTCAAATCTGTGCGCGCGGTTTTGTCGCTTTCTCCGTCGCACCGCCGCCGCGCCGCTTTGATGTAAAGGGTTTCATACTATTTCGAACATTACAGAAAAAAACCGCAACGCTTTCGCAACGCCGCCGCTCAGTGTGTGTTACGCTTTAAATGTGGACTTACCTATTAATTCACCTTTTGAAAAAATAACTTCTCAATTCGATGCAATTGTGGCGCGGATTTGTCGAAAACAACTGACAAGGGATGCTTTCGAAACCGAACTCTCCGAAATGGACGAAACTTGGTAGGAATGTAGAGCGGGTAATTCTGAGCACAATCACATTTTTCATGTCTGCCAGTTTTTAATGTCTTCTTTCTACTTATATTATTAGAATATTAAAAAATAATGTAACAGGATAAAAATGGCAGTAGAAATCACAAGTATAACGTGGTTGTGCTCAGAATTACCCGCTCTACCTTCCTAGCAAGTTTCGTCCATTTTGTATAGTTTGGATCCGAAAACTTCAAGCTAATACAATATCCTCCAGTTGCATTTGATTTCATAAAAACTTCGAAATTCCGAGACGCGAATAATCATTGCCTTTACATGGGCGGACGCAGATAGCTTTAACTAATCATCATGATCATCATATCAGCCTGTAGACGTCCACTGCTGGACAAAGGCCTCCCCCAAGGATCTCCACGATGACCGGTCCTGCGCAAACCTCAACCAGCCGGGTCCCGCGACCTTCACCAGATCGTCGGTCCACCTTGTGGGAGAAACTTTAACTAAACTGATAACTTATTCGTTTATAAGTAAACTAATGTCTCTATATTCTAACGAATATAAATGAGACATATTTCCTCTTGTATACCTTTAGCATTATAATTTAATTAGGTAATGGATGGTGGTTTGATTAAATTACTCCTTTACGACCTTCTGAGGGTGGGGCGGAGTGGGGGGCTGTCAACAAAGTAGATCCGTCATCAGAGGGGGCTCCGGGCGAGTCACGAGTCTGACATTAGCCTTATTATTATGTCACCAAGAGTGATATGTGTATCTTGGTATTTGTTAGGGTTACTATGATTATGTTATGTTCAGAAGCTTCGGCGTATGCAGGTTTCCTCGCGATGTTTTCCTTCACCGTTTGAGAGCAGTCAGTAAATGTACTTAAGTTTCGAGAATAAGCCCATTGGTACATGGCGCAGCTGAGGATCGAACTTTCGATTTAGCCGAGGACCTTTCGAGATGACAGGCCGCGTCTTATCCCCGACGCCACTGACGCTCTTAAATCTATACCTAATCTATATCTATCTATTCTATACTAAAGAGGTAATAACTGGCGGCTAATTTGCACGCTTATCTTAAATAATTATATTGCGAAGAACCAAATGATAGCGGGGTGCAAAATACACCTAACGCCATCTATTGACAAACATTAAAACTAAGAATCTGGCATGATTAGAACGGGCAAAAAAATTTGAATAACATAAATCCTATCCTATTATAAATGCGAAAGTTTGTAAGGAAGTGAGGATGTTTGTTACTCTTTCGCGCAAAAACTACCGAACAGATTTTAATGAAACTTGGTACAGTTATAGCTTATATCCTGGAATAACATATAGGCTACTTTTTAACGCGGACAAAGTCGCGGGGCGTCCGCTTATATCCCCTATGTAACAAAACGCCTACATAGAGGGCGCTGTTTCGCAATGTAAAAAACTTCTCTATGCGGGCGAAGCCGCTGGAAAAAGCTAGTAGCTTATAACGCGCTTTATAACGCGGATGAAGTCGCGGGCCATCGGCTTACAGATAAACTTTAATAATCTCTTTGAACTAAGATCCGAGGAGACTCAAACAATGACCTTTCATTGTAAACGTCGGGAACTTGGGACAATGTCCCGAAGGCCGCCGCGGCGAGGGCTCAGCACCGACCCAACACCCCAACTTTGCTCTCCCCAAGACTGGTCATCGATCACGACTTCCCAGAATAAATAGCTGAAGTATTCCAAAAGTTTGCTCAGAAAAGGTTTCCAGTTTGTTCGGAATCGCTGATACGGTTCTTTTTACGGACCACGGACGGAAATAAGTGTTTCCTGAAAGTTATTTTGGTACCGTATTGTTTCGAGACTTCGGAGAAGCCTGAAAAAAATATCAACTTATCTGAGAACAAAAAGTCTTCCGTAAAATGAAACTTGTGCCAAAAAGCATATTATAAGTTAAATGATTACATAAATCATAAAACTAGCTGACCCGACTGACGTCTCGTTCTGTCAAAAGCTAGGTGTTTTGACTGTGGCAGTTTGTCTATGATTCACATACAAATTTCAATATCATCACTATCAGGGCTATAGTCCACCACGCTAGCCCAGTGCGGGTTGGTGGACTTCACATGCGCCTAAGAATTTCTTCTTGGGCGTATGCAGGTTTCCTCGCGATGTTTTCCTTCACCGTTTGAGAGCAGTCAGTAAATGTACTTAAGTTTCGAGAAAAACCCATCGGTACATGGCCCAGCCGGGGATCGAACTTCGGATCTTCGGATATGATAGGCCGCGTCTTATCCCCGACGCCATGACGCTCTCTATTGTATATCTATGTCAATACTTAATTGTATCACCATATCAGCCTGTAGACGTCCACTGCTGGACCAAGGGCTCCTCCACGACGCCCCTTCCCACGCTAACCTCATCCAGCCGGGTCCCGCGACCTTCACCAGATCGTCGGTCCACGCAGGCCTACGCTGCGTCTTCCGATACGTGGTCGCCACTGGAGAACCTTTCTGCCCCAACGGCCGTCAGTTCTACGAGCGAGCCCACTGCCGCTTCAGCTTCGCAATTCTTTGAGCTATGTCGGCGACTTCGGATCTCCTCATTTCTGATTCGATCCCGCAGGGAAACTCCGAGCATAGCTCTCTCCATTTACTTAATTGTATATCTATGTATAATATGGGTATATTACGAATGGTTCGGACCCGTGGCCGACACGCGCGACGTGAGGAAAAGAAATATCGTTTCAGGTCGCGGGTTCAATCCCGTGCTCGTTATTTTGGTTATCTCAACTTTTATTAAGCGTTACTCTCGGTTAGGGGGTTTTCCTGTGAGAACTGGGAACCCAGTGTTTTGAGGTATAATGTATATTACTCCATGAGGGAGTGCTTTCAGAAGAATTACACAATTTAGTAGAACTGACGGCCGTTGGGGCAGAAAGGTTCTCGAGTGGCGACCACGCATCGGAAGACGCAGCGTAGGCCTCCCACGAGGTGGACCGACGATCTGGTGAAGGTCGCGGGACCCGGCTGCAGGAGGTTAGCGCAGGACCGGGCGTCGTGGAGATCCTTGGGGAAGGCCTGTGTCAAACAGTGGACGTTGAAAAGCTGATAATGATGAGAATGTTGCGCGGTGTGACCGTACCGTTTATTCTTGAGTTCTCGTCATTTAGTACTGAGATCAGTCAGAACTACAATGAGTATATTTTGTACGCACCCAGTAATAATATTGTACAGAAAATCGTAAAGCGCGATGTTAAAACGTTTCAGTGCCACAGAGCTGAGATAAAAGTCTCGTTCTCGCAGTAAAACTCACATTGTGTTGTTTAATAGACTCGTTATAACAACTCTGACAATTTTAACTCATAGCCAAGACTCTACCTATATTATAGTGAGTCCAGAACTACTGGACCGATTGAGCTAAACTGTTCTGTTATAATAGGTACTTTGGAAAAATTGCCCGAGACAATTAAATAGTCTGTCTTGTTTATCTGTATGTGTGCGTGTTGTTTATTTGTTTGTTTGGTTGGTTGGCTGGTTGACTGTTTGTTTGTTTGTCAGTTTGGTTGTTTTTGTTTGTTTGTTTTTCTTTGTTTGTTTGGTTTGATTGTTTGGTACAAATTTTGTAATCGATTTCAAAGTCAAAGTCAAAACTATTTTATTGCATGTAAGTACAGTGGGTACATTTATACAACGTCAATTATTTATATACCAAAGATCTACCACCGCTTTGGTTGAGCTCGCTCGAAATTCTATTCTATCTCTGTCTTTAAGTATCTAATTTGTTTTGTTTGTTCGTTCGTTTGTTTGTTTGTCTGTTCGGTACAAATCTTACAATCTATTTAAAACTAGCTTCTCGATGACCTAGAGTCATGAAACTTTTAATACAACTCAGAACTGGATAATAATGCAATATTAACACGCAAAAAGCAGAAATTAAAATTAATTACCTATGTTTATTTTTAAAATCCACGTTTTTAAAACCGACTCTGGACCCTCACAGGTCAATCATAAATATGTTAACCTTAAGAAGTATTTCAAATTTCGTTATCCAATCCCTTTTGTATCGGATTTCGATAAACAAAATTGGTTTTCGGTCCATTATCGACTTGATTTATATAAAAATCTAAGCAGCTTCAGGATATAGTCTTACGGTAAGATTTAGTTTTGATAACTAGGTAGGTTATACCTACCTTAGCCTCTGATTTGAAGCTAATAGTCAATGTCATTGCGTCATGCATCAGGCATAGATCTTGTTCGATCATTCTCAGTAGATCCATTGGCTAAATCCATGATAGATCTAGATCTGTTCAGATGCTAGTAATTTTTGGGTTATGGTGAAATCTGCTTGCCTGATCAGTGAGGAGTGCACGGCTCTCTGGACCTCCTCCACCTGTACTCCGGACAGCCACCACCAGATCTCACGCAAATTCCCGACGGAAATTTAAGGGCTCAAAGTGATCTCGAATGTATGACCCTTATTTCCTTTTAAGTATGTAGTATGGTCGTCGTGGAGATACTTGGCGGAGGTCTTTGTCCAGCAGTGGACGTCTACAGGTTGATATGATGATAATGATGTAGTATACCATTGTAATGTCTTCAGTACCGAAACATTTGAGCAACATCGGATATCGAACCAGCGATCGCATGATTCCTCCCGGACAGACAGACAAACAAACATAAAACTAAGTAAGCTTGTAAAATAGACAAATTCTTACCAATTGACCTCAAAGTATATTCCATTCCATAACTATGTAGGTATCACCGGTACCTTTGATTTGGCGCAAACAATCGTAGCGCCAGATAAATGAGATGTTATTAATATTCAGCTGCGGACAGCGCCGGGGGACGGGGCTAGAGCTTATCTACGTTGTGGGGCCAGGGAACGCGCGGGGAGATTCGTTTCCATTGGCATCATCTTATCTCATCTTGTATGAGGGTGCCAGCCTAGGTTCTTCCGATTTTACAGCACAAATGCTATTATGCAGCTAAAAGCCGGTAGTCCTCGTATTCGGATAGATCGAGACCGCTTATTCGTCTTGTAGTTCATCATTGTGCTGTGATTGGTCGGCTGATATTGTCAGCTGCGCCGATAGTTCACTAGTTGCGAACCTTGTTTTTGTTAGGTTAGGCTGTTTCTAGAAAATACGTTATTCTTCACTGATCTTCACTTCAATACTGAACTTCAGTTTTCTCAACCACAGCGCTACATCACCTAAAGTCATTTTAAAAACCACAAAAACTAAAAATGGGCCTTGTTCTCACGAGATTATTATAATCAATCTTTAAAAATCGCTTATACTGTAGCCACAGATAAAGAGAAGACAGTGACAGAACACTCGTTCATTAGGCGGAAATAGATCGATGCGGGTCATTGGGGAGAGAGGAGACTTTGTTCCGTCGTCCTTTAATCGCTTGTTTCATGGCCCCACGGCGGAGACAAGGCACTTGCGAGTCCATTTAGCGGAGATGGATTGTTGTTGGGCCACGCCGCCGGCGGGTGGTGGAGCTTGCATTCTTTAATCGCTTATTTTGTGAACTATATATCAACAGCTATAAAAACAATTTTAGTGCTGTCAAAAACTTTTTGCCTTCGGTATCGGGCCTAATTAAGATATGACATATTTAACTGATTACTAGTACCTACTACCTAGGTACTAACCTAGGTATATTTTATATGACTAAATTGACATAGACATATATTTATTAATTACTTTTGTTATACGCCATTAAATTCATATCAAAAATCAACATTAATTAATGATAAAAATAAACACAAATAACAAGTCAAATTAATAATACAAACATAAATTACTTAAGTTAAAAAAAAATTAGGAATAATAATGAGTCAAAAATATCAATAAAAACGTAAAAAATAATTAAAATAATGTCAAAAATTAGACTATCATGTCAATGATTATCTTACTATTGATACATAAAATATGTTAAATACAAATTAATGAGAATACTGTTGGCCAGAGGGAGTAATGTCATAATAGCAAAGAATACCAGCGGGTGCTCACAGACGGACACGTAAAGAGCACTCGCGTCCCACGGCGAGCGTGTATGAAGAGAATGATGAGAATGAGCGAAGCGAAAGAGGTGTGCCAGGATCGCGATACTTGGCGCTCCGTTCTTTCTGCCTACCCCGCCAGGGACATAGCGTGAAGATATGTATGTATGTACCAGTACTAAGAGAAACATTTTTGTGACCCCCATTGCGACATAAGTTTTTCTATATATTTTTAAATCGCCTGTTTCGCGGCCCCACAGCACAAAAAGTGAGTCGCGTCCATTAAGAAGACATCTCAGCGCCGACTCGGTCCTCGCCCGTCAGGTCTGTTGACCGCTCTCACCTAAATGGGTTCTCTGTTCTATTAACTTGGTGCTTTAAATGATTTTTAGGGTTCCGTATTCCTACCTCAAAAGGAAATAGGAACACTGGATCACGTCGTTGTCCATCTGTCGCTAGCCTGAAGTCATCATCATCATATCAGCCTGTAGACGTCCACTGCTGGACAAAGTCTCTCCACGACGACCGGTCCTGCGCTAACCTCATCCAGCCGGGTCCCGCGACCTTCACCAGATCGTCGTTCCACCTCGTGGGAGGCCTACGCTGCGTCTTCCGATACGTGGTCGCCACTCGAGAACCTTAGTCTAAAGTATACGAGTAATACTTGGAAACTATTATATACTGTGTGGTAATACATACATCCTTCCTATGTAATTACATTCCATACTTCTTTTTTTGATCCCTCCAGCCGCCTAACCGTTTCGATGCTACGAATAAATAATCTCATAGATAGGTACAGTCAACCGCACGTCGGTGGAAACACTGGCCTTGAGCTGGCCTAGCCTAAGAGGGAGTTTCAATACTAGGTATAGCTACATATTTAAGTAGCCATAAAAAGTCAAAGTCAAAATATTTTATTGCGTGTAAGTACACTGGGTACATATAAAGTTTATATGCACAATTTTTTATCTACCACCGCTTCCAAGGTGTTATATAGAGCTGGGAAGAAGAAGCGGCGCAACAAACTTGCGCAACACGTCTTTCAAAATCAAGTTTGTTTAATTATTTCTTTTGTTAAGATTAAATTAACACAAGGCATCTTTGTCATTCGAATAATCGTGTATTTTATTATAATAAGCTTTCTTACAAAGTTGTTATTTAATGTTGGAGACCAGTGTACTGGTTTTGTTTCTAGTACAGTCAGCGTCAAAAGTAGCTGGTCACTTTAGTACCTTAACACTGTAATTACTAATTGACATTAGAGTGACAAGGTCCTAAAGTGACCAGCTATTATGACGCTGACTGTACATGCCGTCGGCCGCACCTACATATTGTCGCGGTTTCGAAACTAAACCGAAGAAAGCAATAAATACCCAAACTTCTCTCGTGTTTAAAACTCTGATCATTATTTACGAGGGAACGCACGCGGCGCTCGCCGTAAAACGTATTTATTTGTTCTGCGGTCGCGGGTTCGATCCCGGGCCGTAAAACGGCAATGAACGCGGCGGCCCGCACCTGCGCCGCCCACGCGCCCCGGAGCAGGTAATTCGCCGGTTTTATGGCCACGCACGGCGGGCGAAATTTAGAGGAGTGCTTAGAATATTCAAAGGCGTGAGACGAATTGAAATTATGGTTTACTCACGCCGTACTATTGTGAATGCGGAAGCGAAATAACGGATGTTACGTTTCTGTAAACTCTTTGACTATGCTAGCTAGTTATCCTGCTTCACGTAGCAGGATGACAGCTAGCTAGTTATCCTGCTACACGTAGCAGGATGACAGCTAGCTAGTAAATAAAATAAATAAATTATAAATATCGCCAGGTAATTTATTTAGTTCGCAGTCACAAAACACAGTCGAATTGAGAACCTCCTCCGTTTTAGAAGTCGATTGAGAAACTAATATTGTACGATGCAATGCCTTGGGAAAGCGGACACGTGATGCCACGTGTTCTTTCCCATGAGAACTAAACGCCGAGAAATCGATCACTTGTTGGTCACTCACTATATTTACTATTCAACTAATGGGTGCTTTGCAATATCCAATGGACACGACTCCAGTATCACAGTCCTTTCAGTAATCGATATGTTACTGGTCGTGTAATTGGTCGTTAATTTCGGATTTTTACCCTCAGTTCCCTGGTTAATCTTAAGTTTTACCGACAGTCATGATAAAGCTAACCTAAGCCTAACCGATTATTCTACTATTATTATAAACGCGAAAGTTTGTAAGTTTGTTTGGATGTGTGTTAGTCTTTCAAGCGAAAACTACGGAGCAGATTTTGATGAAACTCTACAGTAATATAGATTAAAGATCAGAAGAACACATAGGCTATAGATGCCTCGAGAAAAGCTATTTCTTCGCTAGTAATTTCTTAAATCAACATTCTAGGTATATGTACACTGTCTAAAATAATTGGAGAGGTAGATATATGTGTGTTGTAAGTACAGGTATATAATATATTTATAATGATAATATATCCACAGTAAGACAGAAATGTATAAGCATATTATGTAAATTAATAACGACAGGATCTTTTTCAAAACCGAATCCCCAATCCCGCTGTCTTCAATCACGACGTGTCCGAAACCCAGCCCACTGCATCATCCCCGGCGTGATTTCCCTCTGGGCCCCTCTCCCGGGTTCAATGTAATTGATTTCATACTCTCATTATCCTGCGGAACCCCATTTCCCTTCAATTATCTCACCCAATTGGTTCTCTATTCCCTGGAGATTGCTCGCTATGATTTTCCTTTTAGTTTGATTTTTATTTTTATCGTTTTTAGAATGCGAAGTTAATATTTGGTGAGGTTTATAGGCTACCGTACAGATGAAATCACTTTAATCTGTTGTCATTTAATTATTTGTTAAATCTACCTACATGAAGTTTATACATACGTTTACGTTCATATTACTTTTGAACATTAATTTTATTTACCGCAAAAATATTTTTTATTTATTTATTTTCTTTTTGGGGTACTTACAGACTAATTACAACTTAAATAACAATATTTATAAATATGCTGATAAGAAGTACTCACATATAAACTATGTCATAATTAATTTGCGTTTTGCCCATCAAACAGCCCAATTAATATGTCCACCACGCTATCTCAGTGCTAGTTGGTAGACTTCACATGCGTCTAAGAATTCCTTCGTCGTATGCAGGTTTCCCCAGGATGCTTCCTCGGTCAAGAAATGTACTTAAGTTTCGAGAAAAACCCATCTGTAGGTGCTGTCAGCGTCAAAAGTAGCTGATCACTTTAGTACCTACTTTGTCACTCTTATGTCAAGAGCGAACTAATTGACACATTCGCTATTGACATTAAAGTGACAAGGTACTAAAGTGACCATCTACTTTTGACGCTGACTGTACATGGCTCGGCCGGGGATCTAACTTTGACCTCTCGTCTTCCACACTACGCCAACGACGCTTTCTTTTTGGGTATAGCCTAAGAATAATATAGGCTATTTATACAGGAAAAAAGAATCATCTGGAAACAGAAATAACCAAACAAAAGTCACCGCAAGCTAATCTCGCACATTTAATTACAACAAAAATATTGCTATACCACGCCATTTTTAACGCTAAGGCCGTATTCACACACTGCTACACAAATACGGGCCGAATTAGAAGAGGAAAAATAGGAGAGGATATTACGGCTTTAGCAAATGGGCAAACATAATAACGAGAACTTTAATAATACGGCCCGTGTAGCCCGACCACTCCGGTCCCGGCGCTCGCACGTGCTCCAGAAAGTTTCTCGACGAAGTGTGAACAAACTCTTTGGCATGTAATTCGATAAAGGGTGAAATCCTGCCCTTCGGACAAGTCTAGACTTTTTTAAATGCCATCCATTACACGTATACAGGTTGAAACTAGCGAATGCCCCCGCCCTCTGGAGGGAAAGCACCCTATAGTCTGATGACAGAAAATTTTATTGAAAGGAAACGTCACTTTATTTTTTTTAAAGTCGAACTGCATTCACAGATGTTTGAAAAATCATTGCCTGAACCGAGAATCGAACTAACAAATCAAATCGAAACAGTCAATAATTTCTAAGTAATTTGCTAATCTGACATACTGCAAATCTGATATTCCGCTAATCTGACATTGTGGTTTTCTGGTAAAAAGCGAACAAACCACAGTAAGTAGGTATCTTTATTTAAAGAAAAATCAAGAAATTTTACAATGAACTTCAAATATTGTGCAGGAAAATAAATACCTAATTGATTTTTTCATATTAGGTACGATTTTTTAAGAAGAACTAATCGTTTTGTTATTAAAATGTTTTTTTAACAACTAAATGTGAAAAAAATCGTAGTAGACAATTTTGATGCTTTCGTTATACTCAAACACAATTCATTTGGCGTCACAATATTTTTATTTATTCTCTCGTTACCATTACTTAGTTTAAACAATACAACTTCGAGAGTTCAAACTGAAGTGGCCGAGAAACACAATACTGTGCGTGGATAAATTAATAAAGACTGAATCTTTATGCCGCAAATTCATCTCCGCGGCTTACGTCACGTCACGGCTTGTTTATGGCACTTTTATGTCATGCTTGTCTCTGCCGAGTGGTGGACCATATGAAGATTAATTGGACCTAATATTTGTTCTGTCATACACACTGGGTGGGCGGAGAAAACGAGCCATTTCGTACCTTAGAAGTCGTTTCGAGCGTTTGTTCTCAGCTGAAGAAAAATTGGATTATAAGAATTGGGCGTGGTTATTTAATCCAAACATTTGTTCTCTGTTTGAGATAGATTTGGATGAAAACTGAGAGGATCGGAGGACATCCAAAAGACCCAGAAAGACTGCGTAGAATTCTGAGTGTGGACTAGCAATTTAGATGTTATTTTACTCAATAATAAAATTAATTAAATTTTAATATTGTTATTTCCATTTAAAATATAAAAAGGACTCCATTAGGTACCTACTTAATTTCTTGGTGTAATATTTAAATAATTTGTTATTTTTCATTTGTTTTCAGGTAAGTTTCAAGACGTCTAGACTGAAATAGTCCAAAGTAAACGACTAAACTGAGTATGTAAGTATATACAGTGCATTCTTGCAACAGAACAGTGGAGTGATTTACCTTCAGAAATACGATGATGATGACTGCAGATGATGTCAAAGTCATCAGGTGGAAAATAAACGCCAGGTGACCCACAATTTTTCCCTCCTGAGTGACGTCACTACGTTCTCTATCTGTCGGGCCACTAAATCACGGATCTGTCGCACCCGTGGCGTCAAAATGACACCCGCCGGATTTACGGCCCCACACGAATATCCCCGGATAACAAGTGACAATTTATGACCCTTACAGTATTGTAATTTCACACAATATTTCTTATCTATCTCGGTTATTCGATACTAAAGAAAATTTTTTGTAAAACAAGAAATTTGTAGTACGTAGAATTTCTTGGCGGCTGAATGAATATAGTCACATATTGTTTGCACATCGCTGACAGAGTCTATGTGCGTAAGCGAGATATTGTGCCACATAGAGATGTACAAAAACTGAAAGTTCGATTCGGTTGTTCGAATCAATGAACTATTTCTTGAAATTGAATGAGCGTCTCTAGTGAACAGCACAGCTCCCCTTTGACACCTCAAAGTAGTCATTGCGCAGAAATCAGCCAACTTCACACTGCCGCCATTAAACTCTACGGGGAATGCAAGTACCTTTTTTATCACCTCCTTTAAGCGTAACACACACTGAGCGGCGGCGTTGCGAAAGCGTTGCGGTTTTTTTCTGTAATGTTCGAAATAGTATGAAGCCCTTTACATCAAAGCGGCGGCGGCGCGGCGCGTTCTTCTTACAACTTCTTCTTCAACTTCTATACAAACCTTCGCCGCCGCAACGCTTTCGCAACGCCGCCGCCCAGTGTGTGTCACGCATTAATGTCACACTCGTATCCGTGTTAAAAATCTGATATTAAACTAAAAATAGAAAACCCAGTGAAGAACAAAAAAATATTTACTAGCGCAGTAAAAACTGTCTCGTCGAACAATAGTTCGAGTGACGAATAAAAGGAAAATAAACTAAACTTGGCGAGTGGTAGTGCTGCCACCCCCGCCATAACCGTCAAGGAACAAAATAACCCAAGGTTCATGACCTGAGTGTTGTCCAGGGCCGAACTAAGGTTTGTGGCCCAGACCACTTTTTACAAGCCCGTTTGTCTGTCCGGCAGCAATTATACCATCGATTTTTCGACAAATTCCCGATATCCGATCGTGCTCAAATTTTGCACGACCCACCAAGGTGTTACATACATACAAAAAGTTTAATTAAATTTTTTATACTTAAAAGATCTGACATTATGCTAATCTGGCATTTTGCTAATCTGACATATTGCAAATGTGATATTCCGCTAATCTGACATTGTGCTTTTCTGGCATAAAGCGTACAAACCAACTGCTACTAAAACTACGCCTTTAGTAATTCAAATCACGGTTCATACGTTTTCGTACCAAAAAAGTTGAATATACTTGTACATACCTTAGAAAGTAAAATAGGTATTTCGATAGAACATAACTATTCTGAAAGGTTAATATTTTGACAGTTGAGCTGTAGGACAATTACTGGCGTCGTTTAGTTCGAAAATATAGATGTTTGTTTGAAATATGTATTGGTCTAACATAGCTGTTATAAAAAAAACATTCAGAATTTATGTTCCATCGAAACATTTACTTTCCTTTCTTAGACTATAACTTTCAACTTTTGGTACATTTTGAATGGTACATTTTAGACTTTCGCGCTTTGTATTCATAATTATATAATTATTTACGGGTCTTACACACGAAATAGTTTTATTTATCTTGCCCGACGTTTCGTGTGTATGTTTATTTCGTGTGTAAGACACGTAAATAATTATATAATCATTTTGAATGGTGTCCTGTAACTGCATTCTTAGTGCGACCCTGTCAAAAACACTATTGTATCGCTGATGAAAATGTTATAAAAGATAGTGTCACGCCAAATCTGTAAATTAATGTACAGTCGACCGCACATCAGTGGAAAGTAGTGGAAACATATTGATCTTGACCTGGCCTATTAGGGAATTTCAATACTCTGAGATACCAGTTTATACTTGTTTCCACTGACGTGCGGTCGACCGTACAAGGCCAAACTTAAACTTTGATTCACTGTTTCGAAACCAAGTATGAAACGGAATGTCTTGAAACTATCTCTCATTAATCTCTGAATAACTATCTCTCTGTAAACAATCAGGGCTGAAGTCATCTCAAAGCTATCTCAGAGCCCGTATCAGATCCCAACTACCCAATAAAACGTGGTTTACTACAATAGACTGGCTCTAATTTTGTCCGTCTGTCCGCACACACAACTCTAACTAGGTTAACTGATAGTGATGGTCCGGTCGTGAACTAGTTCTGTTGAGTGATAAGACTGAACGTTCTAATCCGTGAATATCATGAAACTTTAAACAACTTTGTAATAAAACTTTGTAAAAGAGACGATTATTTGAATAACAAAGATGTCTAGTATGACAGACCACCCAACCAATTGACTGCGCATGAGAATGCGACAGCCGAACGTAAGGCCATCTCCTCTTTGGTATATTACCGGCAAGGCATAAATTGTTTTAGTGTTAGTTTGATTTTGCTTAAGGTAACGATCAAAGTCCCCTTGTAACTTATATAACTATTGCGGGAGGTCTTTCCTCAGGTAAAATCAAACTCTCACTAAAACAAGTATGGCTTGACGCCGGTAATATACCTAGGCAATGGCCTTATTTAGCTCGGTGAACGCTTTCGCCGTTAAATGCACAGTCAATTGGTTGGGTGGTCTGTGCCTGGTATTATTACTTCAGAGTCGCACAATCTTTACAATAAATTGTCATACAACTTGATGTTTAAACATGTGATGCGGATGTTTGTTGCGCCGCTTCTTCCCAGCGCTAACAACCAGGAGGCGGTGGTAGATACACAATTGACGTGTATGAATGTACCCAGTGTACTCTATGTAATGACATATTTTGACTTTGAGAGAACAATTCACTCATTAAAGATTCATGACTGAAAGTGCATTAAAACAACTTCTCGAACTCTACTTAAATTACATTGTGTAGTCCAAAAGTGAGTCTATTGAGGACTCACTTTTGGACTAAGTTCTTTGTAAGAACTATAGGATCTACCCATCCCTTTATTTCCAGTTCCACAAGCGATTCAACAAAGGGGATGCTGTGTCGATAATAATGAAGTTATAGCATAATTACAGTCGCGAACTCTCGTAAAGAGGTATATAAAGTTTCATCATTGCTCTGAACTACAACTTTGATATTGGTATCTATCGCTAACCGCTGTAGAGCCCCGTGCCTTTACCGCATTGAGTTCAAATAAACCGATACCAATATAACTTTTTCGATTTAGAACTTAGTCATTTAAGACTCGTTTTGTATCTCTATTTAGCTTTTATCTATACTAATAATTAAGCCGGGTTTGCCCGTACATTCTGTTCTGTTAAGCTAAAAAAACGGATAAGTGCCAGTAGGACTCGCGTCCTGAGGGTTCCGTACAAACTTAATTAAAGAAGTAATTAGAAAGTCGTTAATAAAATTTCATACGCAAGTTAAGTTTTTTTGGTAAAAGAAAAAAATATATTTTTTTTGTGATGTAACTACAAATTTACGGTTTTCCGGTTTCTAGATCAACCGGAAGTACCCCATAGGTTTTGATGACCTCCTGACTCAACCATTACTGATCTGACTTAAAAATGCGGCAAAATCGGCCATATCTTCTGACTGCGATTACTTAGAAGTCTGATTTTTCCACGGCTCCAAGGGACTGCAGACCTGAGTATTTGATATTAATTTCAACTTGATACCTCCACGCGTTCCTGAGAAAAATGGTCTTGACAGACGGACAGACAGACGGACAACGAAGTGATCCTATAAGGGTTCCTTTTCCTCTTTTTAGGTACGGAACCCTAAAAAGCAAATTCCACTTCTTGCTACAGGTGAGATCAATGTATTTATGAAAATACGCTCGGCTGATAAATGAATTCAGGTCATACCTTTTTCATACTAACGAGGTGACTTTGGACCTTTAGATCTCCGTCAGGGAACGGTGTGAGATCTGCTGGTGGCCAGAAAACCATACATACCTCACTGATCAGGTTGCCGTTTTCACCACAGACTATAATAATATTATAATTACCAGTATGACGTATCCCAGACACACGCTATGCAAACGCAGGCCGCGCGTGTCTGAAGTCTCATATACATTGCATATGGAATACAACAGGCCGCCACCGCCACCGCAGGCCGCGTGTGTCTGGGATACGCCTAATTCCTGGTTGAACTCCACGCTCTGCGCAAGCGCAACATTAAAATGCTTCATACAAGCGCGTAAACGAGTGACGCCTTCAAACAAGGGAGCGCACTGTTTCAGCCAAACATTAAAAGCACGTAAGTGCACGAATATAATATTTTACGGCGCACTGTTGCAGCTAGGGTTGCACTATTTAGTTCTGGACTAAGGCCTTTCCTGACATCAATCAAGGAAAAGAAAGAAAGAAAGGAAGAAAGAAAGGAAGAAAGAAAACTCTTTCTTGTTTAATTGAATTAGTAAGATGAAGTCAAAATAGAAATTGCATAATATATGTACATACATACGTGGATAGATAATTAGAGACAGGGCAAGATTTTTATACAATCGAGGTCACTTTGAAGCCATGGGTCTCCGTGAAGCATTGATCGGGGCATGATCTGATGACGGTCATCGAGAGAGTAGATGGTGGACTTTAAGATCGCTATAGATATAGAACTGATCAGATGAGCCGTTTGGAAGCAGCATCGTTATGATTTCTTAACATTAAGATTTTCACACATTTTTATGCCATTTTGCGGTTTTTTTTCATCATGACGTGTTTTTTGTGACGATTGTGCGAGGCGGAGGGGCTATTAATACAACCCTAGTTTCAGTTGCAAGAAACACACGAACATAAAGTGTTTTAACTACAGCTTTGGCCGCCGCTAAATCGGTTTATGAACTACGGAATTGAAAATAAAATTCTCGCCAAGAAGTTTAATATTTACATAAACAAGGCCTATGACACACGAAGGGAAAGTGCTTGAAATATTGGAGAGATGATTTCTCTTGAAGAACCGAAATCGATATACAACTAATCAAATCAAATCAAATATACTTTATTGAGCACCAAATTATATCAAAAGTTTACATTATAATAATTTACTAAACTGTGTACAATCAAAATAACTAATACTAATGTGGAAAAAAACATTCAAAATTTTTATGATATGGTCAATGATAAGAAACAATTCCACAAAAATAACTTAAGCAGGAAAACTATTATATTTTATACATTTTAATAATAACTAACTTTTTTTTTTTTTTTAATATTCATTACAGGTCAACTTTATGAAATACATTGCCTTACTTAATTGTAAGTGTAATGTCAAATCAATAAAAATAAAATGTCAAATAAAATACTCTTAGGGCCTCTTACACCGCTTGCTGATTTTCTCAGCGGTAATTCCTAAGTGGTCCCTTCACGATTGACATGCATTACGTGCTGTCAGTCATGCATGACCTGCTGAGAAAAGGAAGAGGAAAGAAAAACCAATAAATAAGCAAAATAGTATGAAACGTTAATAAATATTATGTAGCAACAAAATAATTTATGAAATATGACTGAATAATAAAGATTAATCTTTGAAAGATTAACAAATAATAATGACTTGACGATTATGAATTAATGATAACCTATGGAAAAAAATATACATTTAATTAATTTAATAGTCTGTCCACCATCTAGTTCTTACAATATGAATGTTTATCTGTCATTACAACGATTTGTATCTCTTGATCGTACTGATCATGGCCTAATGGGCTCCCTAAACGATCATGCTGCATGACATGCAATACATGCTGTCACTCATGCATGAACGTCTAGCTGTAGTGATTGACGTGCATGACATGCAAACTACGTGATGGCCGTTGCTTCACTGTACTATGTGATTGATAGCAAGCATGAGGCTCCATCATGCAGCATGATAATTCACGTAAAGGTAATGCATGTCATGCCGCATGATCGTTTAGGGACCGCTCTAGACAGCGGTGGTAGATAAACAATTGACGGGTAAGTACAATTGTGTACCCAGTGCACTCGAATGCAAAAAAATTATTTTGACTTTTCAATAAAAAAAATATTTCGGGCATTCCTTGAACGCTTCGAGTTACGCAAGGAACGGTGTAAAAAAAAATACGGAGCAACATGCGATTGGCGGGTTTTATTTTTAGTTTACAAATTGTTTTGCTACTTTCGTTGTCGACCGTACCAAGTACGTATTCCATAACTCAATGGCCCCTGGCTGCGTCTCCCCAAAACTCCATTGACAACTTTCAAGGCCTCAGCGACAAAACTTGCCAACTCATTATTTGTCAAAACGCACCCTGAAATAAATCGTTAAACTGGAGACGGTTTTGTGATAGGTCTGTCTAAAGATTTTGTCTGTTTTGTTTGTTTTGTTGTGTGAAAAGAGATCTTTGAAAGGCCAGTTTGTACGGTCGATGGCATATCAGGAAACAAATCCAGTTTAAGCTGGTCTCTCATAGTATTGAAATTCCCTAATAGGCTAGGCCGGCTCAAGGTCAAATTGTTTCCACTGACGTGCGATCGACTGTATCTACTTTGGATGAAACCAAAGGAAGAAAATGCGGCACTTCATGGCATTGCCTAAATGAAAACTAGGCATGGTGCACAACTACACTCACACAACTGTTTGTTTCTTAAATAATAACCTAATGACAAATCCTCGCGATTTTGCACAAATTAATAATAAAAAATATTATTATCTGTGGATCTGTCAAACATAAGTAAGTACGGTTTAATATAATACCACAGGCTTTTCGGTGAAGGAAAACATCGTGAGGAAACCTGCATAAAAGATTAGAAATTCTATTCTAATGCTTATGTGAAGTCCACCAAAAACGGGATTGGAGCGTTGGAGGACAGGGGTTTGGCACAAATAATATTCAAAAAGGGTCGAAGACCGACCCCCTAAGAAGATAACTCAATCGAACATAGGTATCACTATCAACAGCCTATTAATGTCCCTACTGCTGGGGCTCAGGCCTGCCCTCTCAACGAGGGCGTTCGGGCTATAGTCCACCACGCTAGCCCATGAAGTGCGGATTGGTACACTTGACATGCGCCTAAGAATATCTTCTTCGGCGTATGCAGGTTTCCTCGCGATGTTTTCCTTCGTTTGAGAGTAGTTAGTAAATGTACTTAAGTTTCGACAAAAAACCCATCGGTACATGACCCAGCTGGGGATCGACTTCGGGCCTTTCGATGTGATAGTACGCGTCTTATCCCCGACGCTCTTCACATCTCACTAATCACGGCTTAATGTAAAGTCCTGGAACGAATGCGATGCAAAATGTTAAAGAGTACTCTCATATTTACGCGACTAAGTCCACAGCGGCGACAAATATTTACCCGATTGAAAGATGGCGCCGTGGAGTCGGGCAACTTCGCTTGCACTAGGTAGGAATAATATCGGGCTAAAATTCTTGTAGCTGATGTTAAAGTTTGAAAAGTGGAAATCTCTGTAAACATGCATGTCCATTTGCCCGGGACGATTGCAATAGTGGATCTAAGACGAGTCTTACAGTGTCCCTAAACGATCATGCTTGCATGACATGCAACGTTTACGTGAATGTCATCTATCAATATGGCTATCAATCGATACAGTGAAGCAACGGCCAGCACGTAGTTTGCATGTCATGCACGTCAATCACTACAGCTAGACGTTCATGCATGAGTGTCAGCACGTATTGCATGTCATGCCGCATGATCGTTTAGAGAGCCCATAGGGCCATGATCAGTACGGTCTAAAGATACAAATCGTTGTAATGACAGATAAACATTCATATTGTAAGTACTAGATGTTGGACAAACTAATAAATTATTAATTGTATATTTTTGTCCTTAAATTCAAAATTCAAAATTCAAAAGTATTTTATTGCATGTAAGTACACTAGGTACATTTATACAACGTCAATTTGTTATCTACCACCGCCTCCAAGGTGTTATATAGAGCTGGGAAGAAGAAGCGGCGCAACAAACTTCCGCAACACATCTTTTAAAATCAAGTTTGTACATAACATTATTTTGTAAAGATTGTGCGAGGCTGAAGTAACATTAACACCAGGCATCTTTGTCATTTAGATAATCGACTGTCCTATAATAAGCTTTCTTACAAAGTTGTTGTTTAATGTGGGTCTTAAATGTTCTGTCATTCATATTTAAGATTTCTTCTGGTAGTTTATTGTAGAAGCGTATACATTGCCCCGTGAATGATTTACTGACCTTACTAAGCCTTAACTGTGGTGGTACAAGTTTGTTTTTGTTTCTTGTAACATAAGCTGTGTTCATATCACAGTGCCTCAAAAAGAGAGATATATTTTTGCGGACATACAAAATATTCTCAAAAATGTATTGACTGGCAACGGTTAATATATTAATTTCTTTAAACTTTTCTCTTAATGATTCTCTACAACGTAGATTATAGATCGCCCTAATAGCTCTCTTTTGCAAAATAAAGATGGTTTCTATATCTGCCGCTTGACCCCACAGTAGGATGCCGTATGACATGATGCTGTGGAAGTAGCTGAAATGCTTATGTTATCATTATCTATCATCATCAAGTCATTATTATTTTGTTAATCTTTGAAATCTTTATTATTCAGTCATATTTCATAAATTATTTTGTTATTACATAATATTTAATAACATTTCATTCTATTTTGCTTATTTATTAGTTTTTATTTCTTCTTCCTGTTTTCAGCAGCTTGATTTTGTGCGTATACCTCCTCTTTCTGTCTTCTTCTTGTCTTGCCATGCGATGCTGTCTTCATCATCACCATTCATTCCATCGGTCTTCGTTTCTATGTCATCCATCCATCTTCGTCTCAATCTTGCATGCTTGTACCACCTATCTTTTGTCTTCTCTTTGGTACACACTCCCTAGTTCTCTTTGTCCACCTATCATTATTAAACCCCATCCCATCTCCAGTTGGACATTGCAGTTGGTCCACGGGTATATAATAACCCCATTTTTTTTATCCACATGACATTAGACTTTTCTATTGCTATTTCGTTTCCCATTTTGTTTCATTGTACAGCCAACCGCACGTCAGTGGAAACACTTTGACCTTGAGCTGGCCTAGTCTTTTAGAGAGTTTCAACACTACGAGAGAGTGTATACTGGTTTTGTTTCTACTGTTGTGCGGTCGACCGTACATACACTCACTCTAAAACATGAATTTGTAATTCGCAAATTTCTTTGTGCGTATCAAACCAAAGTACCAGGGCTTCATACTCCATTAGGAGCGCTTCACCTCTGCAAAGGAGAGCTCCATTAATTCTCTTATTGAAGTCCTCTACTTAATAAAATATGGCGGCAGACTGGACACCGGACACCGGGCAGCGTGATGACGGCATTGTGGGATTTATGAATTATTCCGCGCGGTCTCCAAAGATGCCGTATATAATATTGTGTTTATTTTTGCTTTAGGCTGCCGTATATTATTTTTGTGTTGACGCTTCTATTGGATTAAGGTACAGCAGGTATACAAAATCTTAGGATTAGTTTTATTTCCTGTATAAGAAATACTTCAAACAATAATGCAGAAAACATTGTTCGCCGTTTGATCTTTCGTATTTTTTATTTTGTTCTTTTCTTTATTGTCATTCGATGTAAAGCTTCATTCATCATAATACCATACCCTCTTTTTTAAAACAATTCTATTAATTCTCGCAAAAAGTTCGTTCGTCTGAAAGAGTAAAAAATAAACACCATTGTAGCCTTGTACAGTCGACCGCACGTCAGTGGAAGCACTTTGACCTTAAGCTGGCCTAACTTGTTAGATCAATACTATAAGATACCAGTTTATGGATTTGTTGCCGGCGCCCGTACGTATTCCTGAAACATGTCAAAATAAAACATGGAGCTATAAAATGTTTAGCATCGGAAGCATTACAATGTCATGCTCACAATACTTAACTCTGTGCTCAGAATGTTAACAATATTGCATTTTAAAGGCCACTGTCGACTTTTTACTCTTACGATTACGGCCATTTCAGAGAACGAAACGCCTGGAAAATAAACCCGACCGCTTAGTACGTGATCCGGCTACAATATACCAGTTTTTATCTCTTACAATAGCTCCTGGGCACAGAAATGTCGTAACTCGAAAAATTCAAATTTGAATACATAGTCATATTTCTGCATACATCTCTCTCATTTATTCAGTTAGACCATTGAGAACACAATGCTATAAAGTTATAAATCTAATAAAAAATCTTTAAACAATGTAAGTAATAATAATAAGAAACTAAAAATAAAAATCTAAAATCTTTAGGCACACTGCCTCGTTGTGACGCTCTGGAAAAAATATTTTATTTGTAAGGTGACATGTTTTTTGTATTTTAATTGACATTTTTATTAATAAAAAGTCTAAAAATAATCTAATAAATATTTATATTATCGACAATATAAATTACGTACAACGTTTTTGTTTCATAATTGTACTTTTTCATTTTTCACGTGTTGATTGATGATTGGAGATTGAATGTAGTAGAGAAAACTTTTCTGTTGTCTAAAAGTCGAAGTAAGTTTAATTCGTGTTAGTTCAAAGCAAAAACTTAACAAATTGACAAAATAACTTTTCTCACGCTTTCTATTAATTGACCGAGCGAGCGAAGCGAGCGAAGCGTCTACGTTTCGAGACTGGCCAAAAATGCTCTTGTCCGGCTGTCTGTCTGTCTGTCTGTCTGTCTGTAATTCTCTACAGGTCGCATTTTTCAACCGATTTTGACGAAAATTTGGCATATATATAAATTAATTAAACCTACAAAATGAGTAGAATAAAATTTTGAAAAACATTTTTTTTAGAGTACCTACCATACTCGCAAAGTGGGAGTGAACTTTTTTTTTCTTGTGAATCCCATAGTGTGGGATATCGTTGGATAGGTCTTTCAAAAATATTGCTGGTGTATGAATACCATTTTTTCGATTTAGGGATCCGTTGGCGAAATATTAAGCTTTAAAGCGGTAATTTTTGTTAGAGTCACGTGTCCCCCCCCCCTGCCAGCTAAACGGTTGCTTCTGGAAATGTGAAAAAATTCATGGCAGTAGCATATATAACGTAGTTACAAGGAATACTATTACGGCTAAGTAGGTTCTATTAGTTTTTGAGTAATAGTGGATCGACTTAAGAAAGTTGAAAAAATAAATTATGTTCATAGAACTGCATACGTAAAATGGAAAATTATTTTTTTCCGCGTGATATCCATGGTGTGGGGTATCGTTGGATGGGTCTTTCAAAAATATCGCGGGTGTGTGATAAACATTTTTCGATTCAGGGATCCGTTTGCGAAAAATTAAGCTTTAAAGTGCTAATTTTTGTCACTTTAGTAGGTACTTTTTCTGTTTCCAAAGTTGACTTTTGTTGGTTTCTTTTAGGTTTGGTTTATAAGGGCTGGCGAGGTCTACTGTTCTCACGGAACTACTAGTAAGTAAATAGGTATGACATCTGTGCTATCAACATAAGTCATCTTATTTATTATAAAAGACGTGTAAAAAGTTTAAATCCGTATAAATGATTAAAATCAGTTTGATTAGAATCCAGTTTACAGATGATTAATTCATAATCTGAGTTACGTATAGGTACCACGGGTTTTAAGTTACACACCATAATCAATTCAATAATAGACATAATTAAATGAGATTTTCTAAGTTGCGACGTTTTGGCACACCGGCACAAAATCGGCCGATCGTGAAATAAAATTGTAAGCTTTCTGTCTCGATTAGGGGTTACATGATTAAACGAGGGTTGAGGGCTTGATTTTAAAGGTTTTACGAGCTTAGAAGGGTTTCTATTAATTGTGATGTTTTATTCACTTACTTTCAATGATAAAAGTGGTTCGTAAAATACGTTGTATAAACAACGAAGCTTTTTGTTGAACTGGTGGTTACCTGTCTCCTTTTGTATTTTAATTGGGAGTTTAGTTAAGCGGTCCATACACGATCATGCTGCATGACATGCGTTACATTTACGTGAATTATTATGCTGCATGATGGAGCTTCATGCGTGCTATCAATAGTTAGTATAGTGGAGAGTAAGCTTGCATGTCAATCAACGGCCAGCACGTAGTTTGCATGTCATGCACGTCAATCACTACAACTAGACGGTCATGCATGAGTGACAGCACGTAATGCATGTCATGCAGCATGATCGTGTAGTGCCCACTTTAGATCACTGGTTTTTAGAATTTCGTAACCGAGGGGTTCAAATTCAAATCATTTATTTCGAAAAAGTTTCATATTTTTACAAAAATAAAGTTTTCAACATAGAAATTTTATTTTAGTATTTATGTAATTAGGTAAGTACCTATATTTTATCATTTTTAACTTTTTAATGTACAAGGTTAATTAAATTGTAAGTCAAATTATAAAATTAAATTAAATTAGATCACACTGTTTATAATCAAATTGATTGAGTAATTTAAGGCGTATCCCAGACACACGCGGCCTGCGGTGGCGGCCTGTTGTATTCCGTATGCAATGTATGAAGCTGCGGTCTGCGCTGCGGTAGGCCGCCACGGCAGGCCGCGTATATCTGGAATACAACTACTAAACAGGTCTGAAAAAAGCTGTACTTATTTTTTATGAAATTGTACTGTGATACCATGATATTTGTCGAATATACTACTCTATTTCTTTATTATCATCCAATTCTCTCCTTAGCAACAACTCCAATCTATTCTGTCAGTCATTTAAGCAGTTTTACAACATACCGTTACAATCTGCAGCTGCAATACCGCTGGCTTGCAACTGACTTTGTGTGGAATGACCTTTATACGGCTTCAGACTGTTATGCACTTTGTATGAGCTCGCTAAGTGTCGCTCTCAGAGGGCTAGTTGCCAGGGAGGGAGGGAGGGAGGGAGGGAGGTGGCGGGGAGCGGAGGGGGGAGGGAGTAGACAGCGTTTGTAATGTGAGGTAACGTATACCTGTGGTCTTTGATAGGGGTAGCATTCGCTGTAGGTAAGGTACTTACTTACCTCGACGAAAGTAGGGGTTTTGTCTTCTTTGAAGTTGAAATAAAAATGGGGTTATAGTAATGATTTGTCACAGTGTGGATTCGTCACAGCAAAATACGTCAAGGGGGCGAAATTTAAAATAATAATAATGTTTTGGACAAATTAACACACGGCTGTTTAGTCCCAACTAAGCCGAAGCTTGTAAATGGGTACTCAACAACTGATAAACATACTTAAATACTTTTAAATAAATACTTAAATACATACAAACACCCAGAATCCGTAGAAAAGTAGGGTTACCACTAGGTCATGTGGGTAAACATTTTATTAAAGGGCTACATTCTAAATTAGGTTTTCTTTTGCTTTTATACGCCGCATAGGTTTCGACATAGGATTCGAAAAGTTTTTTTGATCACAGATCATTACGTCCGTCCAAGTCCCATTTTGCCTCCAACCCCCCCCCCCTTCCCCCCACCCTCCATTACTAATATTGTCAAATACTTAATTCCGTCTTAAAACTATTAAAGCCCGCCCCGTGTCGCGGCCGGCGCCTTTGCCTAAAAAGTTATTTCTTTGCACAGATACCATAAAATCTTTGTATTCCAAGTCGCCACTGTCCACTACAATTGCCATAACATGCGACGTTATTCGCGGTAGTTTCGTGCGTGTATAGCTGCACAGTTTTACGGCACGCGGCGACGTGAGGGTCGGGACACGGGCGGGACACGGGACTCGGGCTGTCCCGTCACGTTACTTGTCTCGTAAATAATCGATACTACGTTTTATTCTGCACTAGCTGTTTTCGCGGCTTCGCCCGCGTAGAAAAATCAATCAATCAATCAATTTATTCAATAAACAATTTACATTGCGTCTGAATTTGCAATAATAATAAGAAACATAAACAATTCACATTCAAAAATAATCAAAAAACAATTAAATAATTAGAATACATTAGATTAATTAATAATGAAATGATAAAATTAACATTAAATAATTAAAACTCTTTCTTAGTGCACGTCAGAGCCATATGAGGAATCTCTGTGCAAAATGTCAAGTCTCTAGGCTCAGCGGTTTGGGCTGTGAACTGATCAGTCAGTGGGTTTCTTCTATTATATGCATATCTAGAGCTAGACATGTGGGAGTGTCAAGTCAAGCTCCAGCCAAGAAAAAGAAAGGAACTGGCGATGCAGCAGCCGTGAGTTACAACAAAAACTACACAAACCATTTGGAGCAATTATTGACCCATATTAACTCAAAATCTATAACATACACACATGAAATTTGGTTTTATATTGATTTTTTCGAATCGACAGTCTATGGTGAAAACGTCTTACCTGATCAGTGAGGTGTATACAGCTCTCTGGACCTCCTCCACCTGTACAGCCACCAGCAGATCTCCGTTTTCCGACGGAGATCCAAGCGCTCAAAGTGACCTCGAATGTATGAAATACCCCTGGTCCTTAATGTCTTATAGTGTTCGTTTCCAAAACAGAAACAGACGTTTTAGAAGTCAAATACTTGGCGCATCGTTCTTTCTGCCTACCCCGCCAAGGACATAGCGTGAAGATATGTATGTAAGTATCAAAACCTTTTCCACATAAAGCAAAACAAATCTTTTATTGCTAATGTAAAACACGTATAATAAAAACTTTCATTCGCGTAGTGGGTACGTTAGTGTTATCTCAAAATAACCTGTCATAAAAATAGGCAAGCGTAGCATCGAAGTTGAAGTGATAAATTATTACGGCCGCTCCTCAAAAGCCTACGTTGTAAGCCGAAGGCTCCATTGTGGGCATTGTGCGCTATTCCTGGCGACAGCAAAGGCTGTATAGTCCGCCGCTACCGGAATTATCCCATATTCTAACTTTGACGTTTGGCTCAACCGGATATAGTGAAAGCACCACTCACGCTTCTATAATATACGCTTCTGCGAAATGTATGGAAGGAAATGAATGGTAAGTATGAGTGTTGTATGTCGTTTGACTGGCCTGTTGACGTAGTGGTAGCGACCCTGCCTACTGCGCTAAAGGTCGTGGTTTCGATTCCCACCTGGGACCAACATTTGTGTGATGAGCGTAACTGTTGGTGTTCGGATTCTGGGTGCTTATATGTATTTATTTAAAAGTATTTAAGTATATTTATCAGTTGTTGAGTACCCACTTTACAAGCTTCGGCTGAGTTTGGGGACTAAACAGCCGTGTGTGAATTTGCCCAAACATTTCCAAACATTATTGCTTTATGTTCCCATCACCAGTCAGCATCGAACCCATGACCTCACAGATGATGGCGGTGGTACTCACCAAGTATTATCCTAATATCCGTCAAAAATTATCATAGGTATACGTTACGATATCTGTAACAAGTTTCATCAAAGTCCGATGATCAGGCAACATACAAACAAACAAACATCATAACCATCGCATTTATATTGTAGCGAGATGAGATAGATACTGCAAAATGATCACAGTATGGAAATGAGTGGTATGAGAGAAATTTTGCGTTTAAGTGGGATCTCGTGTCACCAACAGTCGGTAACCAAAACGCCACCAACTCTGTTTGCAATATATCACCGTCTGAATCGCTTTGTCTGAATTCATGATTCTCCAGAATTTATAGCAGATCACGTCAGCGTTCAAAAATAATACCGTCTCGCCAATTAAACAGGCGCTCAGCGGACCGCGAACCAACAATTAAGGAGCTTTAAAAGGCAAAAGGTTATTTAAAAAGGTGTGCTAACTGTTGAAAGAGCGCCAGTAATAATGAGCAATAGAACTGAGGCGTACAAAAGATCATGTGGTAAACATTGGCCTGAATGTGCCAGAACAGAACGGCAGATGCCGGCCGCCATCGACCTGTTGGTCAAATATAATGAGAGACCTCAAGCAAGCCCAATTGCCAGAACAAACAACCCAAGACAGAAACTGAACACTTGGCGCAAAAATGTGAGGATAGACCCGACCCCAAAATGCCCCAAATAACGGAAAAATGGAAGGACAAGGAAGAAGAAGGACTGATGTGTACGGACGGACCAACATCTTAAGTAAAATATATTTTTTAAACTGTGCTTGTGATTTGATTAACTGTGCTATGAAAATCACATGAGGACATCTTGTTACACAAATAATATATCCCCACATATTGTACAAAATACTTCCGTATTTTTGTTTTGTTTGCAGTGTATCAATACCTATAGGTAACCATGCTGTGGCATACCAAAAAGCCTGGCACGCCTTAAACTCAGGAATCTATGTCAAACACAATGCTTACAGAACTGGACCAACGGGCCAGGCTTAAATCATTCCAAAGCGCTAATCAAAGCCTTCAACCGCAAAACTGCGAATGAGACCTTAGCTCTAAGCAGGAAGAATTTACGCGCACTAGTGAGAGCACTCACCGGACATTGCGGCCTGGACAAACACATGTTCAACCTCAATCTCCGAGACACTAAAATTTGCAGACTCTGCCAAGAGGCAGAGGAAACACCATTACACCTCCTGTGTGAATGTGGCCCACTGATGCGTAAAAGAAGCGCCCACCTGGACAACTACATACTTCAACCCGATAAAGTAAAACTAATCAGTGCCAAAAGCGTGCTGAAGTTCCTAACGGATGCAAAGTTCGACACTGAACTGTAGTCAAGGCGGCGATCACAATAGATCAGCAATGGTCGCAGTGATACAAGGCTAGATAAGCCTTGAAAGAGCCCCACCTCAAATAATAATAATACCTATAGGTCGGTCGCTGGTTTCAGTTCAGTTCGGATTGTTGCTTTCTTTTAAGTCTGAAAGAAAGAAAGAAAGAAAAGAAATTTATTGCCACACAAGTAGGTACTTACATGCAAAAAATAAAATAAAAACATGATAATGGTACAGTCGACCGCATATCAGTGGATACACTTTGACCTTGAGCTGGCCTAGCCTATAAGGGAGTTTCAATACTACGAGAGACCAGTTTATACTGGTTTTGTTACCACTGATGTGCAGTCGACCGTACATACACAAATAGGGTTAATTAAAACAATAAATAAATAAAAACTTTAACATAAACCACAATAAAACAGGTGTACCTACCAAAAAAAAAAAAAAAAAGTACCTACCTAGAGATTGGCAAAAGGACAGGACTCAGCAATGCTGACACAGTCAGTGAGACTGACTGGTTTTCAGTCCTGCCCTTCTCCATGGGGTGTTGTGTTGGAGGGTAGTGGGAACGAGACTAGTAATAAATATATATTGGTTATGTATATATAAAATGGTTCTTATAGTGTTTGTGTGTGTATATACATAAATATGTGTTTGCTTAAGAGTCTGTGATAGCTGTTTGAGTTATTATAATATAGTTGTGCTAATTATTTACTTTTATTTTTAGTTTATTTACTTGTTGTTATTTATTTGTTTACTTGTTATTTATTTACTTATGCTTTGATATTATGTGCGAAGAATTTGTGATATCCGCCAATAGTGAACTCAGGTCTACCGAGTTCTTGTTAGCATGCTTTAGATTCTCAGTCAATTTCTGTTTCTGCAACAACCCCAACCGATACTTCGCCTTGAAAATTTGTAAGTCTGTAGTAAAAAGTTCTTTATCATCGAGGAAACTGATCCCAAAACTCGACTCGCCCGCTCCAAAGGCAAAGAGGTTGTCAATAGTAACGGGATTACAAGATTTAAGCCAAGCAATAAGTAAAGGAAAAGCTGGTAAAAAGGCCCATTACAGTGATATAGGCTACGCTACCGTGCAATAACCTTAAGGTAATGGCGTGAGAGGCTCTGACAAAACGTTACCATCCGTCACGTCACGCTCACCGCCAGTTTCTTGCGCGCATTTCAACATGTTCAAAATAATACTCACTTCATTCGCACCTTCCAAATTTACCAAGACATTTGGCAGATACACTGTCTGTAAAAACATACAGCAACATTTCATACAAACGTCGTAATTTTGAAACTGGTTCTGCGCTAGGGATTGATCGGGGTGGGTGTGATCTGATTAGGGCTGTCCAGAGAGTGAATGGAGGAAGTCAAACAGAGGAGTGAACAGAGGAATGTCAGGAGGTCCACATCGCTACACACTCATCTGATCAAGCAAGCCGCTTATACCAGGGTTGTTCATAACAAAACAGCAAAAAAGGCATCGAAAAGTATGAAAAATCTAAAACTAAGAACTCCTCAACTCCTCACGGTCTCTGGTCGAAAGACTCATCTGATCAGTTGGATATGTACAGCGATCTGGACCTCCTCCATTCACTCTTTGGATAGCCATCATCAGATCACACCCCGATCAATTCCTGGCGGAGAACCAAGGTTTCAAATTACCACGTTTGTATGAAAATGTTGCTAGGACGAAATGGCCTAATGATGATGATGTACTTACACCAGGAAAGTACAAAGAAACTCAGTAGAGGTTCCACCGCTACCGACTGCTTCTAAGCAGTTGGTAGCGGTAGAGTACACTGATTAGAAGCAGCCGGTAGCTTCTAAGCAGGAACCTTTACTGTTTTCCTCTGTATTACCAGTATTAAAATACTGGATAAAGTAATGTAAAAGTACTTGTCTGAGAACCCCTAAAACAGCAGGTACAACCAAATCTATCAGTGCCACAAGTTGGGGCATGTCTTGAAACTTTTCCAATAAATCGGTGTGAGCGACGCGCGGCGTCGACAAAGGGCTCCGATGTCACAAGGGAGAAAGCGGCCCAGTTTGTAGGGAAAGGTTTTTTAAGGGCGCTGCTTATAGGCATGACACTTACACGAAGATTGAACTTAGGAAACGTTCTCTCTAAAACGGACGTGCTTCTTTTTTACAATCTTTGGACCTTTTCTTATGAAAGTCCCCATTCTTTGGACCCTTTTGTCGATTTTCTGCAAATTGTCACAACGTAAGTAACATGTAAGACTTCTTCTTCGAGAAACCTTTTAAGAGCCCTTCTGATTGCCAGCGTGCGGCTGTAGGTTTCTGTACATAGCAAAATACCAGTTCTTTTTGCTTTACACTTCCAGAACAGTTGCAAGATTTCTTAAAATATCAATAGAAATGTAATTGAACATTCATTTGTTCGAATGTCTACTTGATAAGAATAAGGCTTTGTGTCATATAAATTGAAAACCAAGGGCAAGGTGGCCTTTATTTTGTAATAGGTCTGTCTATAACACCCCTTTATTTTCACTATTCACTGTTCAACAGAATCCCTCCTCTACGCATTCACTGTTATCAAAGGATAAATACTTTCTTACAAAGTACGAAGGATGTAGCAGAAAGTTTTGACAGCGCGGATAATACCACTTTGTTGGACTTTCTTTTCCTTGTACAAAGTTTATCTTCTTTGTACTACAGTTCGGACATGTGAAATACCAGGGCTATAGGGACAGTTTATCCGTTGGTACAGTCGACCGCACGTCAGTGGAAACCTTGACCTTGAGCTGGCCTATCCTATTAAGGAGTTTCAATACTAAGAGAGACCAGTTTATACTGGTTTTGTTCGGAACGATTAATAATGCGACCCCCCTTTTCGCACGGACAGAACTTATCTACTTTATTATTGTCACCGTCGACCGTTCTTTACGGCCTCGGTAACTGGGGAGTTGGTCCTGACTGGGGTTTACTGTACTTCTAGTTTGATGACGGCTGGTCAGAAGCGGCTGGATGTTGAATGACGCACCTAGGTCCAGCAGTGGACGGCAGCGTTCTGATCTCATCCAGCTGGGTCCCGCGACCTGATGAGATGGGTACATACAAAAACGAAAGTTATTGTATGTATATCAGGCTGTTTACTAAACGGTGACGTTTTACAAACGACACAAAAAAAACAGTTGCAACGGATCATATGATCGGTTGGGACAAAATAATCACAATTTCTTAGTTGCATCGAATCATGTGATCCGATGGGAGCTTTTTGTGTGATCAGATGCAACTCCGAACGGATCATATGATTCGTTGGGCAAAACTCAAACAAACACACATACACACAGAGACGTTTGGGGCTATGTATAATCCTACTATAGGTATCTATTATTTTGAACGCAAAAGTTTGTAAGGATGTTTGGATGCTTGGATTTTTGTTACTCTTTCACGCTAAAACTACGTAACAGATTTTGATGAAACTCTACAGTAACACAGATTATACATCAGAATAACACATAGGCTACAGATACTTCGGGAAAAGCTGTTCTACGCGGGCGAAACCGCGGGAACAACTAGTATAAAATACAATAAAACAATCGGCCTGACCGCCACTCAGGCTGTTTGTAAAACCTCGCCTCATCTGACGTACAAAGTTATCCTGAAAGTACCCGGAGCACAGAATATAATAATAATAGGGGTGTGCCAAGAAGTGTACAGGCTTCACAAATCATTAGTTCCACTGCGGCGGGCACTTCAACAAACATGTATTTATTTTAAAACCAACGCAGCTATCGATCGACCTCCGCCAAGGGGGGCGGCGGGGGAGAGACGGGGGGGTAGGGGGGAGGGGGGGATCTAATAATAGAGCCTCTTTGGTCTCATCCCTTGCTGTCGAAGGGCCGGGAGTTCGGAATTGTGCTGGGAAGTTGCGTCGCGGTAACTTTTGACGTGTCTTTGTCATGGCCTGATGCGGCCCTAATAATAGGACTGAACGTGTGTGTACTCAGGTTTTCAATGACACGCAATGGGTGGAAAAGAGAAGGAAATTACATTTCCTTTTACAGTTGAATGTGTGTCTCTCTCGTGTCAGTTTGACAGTTATTCGTAAAGAACGGACTGTATACTATCGTATGCATTTGCTTTCTCTGTTCAGGAATACGGATGTGAAGAAATCAAGTTTGATGCTTTTTTCCTATTTTCATTAATTATATTTCCTATTTTATCTTTATCTCTCTCTCTCTTTATTTTTATCCTATTTTCACAATTTGTTTGTCAATTTCCCGAGGAAAGATTTCGTATAATAATTGGCGTTCCAAATCAAAAGGGACCTCGTGACGCAAATAAGTTATCTACAGGCTGAAAACTACATAAATCCAAAAACCAACCTCTCAGCCCTTGTAGTTATTTTTTTATAATTTTTTGTAGCGACCCAATCGAGTCATTTTACAAAACTTTAATTATAATTAAAGTTTAAGTTAGTTTCGAGGTATACCTCGAAATCTAAATGCTGTCATAAGGTCAGTTATGATTTGGAACGCCACATATCATACCTTAACCCTTTATATCTATAAGACCCCAGTTATACAGATATGCTACGTGAAAGTTAAATACACTACCATTTTTGTAATGCACTGGGGAACACATCTACGTCAAAAAAAATATTATTAAGAAAAAAACATGTGGTCAATATATGCACTCAGCCTGTTAGTGCACTTGAGTTTTCAGATGATCAGTTTCCAATACACCTATTCATTGACATTGAATGAATGAGGAAAGGATGTTCTTCTCCGTAAGTGTTTATTATCAAAGTGGTATCCAAATCGCCTCTGCCTTATAAAGGGTTAAAATGCCTTAAACATGTCCATGCAAAGTCAGGGCACATCCTTAGTGAACAATTCAAACGAAATGTAATATTAATGGTAAGACAAGTTGCAAAGTAAAAATGCAAACTTTAAAGCGGCGTCATAGATCAAGCGGCGATATTGTACTGGTAAAGACGTAACTGGCGACTAATGGCTCTAGCCAAGTTAGGGTTGCTACAACGCAGTTTAAAAAATACAATAAAAATAAAGATGCATCGGGGAAATTATAACTAGGGATGCAAATGTAAATTCATAGTGGGAATTTGAAGTAGTTTCTACTATGTACTGTATTTCCGTAAAACTTTGTGTTGCAATAAAATCCAAAATTCATAAAAACTTTTAGTGACATGGGTTCTAAGACTATGTGAGTACTATTAAAGAATGAGAAGCGCTATGAAAAGTCAGAGACAGTGAAATTGAGCTATTTTGTCCAAAATTTTGCTTGTTTTGTGGAGAAATGAAGATTATTATTTATTCTCAAATGTGTATTTAAATCACATTTGAATTTAAAAGCAGAGCGTCAGTGGCCTCTGGGATAAGACGTGACCTATCATATCGAAAGGTCCGAGGTTCGACCCCCGGTTGGGTCATGTACCAATGGGTTTTTTCTCGAAACTTAAGTACATGTACTGACTGCTCTCAAACGGTGAAGGAAAACATCGTGAGGAAACCTGCATACGCCGATGAAGAAATTCTTAGGCGCATGTGAAGTCCGCCAACCCGCACTGGGCTAGCGTGGTGGACTATAGCCCGCACGCCCTCGTTGAGAGGGTAGGCCTGAGCCCCAGCAGTGGGGAGATTAATAGGCTATTGACGATGACGATTTAAAAGCAAAAAACAGCCTATCAATGCTCTGCCTGTCCGTCGGAGTTTCAAATTAAACAATCGTCTATAGCTAGTCATGTCATCAGTCAAGGAGGCTGGACGTCTCAACTTCAGGAAAGTTTACTCTAAAATTAGTGGCAGCCCTACCCGAGAAACAGCTCCGCTCGGCAAAAAGCTAGAATAATAGCCGCGCCCGAGCTTCGGCGACAAGTTCTGAGGTTGCTCGCTCTGGGAAAGGGTAGAATTGATGACCCAGCCGCTGTTCTAATACTCTTTATGAAGTTTGTATTTAACACGTCTTAAAATGATCTCTTTTTAGTCTATGTCGGTAAACCTATTTACATGTGCAGTGAATAAAGTAGACTTTCATCTTCTCTAATAGAAAGCTTGACTTATCCGTTACAAAAATCGCTCCGTATTAAACCATACGTACCTTACATTTTTTTTTTCAAAATCAGGTGCAGTGTTTGCGTTGTCGTGTACATTTTGAACATTTATCATATCGAAAGGTTCGGAGTTCGATCCCCGGCTGGGCCATGTACCAATGCATTTTTCTCGAAACTTAAGTACGTCAGTGGAAACAAATCCAGTATAAAATGATCTCTCATGGTATTGAAACTCCCTAATAGACTAGGCCAGCTCAAGGTCAAAGTGTTTTCACTGACGTGCGGTCGACTGTACATAAATTGACTGCTCTCAAACGGTGAAGGAAAACATCGTGGGGAAACCTGCATACGCCGAAGAAGAAATTCTTAGGCGCATGTGAAGTCCGCCAACCCGCACTGGGCTAGCGTGGTGGACTATGGCCCGAACGCCCTCGTTGAGAGGGCAGGACTGAGCCCCAGCAGTGGGGAGATTAATAGGCTGTTGACGATTGACATTTTGCGAACCTTTTTGATCGTATTTGGCCGTCGCGATGACGCGTCGGTTTGCAGGCGTTTTACGAGAAAATTATGCGAATGCGACGAGTTATTCGTTTTTTTGATTAAATGGACTTTACTGACATTTGTCGAGCGGTATGGGGTCAGCATTTTTAACAGTCTTAAGTGGTCCTAAACGATCATGCTTGCATGACATGCAACGTTTACGTGAATGTCATGCTGCATGATGGACCATCATGCTTGCTATCAATCAGTACAGTGAAGCAACGGCCAGCACGTAGTTTGCATGTCATGCACGTCAATCACTACAACTAGACGGTCATGCATGAGTGACAGCACGTAATGCATGTCATGCCGCATGATCGTTTAGGGAGCCTAAGAAAATGATTAACCTGTATGTTGCTTTGTCAAACAATCAGTTGTCAAAAAGGATAATCTTTTTTTTAAACACCACGAACGATTCGCGTTTCGAAGTGGTACAGTCGACCGCACGTCATTGGAAACACTTTGACCTTGGGCTGGCCTCGCCTATTAGGGAGTTGTAATACTATGAGAGACCAGTTTATACTGGTTTTATTTCCACTGACGTGCGGTCGACCGTACCATAGTAAATTCACTATTGTCAGAAATGTCCTGTGTTACTTTAAGATTATAAGTATTCTTTACCAATCCATACTTCCGTAGCTGCCATTAAAATTGTAAAGGTGGCGCCACTGACTTCCGATTGAAAGTGAACTATAATTCGCAAGGTTGGCACTACTGTCACATATAGACTTCTGAGGGAACGCCACCTTTGCCGGGAGTTCATTTCCAATCGCCGAAGTGATAGGTTTAAGTAAAATTCCGAAATGTTCATGTAAAGTGTTGTGCTGTGATTGCGCCGTGTGTGATTTCCAATATAGGTATTTCCACAAATAGTCAGAGACCCTATGAACGAGTCCCAGTATGAATAAGTTTGTTTCGAGTTTATTATTTTTTTATACAAATAAAGAATTTTTTGTCGCAATAGTTAGTAGGTAATCGTCAAAAATAAGTCGCGAGTTACTCAAAAATATACCAACAATTCAAAAGTTATTAAAAAAAAATGCTGAGCCGTAAAAACCTCTCAAAATGATGACTAAGTTATTCTGCGAACTTCCCCGATTGAGTATGAATATTGAAAGTCCATGTTACGGCCAATAATGGGTCCTATTCACGGCCGCGCCTCCGGAATCCGCAATGAGGCGCCCAGCAGGTCGCGTGCGTCGCACGACGGATTTATTGGACGGTTTTTTGCCCTGCAAGTCGGTGGAGTATTCGCTGAATACAAATGGCCCTTGCCCTATTGATAAATGTTTCTTGTTTATTGGCTGAACGTAGGTACCGTAAAGACAGAAAGCAAACAGAGGACGCACTAAAATAACAATAATAATCAGAGAGAGACACACTTATTACAAAAGTGGTAAGAGTAAGCTAGACAGATATAATATCTTTCATCTCTCTCTACGTATGCGATTTTTTTGTTGGTATGCAGTTACACTGCAAGAACAAGCCATAACTGTCAACAAACAACAGCCCATGACGTTCATGACGTTAGACGAATTTATTAATGTTATTTTATTTAATTGAATTGACTGATTTATTTTATGATTGATTTTATTTTATTATTTTATTTGAATTATTAATTATTTAAACATTTGTTACTAACACTAGCCAAGTAAGTATTGTATTTATTTACTAACATAAAATGGTTAAATCTTTGATCTGAATAAATAAATTTGAATTGAATTGAGTTAGACGTACGGTCGACCGCACGTCAGTACAAACAAAGCCAGTATAAACTGGTCTCTCGTAGTATTGAAACTCCCTAATAGGCTAGGCCAGCTCAAGGCCAAAGTCTTTCCACCGACGTGCGATCGACTGTACATGCATCAGTGACAGCACGTAATGCATGTCATGCCGCATGATCGTTTATACCTGTAATAAAGAACAGTTCAGCATACTAACATTTTCCTCCAAACCTTCTTTATCGCTTCTGAGACCGGAATTTCACTCGAGATCGAGTATTTTTCCAAGTTCCCCGAGCTGCCTATAAACACAGCGAGAGCCGATCCCGCACAAGGGCCCCTACGTGTTCGTTAATACCTCGTAATGGCCGCTGGAACACCGAGAGGCCATTGTTATAGCCTTTCTGAAGGCTTTCAACGTCTACATAACGCTTAGAAATATTTAAAAGGTCCTGGAGTTGAAACATATTGTAGACATCATCTTATAAGTCTTTCAACGGTCACTGCTGGACATAGCCTTCCCCAATGAACGCTATCACACCCGGTCCTTTGCATCCAGCCGCTTCTGGCCAACTTTAGGTCGTCGGTCCACCTGGCGGAGGGGCGTCCCACGCTGCGCGCACCGGTCCGCGGTCTCCACTCCAGAACCAGCCTGCCACAACGGCCAGATGTGACCTGCCCAGCCACTTTAGCTTGCTAATCCTATCGGCTATGTCGGTAACCTTGGTTCTCCGTCGCATCTCCTCATTACGGATCATGTCCTTCAAAGAAACTCCGAGTATAGTCCTCTCCGCAGCTCGCTGAGCGACCTTAAACTTGTGGATCAGGTCCACCATCAGTGTCTACGTTAGTTTATTATAGTCACTTATCATCATTAAGTATAATTTTTTTAATTGAAAATGCATACCTATTATTTAATTCACCACAGTAAAATTATTTTGTTCATCCCAGACGAATGTAAAATAATGCCTGCAAACTTATTAACTTTACTATGTTGAAAGATAATTTCAACGTATGTCAAAATGACTAGCACGTTCACAGTTCGTGACCCTTCAAATATTCTTATTGACCGAGCGAGCGAAGCGAGCGAAGCGTCTACGTTTCGAGACTGGCCAAAAATGCTCTTGTCCGGCTGTCTGTCTGTCTGTCTGTCTGTCTGTCTGTAATTCTCTACAGGTCGCATTTTTCAACCGATTTTGACGAAAATTTGGCATATGTATAAATTAATTAAACCTACAAAATGAGTAGAATAAAATTTTGAAAAACATTTTTTTTAGAGTACCTACCATACTCGCAAAGTGGGAGTGAACTTTTTTTTTCTTGTGAATCCCATAGTGTGGGATATCGTTGGATAGGTCTTTCAAAAATATTGCTGGTGTGTGAATACCATTTTTTCGATTTAGGGATCCGTTGGCGAAATATTAAGCTTTAAAGCGGTAATTTTTGTTAGAGTCACGTGTCCCCCCCCCCTGCCAGCTAAACGGTTGCTTCTGGAAATGTGAAAAAATTCATGGCAGTAGCATATATAACGTAGTTACAAGGAAAACTATTACGGCTAAGTAGGTTCTATTAGTTTTTGAGTAATAGTGGATCGACTTAAGAAAGTTGAAAAAATAAATTATGTTCATAGAACTGCATACGTAAAATGGAAAATTATTTTTTTCCGCGTGATATCCATGGTGTGGGGTATCGTTGGATGGGTCTTTCAAAAATATCGCGGGTGTGTGATAAACATTTTTCGATTCAGGGATCCGTTTGCGAAATATTAAGCTTTAAAGTGCTAATTTATGTCACTTTAGTAGGTACTTTTTCTGTTTCCAAAGTTGACTTTTGTTGGTTTCTTTTAGGTTTGGTTTATAAGGGCTGGCGAGGTCTACTGTTCTCACGGAACTACTAGTTATAATAATAATAACCAAGTGAATAATTTCAGCTTGATGAATATTTATAAATGAACTAATCACGTAAACGTTATATTTACTAAGGACTGCTTGGAACACATGCATTTTGCAGACTATATCCTATACTAATATAATAAAGACACAGAGCACAGAATGCGTACATCGCCGCGCGGCCATGGCCCCGCGGGTCGGTGACAGGTGAGTTTTGTCACTCATGCATGATCGTCTAGCTGTAGTGATTGACGTGCATGACATGCAAACTACGTGCTGGCCGTTGCTTCACTGTACTGATTGATAGCAAGCATGATGGTCCATCATGCCGCATGACATTCAGGTAAACGTTGCATGTCATGCAAGCATGATCGTTTAGGGACACTTTTAGAGCCAAGCAAAAAGAAAATGTCAGAAATAACGTATAAGCGAGGCCGCGGGATACAGCAAGTATTATTAGTATGGAAGTATTGATTTTTTACATGCATGATCACATGGTCATTTGAATAATTAAAAAAAATTTTTTTTTCTTTTCTCTCTAAGTGTACCAAGTAACGCGACCCAGCAGGTGAGCTAAGTCTAGCCCACAATCTGTGCCACTACAGCCCTTTCCACACGCGTTGGGCTGCGAGGCTGCGCCCGGTGGCGGTGCCTCGGGTCCCCGGGGTCGCGTCTACCAAATTGACGTGTCACTCGCAGACGGGCGCGGGCGGCGCGTGCCCACTGAATATTAATTGTACACGTTATGGGCTCGTTTGTGGCCGCAGCGCTGGCGGCACACTGGGAACACTGAAGCGATTCATTGTGTGACGGCGCCAGAGAGTTGTTAGTATACATAGAGCGCGCGTTAGCAAGTCTGAACTGTAAGCACGGGTCTGAACAGTCTCGAAATGTTCGGGGCGACGTTACTAGTCACAACACGCCAGCAGCGCTGATTGTCGCTCTCGCCGGTATTTATTTAGATTTGGAGTAATCATGGTGAAATGTGCAGTGCCAAGCTGTAAACACGATTCACGGAAACAAACGATCTAGAAAAAATCTATATAGAAGCGTCCATAGAACACCTGCTTACACTTGGCACGATGGGCAATGAGCGATGCGCGCGCTCTATAGCTAGTATACTAACTCTATGGACGGCGCGGCTGGAGCCTGGCCATTAAGGTGTCCGGCTCAGATTTGATTGATTCTCATATCATCAACAGCCTATTAACATGTCCCCATTGCTGGGGCTCAGGTCTACCCTCTCAACGAGGGCGTTCGGACTATAGTCCACCACGCTAGCCCAGTGCGGGTTGGCGGACTTCACATGCGCCTAAGAATTTCTTCTTCGGCGTATGCAGGTTTCCTCACGATTCGACAAACAACCTCTCACCCTAAACGCATATACCTTCTCCGATCCGTCCTCCGTACAAAGCTCGATCTCGGTGTACCACCTGCGTGACGCGTCAATGAGACGCAAGCAATTTTCGGCCCATCCACGCCTTGTTCAGAGCCCGTCAAGGCCCGCCTCGGGGGAGCGGAACTCGGATCTAATTCACCTCACATTGTCATATCTCGGATCTAATTCACCTCCCACATTGTCATCGCCTGTTACCTGGCGAACTTACCCCATTACTGCGCAGGGAGAGGATCTTTACCTATTATAAGTGTAGTTTGGAAGGTGTGAAGTTTCGTCGGAATAATAAATGCTTCAATGTCCGTGACGTACGTTAGATTGTTCGTAATCCCGAGAGTAACATGTTATAAAGTTGGTTGGAAAAAGTCGCGTATAACGCCGCCTAAATTGTATTGAAACCTGATCTTTTAGTGCGCTTTTTACGCATTCAGGTTTGCTCATGGCAACCTATTTCACCAATTTCTTTTTTGATGCCAAGTCAGTAACTCTTTTTGGCTTTATACAAAATAGCTGTTTCCCGCGGCTTCGCCTGCAAGAGTAAGTGCAGGACCGGTCGTGGATATCCCTGGGGGCGGCCTTTGTCCAGCAGCGGACGTCTACAGGCTGATATGGTTAGCAGACTACAGACAGCGGGAAGCGACTTTGTTAGATGTTCGACGAAGCATGTTACAATTGAATTGTACAATTTGCCAACGACATAAACAAATCCCTGACCGATCGCTGGTCTTCTGTTCCAGGAGTTGGCAGCGGCGACGCCCACGCAGCGCAACTGGCGCGGCATCCTGATCGCGCTGCTGGTGATCGCGGCGGTGCTCGGCCTCATCGTGTTCAGCATCGCGCTGCTGACGCCGGCGGCGGACGGCGGGCGCGTGCGCGGGCGCCGCCCCACGCCGCACCTCGTGCTCGGCCAGCACTACGCGCCGTTCAACGGCACCTGGCTCACGGGTGAGTGGTACAGTTCCTCCTGCCCTGCTATTCTGTAAGCGTATTTGTGCAACTCGATCCTGAATCCGCAGTGAGATCGGTCTCTAACTCAATGATTTACAGTTCAATACTCACTTTACTTCGCAAGTGCAGTGTTTATTGTGTAGCTTGTATTTGTTTACACAATGCGACATCAAGGTCTTTCATGATCGGATGCGGAGTGAAGTAAGTGACTTGCGATGTGATGGTCGAGTTTTAATTCATACTTTACAGAATCACACAGCTGGCCTCATTTCGTCCGAGTATTGATCAGACATCAAACATTTTCTTCACAGATTCGTGATATAAGTAGTGTATAAACCCCGTAAATCTTTTTGGCGTTTGAGTGAATATAGTCACAGATTGTTTGCACATCACTGACAGTGATTACAGTCTGTGTGACGTGTGTGCGTAATTGAGAACATAGAGAATTAAATACATTGTAGTCAACATAGTTACCTATTGCTTACAATAACATCAAAACTTTATAATGTCTATTTACCCACCTTTCTAATTCCTTTTCTAATTTTATATAAGTACTTTTAGGGCTTCTTTCACCGCTTCCTGATATTGTCACAGATAGTAATCTTAGTGATAAACTAATCTATCAGATAAATCTGTGTGATAGACTATATAAAATATATTAGATGTAGGCAATCAAATACCTGTGAAACCAAAAAAATAGGTTATCTGTCAGATAACCTGCAGATATCTGGGACTTTATCAGCAAGCGGTGTAAGAGGCCCTTAATGTTTTATTTCTAAGAAAAAATACTTGTAGATTTTACTTCCAAAAAATGATAATTATTATAATGAGAAGTGAATAATAAAAAAGTGAATTTTTGCAAAACAAAAAAGCTCCGCTGTGTATTTGTTTATTTATATTTCATGACTAGGATTGTAATGCCAAAGTTTTCACTGGGGCTTATCTGCCGGTCAAAGTTGAGAGCGACGCCCTCGAGGTGGGTTTGACCCCAACTTACACCGAGAACCACTTAGATTAAATTTCACATCGTTAAGAGGGCTTTTAGACGCTTTTCGGTAATATTACTTCGCAATGACGCAGCCACTAAAGTAATCTCGGGGGAGGAATAAATTATGAGAGCGGCTGCTTCGATTTAGCTTAAGGATTCCTTACTGAGCTTCTTTTAAGTAGGTTTTGGCTTGGTTACTGGACCTTTAAGCCATATCTTATTTAGAATTCTAAGGGCTTCTTTCACCACTTCCTGATATTGTTACAGATAGTAATCTTAGTGATAAATTAATCTATCAGATAAATCTGTGTGATAGACTATACAAAATCTATAAGATATAGGCAATCAGATACCTGTGAAACCAAAAAAAAAACAGGCTATCTGTCAGATAACCTGCAGATAGGGTATCTGGGACTTTATCAGCAAGCGGTGTAAGAGGCCCTTAGTCGTATTTCTTTTATTATCTATGAAACTGGCGGTCCTCAAAAATAGGGCACTTTGCGCTGAGGTTCACATCGTCACTGAAGTGATCGTAACTTTAATGGAGTTTAGTATAATACGAACTGGAAGAGTGTTTACAATCCCACTATTTAATAAATACTATCAAAATTATACACCAAAACCTGTATTTTACCTTTTTTTATGTATCATAAGGGCTTTACGGCCCTGGAAGCAAAGGCTTTAAGGCTCGCCTTAATTTTCAATGCTCATTACACAAAAATTAATGCTTACTCTAAACATTACGGGGAGCGTATTATCAAAAACGTTTTTCTGAAAACTACGTAATTATAGTAATAGTGGTAATATCATAACTTTTTTTCTTTATTTTTTTTTTATGTTATCATAAAATAGCCATGCATAATTTTATTACCCGGTATACCATCGGGTGAGAAAATCGTGGACATGATTTTCAAATAAGATATATTTTTATCGAATTTAATCCTAACTTTCAATATAGTTAGTATAACAAAACATATTTTTATAGGTATTTCGGGCGTCGGGATCAACCATTTTTCGTGTCCCTTTGTTGTGTAAACACGACTTGTTTGTTCATGAAAGAGCGAAAACAAGACATATGTCACTTTAGTATTACGCCTGAGTGACTTTGTCGAGGCGTTCCCCCATACACTTGAAATACGTTTTCTTTGTATCTACGCGCTTATAAAGTTACCAAATTTGCTTTCAAGATATCGAAGGAAAATGTTTTCATACAATGTGATGTCGTGTTATTCAGAAACAAAATTTCTCTTTCGAATGTAATTTACTGTTTTGTGTAGTTAAAGCCTAGAGCTAAATATTAATTTATCAAATCAAAAAATTAAGTCAACTCATCGACATAGGCATCCTCTCAGCAAAGTCCACCACGCCAGCCCAGTGCGGGTTGGTGGACTTCACACGCGCCTAAGAATTCTTCGGCGAATGCAGGTTTCCTCACGATGTTTAAATTCCTACACCGTTTGAGAGCAGTCAGTACGTGTAGCTACTTGAAAGTTTCGAGAAAAATCCAAATTCCCGTTAAAATTCTAAATAGAAACATTTTATTCATTCCCGTAGACGATTCGTAGACCGTTCGTAGCACTTTCGTAGACAAGTCGTAGACAGTTGCTACGCAGTTGAATGTTGTACACCAATTTCACAGAATACTCTACCGTACAGAAACGTCACTCCCGAACGAGGCTTTAAAACCTACAAATTGTGGCGCGCATGCAAAATTGAGCTCTGTTTACAAGGTTTTAGGATCCGGTTCGGTGTGTTGCGTCGTGACGCGCTTATGATAGGTTACTTGACTAAATAGGTAGTTGATACGTTAGCAGAATGGTATTTATAATTTTACTTTTATTTTATACTCTCAATCATTGATAATTGTTATTAATTTAATGATTAATTAATTTCTTAAAGAGGATTATTTGTTGATTATTTTTATGTACTGAAACTGACATAGGTACTGCTTTGACATTTTATATTAATTGTTATCACATTTTCAGTCTATATAATTATTCTAATAATTAAGATATTGTTTTATGCATTGTCGCCTTGGGACTCTACCTGTAGACATGTCTTTTGTAATAGTACATTTTAGACTTTCGCGCTTTGTATTCATAATTATATAATTATTTACGGGTCTTACACACGAATAAAACTTATTCAAATAAGGTAAATTGCAAGGTAAATAAAACTTATTCGTGTGTAAGACCCGTAAATAATTATATAATTATGTCTTTTGTAAATTTAAAATAAAGGAATTGAATTGAATTATTGCGTAGGTTTAAAGTTGAGATTAGCACGGCGTGCCGCCGGCGGTGCGCGGCGTTTCATACCTAATCTGTGTAGTGACACAGGCTGGTCTCTCTGTGACAAACGGGATCGATAAGCGAATTCTGTCACGTTTTGCGTTTTGGAAAGGTTTCGCAGTAAATTGCACATTTTTTTCTCCATCGTCACCGGCCAGGGAAGGGACCGGCCCTTTCCCTATACATTGAAAGCGATAAAATATATATTTACATCTATCTGTGTAAATTTGTGGTCATTTAGTCGAGAATGAGTTTGTATTACGTTCGTGAGATCGAGGTTTAAAGTGAAATAACATCTATTTTATCATTTTAGCTCGTGGGTGTGATTCTGTTTGGTTGTGGTGGTCTGTGTTATAGTTGTGAGCTCGCTGATATAAGCTGTCATTGTATGAAGTTGCATCAAAATCTATTCAGCCGTTACACGGTAATTTAGCAACAAACATACAACCACACTTTCGCTTTAATAATGTAGGATAACATGAAATTTTGACATTATTAATTCATCTAATTAACAATGATTGTCCAAAAAAAATCGCAGTCAATTTTTTGAAATGAAAATGATATAATATTTACTGTTCTGTTGTTATTTCGTACCAATTTTTGTAAAGCCTCTTTCAAATACCTTTGCCTTTACAAAAACCTGTCGAACATACAACAACGCCGGACTCCAGAATCAATTTACCATAAACAATAGTTTCCCGCCTCGGACCGAGCCGTTATTGAAAAGTGCGCGCCAAATTCGTAAACAAATGGAACGCGGCGGCGGCGCGGAAAATTGAAAAATACCCACCGGCTACGGCCGACGCTGCCCGCCGCCATATTGAAAAAAAAACCCGTTGAAACTCGCTCGTGTGGAAACTTGAGGATTTTCAATGTATTTTGATGTGGGTAGGCTGAGAAATGTTATGTAAATGACTGTATTTACGTAGGGTTCTACGATTCATGCTGACGTATTATATTTTCTGTATTATTTTGATATTGAAAGATACGTTAGTATTATTATTTGTAAGCTCATTCAAGGCTACCCAGCCTTGTATTATTGCTGAGCATGCTTTTTTTTTAGAAACAGTTTTACAAAAAAATTCTTAATTCTTTAATTTAATTGCTTTTGGCACTGATTTGTTTTACTTCATTTTGGTAGTTATGTCTGGCTTACAGAAAAATGATTTTACAGTGTCAATGATTCAATTAAATTTAAAAAATTTGACATTAATAATGATTTTAAATAGATCTGAATTTTATAGAATTTTATTTCTGATAATGCAATGATTGTTCAATTGTTTTCTTCAAAATTTTTGACATTTTAATAATGATTATGGAATAGATGCGGCGATCGGGAATACTATGTGAATTTTTTAGAATGTTATTTCTGATAATGCGATGAATTTTCAAACTTCAATAATATTGTGCACATGTTACAGTTAAGCAATAAATATAATTTACAGATTAAATAATAGTCATCTAACATTCCAAACCGTTTGATTCCAACAACCACGAAAGTTTTTAAAGTTATACGGGTTGAGAGTCCAGGTGTTTGGCCGTGCTAGTTTCGGCCAGGCGGCACAAAGGGTGATTGGGTGAGGTTCGTTATGTGAGCCACAAAGGCGGATTTTTGTAAAGCCTTTGTTGGAGAACTCCTTTCAAATACATCCGAACTGTAATTGGAACCCGAGGAATTACAGCTTACTTATTAATAGCTGGTTTAATTTAAGTTAATAAAAATCCGTATAATGGAGATTTCTTGCTGCCGTATTAACGGAACAATTTTGAATTTAAAAATAAAATAATGTTCTTCTGGGTACTAAAAAACCGGTAAAATTAATTTTAAAAATTGTCAAAGTGACCCCCACTTTCACAATTTTTAAAATAAATTTTTAAACAAATTTAAATACCTAATACTGAAATGAGTAGATAGGTAACTTAATAAAAAGGGTTTTATAGACGTGACAAAAATAAATATTCCCCATAGTTTTGGAGAAAAAAAAGAACTATTAAATTTAAAACAAGGTTAGTTTGACAGCATTTGATATTTTTATTTGTATTGTTAATAACCCAAATATGGAATAAATTTTTGTGCTGTTGTTAGCTAGATATTGTATTTAAGGATATTTTTGTTTTTATTACACTGGGTGACACTAGTAGTGGTAATAGCAATACTAGTAATAGTGTGCCGGCACGATGTAATGGGCTTCCTAAACGATCATGCGGCATGACATGCATTACGTGCTGTCACTCATGCATGACCGTCTAGCTGTAGTGATTAACGTGCATGACATGTAAACTACGTGCTGGCACACTGTACTGATTGATAGCAAGCATGATGGTCCATCATGCACCATGATAAACGTTGCATGTCATGCAAGCATGATCGTTTAAGCGTGACACATACTGAGCGGCGGCGGCGCGGCGCGTTCTACATACAAACCTTCGCTCGCCGCCGCAACGCATTCGCAACGCCGCCGCCCAGTGTGTGTCACGCTTTAGGGACCACTTAGAAGATAGATGACGAACTGTCAATGCTGCCAACACACAAAAAAGAAATACGGGGACGTTCAGATAATACTGAAATATTTCCAGGAAACCAAATTTAAAGATATGATCAAAGTGACCCCAGTTCGCAGTGACCCCATTGTAACATTGTACCTAAGTAATTATTTTGTGGAAAGAATGGCTTTCAGAGAACTTCAAACCTTCCCAAAAAGTGTAAATACCAAAAGGTTGTTTAAGAATAAACGGATTGGAATAGCTAGTACTACAGAGCAGGTTCTACTAAATTAAGAACGGTGATCATAATTAATGGGGTGAATTCAAAGCCGACCAAGTGGAGGCGGTCCGTTCAGTAAATTTAATTAAATTTGAAAATTTCGCCCCCTGTGAAAGACAAACAGCCTGAAGCAAGCAAATAACTCTAGTTGAGCGAGTTTTACTTACAGCAATATGGTTTTATTACTAACTAGCTTTTTCCAGCGACTTCGCCCGCGTAGAAAAGTTTTTCCCGTGTACATTGTGAAACAGCGCCCTCTATGTAGGCGTCTTGTTACTTATTAGGGGTATTAGCGGACGCCCCGCGACTTTGTCCGCGTTAAAAAGTAGCCTATATGTTATTCCAGGATATAAGCTATCACTGTTCCAAGTTTCATCAAAATCTGTTCGGTAGTTTTTGCGTGAAAGAGTAACAAACATCCTCACATCCTTATAAACTTTCGCCTTTATAATATTAGTAGGATTTTAATAAGGGGTTCTTAAAGTGATGCCTTAGCGCTAAGAAGGGAGATTTTCGCATCCTAGTGAGAGCACTGACCGAACACTGCGGCCTGAACAAACACATGTTCAACCCCAAGCTCTGGGACACTGAATGCACACTCCGCCAGGAGGCAGAGAAAACTCTATCGCACCTTCTGTGCGAGTGTGGCCCGCTGATGCGTACTATAAACACACAACAACCAAAGTCAAAGTCAAAACTATTTTATTGCATGTAAGTACACTGGGTACATTTATACAACGTCAATTTTTTTTCTACCACCGCTTCCAAGGTGTTATATAGAGCTGGGAAGAAGAAGCGGCGCAATAAACTTGCCCGTCTGGGCAACTATTCACTTCAACCTGATAATGTAAAACAAATCACTGCTAAAAGCATGTTCTGCAGGATGCAAAGCTTAGAACTGAACTATAGTAATGTAGCGATCATAATAGACCAGCAATGGTCACAAGGGTCAAAGAGCCACATTCATAAGTAGTGCTTGAGATCATAACAAATGATTTAGACAAATAAATAATGAACAACTATGAACACTATTTATGACTTCACCGAAGCAGTCAGCAGTGGTATATTCCGAGCTTCTAAGCACTTCAAAGTTAATGAAAAGCACCTTAATATTAATTGATTGCAATAAAATACACCTTTAGAAATGTTTAGTAGTTATCAATAAATAAAACCTACCAAACCTAAACAAACCAAGCCAATAAACCTACCAATTCAATGACCACAATTTTTTTTAGTAGGTACATACCTAGTATTTTTTTTTATATGTAATTTTTTTTCTATTCTAATATAATAAAATATGAACAAGTACCTACCTACATACAGCACGTGACAGATATCCTTATATGGCGCATCGCGGCTCGCAGTCCGCTGCACACAAAAAGCAGTTTTAATAATAATTTATTTGCTCGGCCATAACTCAGCAGCTGTCCGCCCTCGGCTACCTGGCAACACTCCAGGGGGGGTCCACCTCCCCCTGACGAGAAGTCAATGCACCAATGTGCATCGAGCAAACTCCCTGATATGTAATATGCTCAATCCGTCAGAGTAAACCTTAAAGTATAAAACATAATCTAGCTTATGTAACCTAAAGAAGTAAACTCTACATTCGATGAGTTTATTATTATTTTTCATTACTCATACTCTGAAAGGTCTGAAGTTGCCTGAGTAGCGGGTTGAAAGTAATACATCTCAGCCCTAGGGAGAATCGCTTTCAACTGACAGCTGTCAAATTATATATAAAAAAAATAGTACTATTTTGACATTTCTATTGGACCATGATCCAACTGTCTATACAGCCACTCAATTACAACGCGATGTAAAATTGAAATAACATAAAGTTAAGTAATAATTAAAGAATATATATTTTTAAATGACTTTATTATAATTATTACTGTCAACTATTTCTATAAAATAACATAGATTTGGGCAAAATATTTAAAAATTTTTCAATTATGGAAATGAAAAATAATGGCAGAATAGTTGGCTGGTCACAGAAAAAGAAACAAAATAGACGGGAAAGCGGCAATCCGATCTTCATTTGTTTTTTCGAGTTGTAGAGTTTTGTTTATACTTCCGTATAGCAGAGATTTGTATTAACACTCATTTTATGTTTTTGTTTTTACTTTCAGTGTATTCTTAATGAAAAGCACAGTGTTTCCCTCGGGTTCAAGACTTATTTAGAGGTCCCTCGAACTATTGGCGCCCTCGCTACGCGTCGGGTGCCAAACCCCGTCTCGGGACTTAAATAAGTTACTTTCACCCCTAGATTAACAATGTACTATTGTAACCAACAGCCTATTAACATGTCCCCACTGCTGGGGCTCAGGCCTACCTTCTCAACGAGGGCGTTCGGGCTATAGTCCACCTACATTCTTCTTCCTAATTTCTTCTTCGGCGTATGCAGGTTTCCTCACGAGGTTTTCCTTCACCGTTCGAGAGCCAGTCAGTAAATGTACTTATGTTTCGAGAAAAAACCCATTGGTACATGGCCCGGCCGTCGAACTTCGGAGCTTTCGATATGATAGGCCGCGTCTTATCCCCGACGCCACTGACGCACATTATTTTGTAAATGATAATAAATTTAATTGCTAACATCTATGGACATTTGTCTGATAGATAATAAAGAATTTGAATTATTTTGATGATTTTATTATGTACCCATATGTGAAGAGAATGGTGAGACTAAGCGAAGCGTCAGAGGTGTGTCAGGAGCGCGATACTTGGCTCTGAAGATTTTGTCAGTCACTGCGCCATCGACGCTCGTTAAGAAAAACTTGAAAATGCTATAAAATCTGCTTAAAATCTTTATATGCATTTTCGAATTTCTTGTCAGAGAGACCATTTTAAAGACTTCTAACATTAACATTTCTACAGTCATTGAGCAACTGTAACCGGTATGATAAGCTTAAGCAACAAGTGTGTTGTTCTACGATTTACAGCTTCAATTACTCTAAAGCTTTAAGCCGGAAGTAATTTACCTTTCAAGCCGGAAAACGCGAATGCATACAATTCTGTTAGATGGTAGTTAAGTCCACCTATTTGGTGGGTGGACTCTGAGTTCAACCACAAATAAAACAACATTAAATCAAATTAATATTTTCCAGCTTTTTACAGTCATCATCATCATCATTACAGTCGTCAGGCATCATCAAGCAGAGTTGAAACACTAAGTGTATTGTACCTTGCTAAGTGTATTGAACAACGTCGTAAGACACGCGTGAGCATTGGTCATTACACCCTCGGTTTCACTACGCACTCCACTTCGTCTCGTGCGGTGTTCTCCAGCCTCTGTTACGATGTTCTGCCAATTATATGTCGCGTCATTATGCAAACAACACTATTTTCTTTATCTGTATTTTTGCGCCATTTACTTAAATTAAAGCAAAAAAACATCCGCAGGACACATCGCTATTCTACCTTATTATCAACGCACATGTGTCATATTTGTTTACAATTTTTGCGGTCAACAACAAGCCCTTTGGACCAATGAATCACTTTGAATTGAGGAAATAATAAAATTTTACGAAGCGTCACTTCTTGTGCCTTTGTTAGGGCTCCTTGGGTGCAAATTAAGGGTAAATAGACGACGGTTTGTTCTGCTTTCCATATAATTTGTGATAAGATAAATATTAGGGAATGAAACGAAAACCATTTTTCCTAGTCATAACATTGGAGATACAGACTGTCTAAAAATTAAATTAAATCAAATAAGTATTTGTTTCCCACCCACAGTTATAAAATAAAATACCAACACAATACAAAAAAATACAAAATACAGTCTATGATGACACCTACTGCCTTGTATGAAACTTGTTTGTATGAAACTTACATTAATATTATTGTACGTAATTTTTTTTTTTTTTAAAGAAAAATCGATAAATTAACTCTAAATCGATCGATAAATTTTTTTGAAATCGTGTAAATCCGTTATTTTAAGAGCTTTAAACTAGATTTTTTAAACGAGTTTTTGGCTTGGTTACTGGCCCTTTAAGCCATATCTATTTCTTTTTTATTAAACCGGTGCTTACCGCACGGCGGACCACAAAAATATAGCATAACTAGAGCTAGTCAGCGATTGTCACGGACGTTCATATCCTCTCTAATAACTATAATGAAGAATTTCAACTGACAATTTTGGTATGAGCCGAAAGGGTTGTTGAATGCTTTTATTTAAATTTCCCGGACAATAGGTATAAATAACTTATTGATGAAACTTGGTACAGTGATAGCTTATATCCTGGAATAATACACAGGCAAATTTTTAATGCGGACAAAGTCGCGGGGCGTCCGCTAATACCCCCTTAGTAACAAAACACCTACATAGAGGGCGCTGTTTCACAATGTACACGGGAAAAACATTTCTACGCGGGCGAAGCCGCGGGAAAAAGCTATAACTATATAATTACACATAAAAACTCGCAAAATACGTATATCAGACAAATAAAATAGAAGAAACGAACATGACACTTCGGCTACCGCCAAAAGTAGTACTATAAACTAGAGGTGCTGTGGATATTGTGAAAATAAATCCAGCATTTCCTCGATATAAAATAATATTAGTAGTATTTGGTTGTATGCTTAGGTCGGGTCTATCTGTGCACACAACAGCTCAGTACACAGATGGGTGACCGCTGAGTGGGGAGCGCGTTCCCCGGGGCGCCCAGGGCCCGAGGCACGTTGAGCCAGAGGCCGGCTGTCAAAGGCAGACGCTGGTCGGTCTGCTTCGAGAGCCTTCAACTGTGGAGGCAGTTTAAAGTAAATAAACATCTCCAGGAGACAAAGATTTATTAGTTTGATAAAAGAGAGCTTGAAATATTCTGTTGGAAATGTAATTATGTTTTAAAATATTGTATAAGTGTACCAAATTCTCGGTTATTGGACCAACTGCGTACCTATTGACCAACTGGCTAATCTCGGAAAACTGTTTAATAATTATTATGCAAACTGAAAATATTAGAAATCTTTAAAAATATTTATTTTAATTTTACGCTGTTAGGTGGACAAGTTAAAAAGTGGACCAGTTATGAAGTGGGAGAGTTAGAAAAGTTGATGAGTTCGTCCGTAAGTTTACTTAAACGAAGTGTGCAATACAATAGAACTCTGAATACTAATGTGCAGAGAAAATAGAACTCTAAATACTAATGTGCAGAGAAAATAGAACTCTAAATACTAATGTGCAGAGAAAATAGAACTCTAAATACTAATGTGCAGAGAAAATAGAACTCTAAATACTAATGTGCAGAGAAAATAGAACTCTAAATACTAATGTGTAGAGACAATAGAACTCTAAATATTAACTATTCTAACTACTATTCTTGTAACTCTGACAAATCCTATTCATTTTTGTTAAAATTCATTCTCTTTACAAATCTAAATATAATTATGTGGTAGCTATGATTATGAAATTAAATTGCCAATAATCATGCCCTCAGTCAGAAACTTGGACATTGGTTTTTTAATTAAATTATCGTCCAAACTGAATGATAATTAAAATCTTTTTAGACACTCCGTCGTCCAAAGATGGCAGCTGTTGTTTATAAGAGCATTAATACAATTTCGGAGCTTCCCTAACAGCGTTTTGGAAGTTTACACTTCTGGAATTAATTAAGTCTTCTGCCAATTTTTTTTATTAAAGTAAAATTAGACTTTTTTGATTGCCAAGTTTCCGACCATTCTGCTTTTGAATTTCGTTATGAAATGGGTGAGCAACAGCTGCTCACTGTACTTCATTTAAATACCGAGAGTTGCCATGTAATAAAATAATATTTATTTTTAAACAAGTTTTTTACACTGCTTAATGTATTAACTCCTCTTTATTGTCTTCCTGTCATTTAATACCCATACCACAGATTAGATAATAGACCCATACGTTTAATACCCATGTCGAGGGATTTGTAAAATAAAGGTAATCCGCCATTTTGTGGTGATCGCCATATTGGTAAAGGTTCTTAATTATGTGCAGTACTAAGAACAAGGATCCCATAGAACAGACGCTAAAATAATAATAATAATCAGAGAGGTATGCAGTTGAACTGCATCCCAACAACAAGCTTTAACTGTCAACAAACAACAACCCGACTAAAATAGATAGTGTTTGTTCAGTTTGACCCCGCCATATAAGAAGCGTCTTCTCAAATTATTGGGGTAAAGACTATTGCTATTTCATGCTATACGCTGAGTACGGTTCTATGGGATACTAGTTCTGTGGTGGAGTAGCAGTTTCACAACTCTGATATACCTGGTGATATATTACGATGAATTGATGACTTACTGCTATGACAATAAGGTTTAAAACACGCTATTGACTTGGGTGGTCAGTTATATCTAATTGGTTTTCGTGTTGTCGTGCGCACCGTTGTACAGAAAAATGACTTAGCGTGCTACTGCACTTATGAACCTTACTGTACTTACCTACCATAAATAGTTATTTGTTATGCAAGGCTGCAAAGTTGGTTATTTTGTGCGAGTACTAGTATTGAACCCTGAGAGTAGCGAGAGTTTCAAGGTACGAGACGCAAAATAACTTTGCTGCCGAGCGCAACACACAATTTTTCACGTCACTATAGCGAGGAAAATACTAGGTGAATTGAATCCGTTCGTCGGTTTAGAACCACAAATAATAATAACCACAATTAGAATTGACCACTTCTTTAAATGTCCACCTTCTACAAATTAGAAGAAAAGTTTTAAAAAGTTTTTTTCCAGGTGCAGTTTTCCACGCAGATTTCGAATGAGAAAGTATACCCTTCCGAGCTTGTGAGGTGAAAATGGAATTACCTACTAAGTATATTGTATTGTCTTCAAAACCAAAGAGAGGTGCATAATTTGAATCTTAAAAGCTTGTATTTAAAACCTAAATAAAGCCAAATTCACAAAGTCGTCCATCCCCAACGATAAAATTCAGCATTTCAGCTACAAGCTAAGAGCGTCAGTGGCGTCGGGGATAAGACGCGGCCTACCTATCTATATCGAAAGGTCTGAAGTTCGATCCCCGGCTGGGTCACGTGCCAATGGGTTTTTCTCGACACTTAAGTACATTTACTGACTGCTCTCAAACGGTGAAGGAAAACATCGTGAGGAAACCTGCATACGCCGAAGAAGAAATTCTTAGGTGCATGTGAAGTCCGCCAACCCGCACTGGGCTAGCGTGGTGGACTATATCCCGAACGCCCTCGTTGTGTGGGTAGGCCTGAGCCCCAGCAGTTGGGACTTGTTAATAGGCTGTTGATGATGATTGATGATCCCAGCTACGAAAATAAATCATGTACCAAGCAGAAAAGCAGTGAGTCAAGATTCCCAGGTATTTGAGTCGGCATAACCTAATTTCCTGGCGCTAGAAACCAACGTTTAAAATGTGCTACACCATCGGTTTGAAGTTCCAGAATCCAATTACAAAGTTGGCCGAACTCGATCGTTGCGGCGTGCTCGATATTTCGGCCTTTAAAAAACCTAACAACTTTACTTTTACTAGTTTTTGGTATAAAGATCTTTATAAAATGGTCAGTAATTATCATAGAGATAATTATGATCTCTTTGGTTGGTAAAAAAAGCATTCTATGGGTGTCAAATGTAATTACAATACTGTAACTCACTCACACATTCTCACAATAAATTTGTATCTGCAAGAAAGAGTGAGGAAATACTTTCCCCTCCTCCCGCTACCGCTTCTTATGTCCACACCCCCCTGTAAGCGGCACCATCGGTTCCCATACTAAATATGCAAGATGCAGTCTCCATAGGGGAGCGCGCGCGCCACCAAAGAGATTCGAATCTTCCTGGTAATTATCGTGGGAGCGTGGATTCATTGGTTAGTATTTGACGGGCACATCGCTCGTAGAACTGACGGCCGTTGGGGGCAGAAAGGTTGTCGAGTGGCGACCACGTATCGGAAGACGCAGCGTAGGCCTCCCACAAGGTGGACCGACGACCTGGTGAAGGTCGCGGGACCCGGCTGGAGGAGGTTAGCGCAGGACCGGTCGTCGTGGAGATCCTTGAGATATGATGATGCTGATGATTTGTTGGAGAAATGTACATTATTAATGTCCACTCGAGAACTCGTCTACCGAAGCGGTTATTGAACCGCATGAACCGATAGATGTGGCCCAGCCCACTGCCACTGCAACGTACTAAGTTTTTGAGCTATGGCTTTGGTTTTCTCGTTTCGGGTTCTGTTCAATTTAACTAGCTTTTTTCCGCGGCTTCGTCCGCGTAGAAAAGTTATTCCCGTCTACATTGTGAAACAGCGCCGTCTATGTAGGCGTTTTGTTACTTATGGGGTATTAGCGGACGCCCCGCGACTTTGTCCGCGTTAAAAAGTAGCCTATAAGTTATTTCAGGATGTAAGCTATCACTGTACCAAGTTTCATCGACATCTGTTCGGCAGTTTTTGCGTGAAAGAGTAACAAACATCTTCACATCCAAACATCCTCACATCCTTACAAACTTTCGCCTTTAATAGTACGATAGATAGTCTTCTTTGTTAGTTTTTTTTTTAATTTGCTTCAAGAAAACGTTTTTTTTAGGAGTTTGTGGCTTGGTTGCAAGACAAGAAAACGCTAGATAAGCGCTTTTACATAGAGAATAGAAATTAACATTACCCGAAGACACTTAAAAAGTGATGCAAACAATGTGTATTATATTAATTTACCAAAAAGTTTTGGGCAACTTTAGCTTCGTACAAAGTTGGAATACTTAAGTTAATAATAATCCTTATTGAGGCGAGTGCACCGCCAGGCAAAGTTTCCTGGTAACTTTGCCCAACATAACTTTAAAGTTGGGCATAAATAAGATTTCTTTAGTTAACTTCCGCAAAGTCCGGGGAAGCTATTCAAAAGATTTGAGGGCAAAATATGCCAGATGTTGTGTAAAGTTATATTTTTCTCTGTTTTTTCGTCATAAACTCGATTTCATACTAATTTTATAACCTAGCGGACGCCCCGCGGCTTCGCCTGCGTTGATTAAAGGAGCGATACGCCCATACAAATTCCCCCTGCTCCCACTTCCTACCCTGACCAATGTTAAAAATTAATTAATATTAAGCTTCAATAATTTAATTTAAAATGAAAATTTAAATTGAAAAATCCAAACAATCGCCAAATTAATTAAACACGTTATTATTGACTTTGACGTTTGGCTCGACTGTATTGGGCTCCCTAAACGGTCATGCGGCATGACATGCATTACGTGCTGTCACTCATACATGGCCGTCTAGTTGTAGTGATTGACGTCCTTGACACGTAAACTACGTGATGGGCGTTGTTTCACTGTACTGATTGATAGTAAGCATGATGGTCCATCATGCAGCATAATAATTCACGTAAACATTGCATGTCATGCAAGCATGATCGTTTAGATACCACTTTAAGTTTGATTTGATACATGAAATTTAAAAAAATATTTATTTATGCTCGTAGTAGTCACTCAGTCAGGACAAACGATTTTAAAAACTTAGATAGGAATATAACTCTGTATGTCTGTCTGTTTGTTACCATTTTTTAACTACTGAACGGACTTTCGGAAAAAAAAAACTTAAGCCATACGACCGAAGCCACGGGCAACAGCTATCATCCTATCCTACTAATATTATAAAGGCGAAAGTTTGTAAGGATGTGAGTGAAAATGTTTGTTACTCTTTCACGCAAAAACTACCGAACAGATTTTCATTAAACTTGGTACAGTGATAGCTTATATCCTGGAATAACATATATGCTACTTTTTAACGCGGACAAAGTCGCGGGGCGTCCGCTAATACCCCCTAAGTAACAAAACTACATAGAGGGCGCTGTGTCAGAATGTACAGGGAAAAACTTCTCTACGCGGGCGAAGCCGCAGGCAAAAGCTAGTCATGTAACAAAGCGATCGGTAAAGTCATAAACTAAATATTAAAAGTGAAACAATTGTATCTTATAGTCTAGTCTAGGTCCAGAAACCATTTGCAAAGACGTCAGCTTGGCCTTCTAGTCTAGTCTAGTCATATTAATTACTCCACACCGGATGGACGTAACAGTTCATTTTAAAACTCCCGGTTTGCAGCCGCTGTTGGTGCAATATGTACGGACGTGACTCCAGGACATACCAGTATGCACAGAGTGCAATATCACGTGAGGTTATTACGGCTAGGATATTTTTTACGTCCATATGCGACAAACTGGAGACGGTAAGCACTGTCAGTCATAATTTAAGAGGACAGGTTGCGTCAAAAGGTCCGAGTTCGATCCCCGGCCGTGCCTGTGTGTTGTTTCCCGAAACGGCAAAGGAATACACGCATACATAGGTACATACAGATACGTAATCCAACGTATAATTCAGTTAAAACTGCAATTCAAAATAGCTTAAACTTTTTAAAGTATTTCTTCCGTATTGAGAAGTTAAAGGCATTGGCCCGATGGGGGGTGGTGGGGGTAAAGGGGTGAAGGGGGAAAGGGGGGGCAGTATTTACAGGCTTCTCTAAGTTCGCTAAGTAGTGTCAGGCATCAAACTCAACAAACTAACATTATATTAAGTCAGTTGTTGTAGGGTAAGTAAAAAAAAAAATTTTTGTATTTGTTGTGTGCGATAACCTTTAGACCACCATTGGAGTGATTAACTCATACTAGACTCGGTAACGAGTCTTCAGCGAGCTGTTTGTGGCGAAACGACTCGGATTCGACTCGACCGGCAAAATAAACGACCTAAAACCGCACTGACGGAGATTGACGACCCCGCAGGGGATATTAAAATAAAACTTACGGGCGGGTAAATTACAGACACTTCGATTTTTTATAATGGGGTTTACGGCCCTGGAAACGAAGTCATTCTAGACCAATTGGTTCAGACGCCAAAATGGCTACAGAAGATAAAACCATCGGCACCAACTTAAAATCGAATCTACTTTATTTCGTCAAATTTCTCTTTATTGTAAGTTTGTTGTTGAAACTTTGAGGTTACCTAATGTAATCCGAGCTGTGCACAAACGCTTAGCGTCTAGAGTGGACATTAAACGGTAATAGAACAATCTCCCATAGTGTATATCGTGCGATAGTGCAGGGCGCGCCGACAATCTAGTTAGCGTAATGGTTTCGGCCGAGCACACGGGCGGTTGCTTTCTGAATTACACCAATTAAAAAAAAACAACAAACCTTTTTAAAAAGGGTTTTTCGCCAATTGGAAGCAGAGTCCTTCTAGGCCAGTACCTAGTCTAATATTCAGAATACAAGAAACCGGCGGTTACAGTGTGGTCTACACAAAAATAGAGCACAACTAGTAATAGTCACTACTTCACATCCTCACTAAACTGATAGTTGCTTGAATGAAGATTAAACAAGGGACAAATTAGGAATGAACTGGACTTTTATTTAAGTTTCGCGCACTAATTTCTAATGTTTAGAAGTGGCTCCACCATATTAGTGGTTGCATAAATGAAAATATCGATCGATAATTTTCATTCATATGTCACTTATATGAGAATAAATATTTTTAATATTTTATTTATTTAATTACAACGGTTTAACCAATTACAGTAATCAATCAAATTGTGAATATCCATAAAGAGCAAACTCATGAATATAATAATCTAAGTCAAATATTATTAAATTTAATTAAAGGTTCTGTGCAAAGATATCATGCGCGTTCAAACCGTAGCGTTTCGCCCGCTCGTGTACTACTCCCTCCGTATACGGTTAGCAACAATCCGGTTAAGATAATGCTTTTACCCGGACTGACCTGAATAGTATTTTTAGAATACAATCTTTGCTTTTATTACAGACTAAGTTCTGCAAGACTTTCATAATTCTATTAAATGTTCTAAGATTTTAGAATCAGAACTCTATTTTCTTCGATAAATTCATTCTCTGGTCTCCATTACTGTTAGATGCTTACGGTGGCGGGATTCTGGTACCCTCAGACATGTTTCTTCCTCCAAACAGCTATACTTACATGAATTGACAAAGACTAGTGCTCTATAAAGCACAGGTAAGGCCCCATATAGAGTATTGCTCTCATCTCTGGGCCGGTGCACCACAACATCAGCTTCTTCCACTTGACTCCGTTCAAAAACGTGCAGTTCGGGTCGTCGACGATTCCATACTCACGGGCGGGCTGGAGCCCCTTCGTCTGAGGAGAAACATTGTATCCCTATGTGTGCTCTACCGCCTGTATAATGGGGAGTGTTCCGAGGAATTGTTTGGTCTGGTGCCAGCCACCAGTTTTCGCCATCGCACCGCGCGCCGACAGAATACGGTTCACCCACATTTCATAGATCCCTGGCGGACCAGCACTGTGCGCTTCTCGCGTTCTTTTCTGCTGCGAACGTGAAAATGTGGATTGACCTTCCCTCTGAGGCTTTTCCACAGCGCTACGATATGGGGTCCTTCAAGAAGAGAGTCAAAAGAGCTCTTCAACCTTGGCCGGCGCCGCACCAGCACCCCCCGGGTGTTGCAGGTGTCTATGGGCGGCGGTGACCTCTTAACATCAGGAGGCCCGCCTGCTTCTTGCCCCTGTAGCAATAAAAAAAAATGCTTTGTTCAACTTTGAAGGGAAAGAGAGCCAGTGTCAATACAGAGAAGAATTCCAACCGAGGACCTGATGACACTGAAATAGATGATAGATAAAGAATAAAAAGTTACGGAAATATTCTGTGATTTCTCAAAAGCCTTCAGTGTCATTGACCACAATTTATAGTTTCAAAAATCACATTAATAAAAGCGTCTATACCTATGCATAATTCGTTTTTATCAAAATGAAAGCAAAATATGAGGTAGTCGATAGGTATAGTTAAATTTGCTGCCCTCGGAAGGCTTGGGCTAATTCTGTAGTGGATATTCTAATTATAGGAATGGGAAATAAGACAAAAATATAACTAAATAATGCTTTAATGCTAAGTTTAGTATCAACATAAACTTAAAATGCGCTCAGGAAACTAACATCAGATTATTTTATTTGTATATTGATATATTTTTTTATCCTACCAAATGTATCACACTGAAAATAAAAGACATACAGCATCCGGACGCCGCCTGCTGCCGCCCAGCTGGGTCTTTTATTGCCTAGCTCTAGTTGAAACGGTTATACCGCCATTGTTTTATCGCTATCAACATCACGTAAGCCCGTATAATCCCCCACCCCCGTAACCAAAGCCATGAGCATTACGTACACATCGCGAGCTATTACCATAAAAACTGTATTAACATCCCCCCCTTCCACTACACGAGGTCCCACCCCATAATGGACTAACTGGAGCGGAGAGGGGGATGTGTGTCATGGCAAACAAATAATAGGTACCGTTGCCAAATGAATTTTTTTATTTGCTGACACAGAGTTGACTACGTGTGAATTGAGTGATGAGCATTGCTTCAGCGAAATGAATACGATCCTTCTGTTCAGGTTGGGTTTGTACTTTGTTGACCGAGCGAGCGAAGCGTCTCAGTTTCGAGATTGGTCAAAAATGTTTTTGTCCGTCTGTCTTCCTATCTGTCTGTAATCCTTTACAGATCGCATTTTTCAACCGATTTTGACGAAAATTTGGCATTAATCACGCCAACAGAGTGGGTATTTAAAATCTTGAAAACATACCTAATGGGAATGATTTTTTTTCCTCGAAAATCCCATGGTGTGGGGTGTCGTTGGATAGGTCTTTCAAAAATTGTGCGATGTGTGAAAACCATTTTTCGATTTAGCGATCCGTTTGTGAAATATTAAGCTTTAAAGTGCTAATTTTTGACACTTTAGTAGTTAATAATATGTCTCCAACTGCAAAGTTGACTTCTGTTCGTTTCTTTTAGGTTTGGTTTATATTTGGCTGGCGAGGCCTACTGTTCTCACAGAACCACTAGTATACCTTCCCGGTAAAAAGAATGGAATCACAGCAACATTTTCATACAAACGTGGTAACTTTGAAAACTTGGTCCTCCGCCAGGGATCGGGGTGTGATCCGATATACACACCTTCACATTTGGCTGACAGCTTCCGTATTTTGTATGAAAATGTACAAAGTCAAAATCAAATTCCACAGATACGAGAGAGATGCGCTCCCGCTGCGGGAGTGCCACAAGGGAGCGCTCTGGGTCCATTGTTACAGAATATATACCAGTGTTTGGTGGTGTTGCTGCCCTCGGCTGTATATCACCTATTGCTACAGTTACAATTCATTGCTTAATCGGTTCGAGGGGTTACGCTGCCATTGTATGGTCTACACATGAAGTCTTTTTTAGTAAAAGGTCTCTGATTCCCTAGGACTTATAGATAAGTCCTCATAAATCACAATCAGTGGCGCGACGTGCACCCTTGTTACACGTCTGATAGTAAATCAAACTATATGTCGGAGAGATATTATGGCGGCTCGACGAGATGATAATATATCGGTTGTAACATTAGCGTTCTTCTGTATCATTATACTTTAGGTATAATAACGTATTAGGTATAATATCGATGACTATCATAGAGTTATGATCTCTTTGGTGCGTGCTCGCGGCCCCTTAAAGAGGCGTAAAAGAAGCATTCTATGGGTGTCAAAATCGTGTCAAATGTATGACAATACTGTGAATCACTCATACATTCTCATTTTCAAAGTCCATATTTTGTATTTGCAACCTCCTCCCGCTACTCCGCTTCCTTTGTCCGCACCCCCCCCTGTAAGTGGCATCATCGGTTCTCATACTAAATATGCTAGATGCTTTCTCCATAGGGAGCGCGCGCGCCACCAAAGAGATTCGAACCTTCCTGATTACTATAATCAGTTACGTATGCGGCCGAAAGGATAATTATTATGAATGTACCATAGATATTAAATTTATTGATTTTATTACGATTAACCTACTTTCTCAGTAAAATCCATGTCTACCATTACCAAGGTATGTTGCCATAGAGTCCATAGAAAATGTGTTTTTTTTCGGCCAAAGTTACATCTTCCATTCATGTATGTAGCTTTTTCATTACTCATACTCTGAAAGTAGGTCTGAAGTTGCCTGAGGAGCGGGTTGAAAGTAATACATCTCAGCCCTAGGGAGAATCGCTTTCAACTGACAGCTGTCAAATTATATATAAAAAACTAGTACTATTTTGACATTTCTATTGGACCATGTTCCAACTGTCTATACAGCCACTCAATTACAGCGCGATGTAAAATTGAAATAACATAAAGTTATGTAATAATTAAAGAATATATATTTTTAAATGACTTTATTATAATTATTACTGTCAACTATTTCTTTAAAATAACATAGATTTGGACAAAATATTTACCATTTTTTCAATAATGAAAATGAAAAATAATAGCAGAATACCTGGCCGGCCACAGAAAAAACAACAAAGTAGACGGGAAAGCGGCAATCCGATCTTCATTTGTTTTCGAGTTGTAGAGTTTTGTTTATACTTCCGTATAGCAGAGATTTGTATTAACACTCATTTTGTGTATTTGTTTTTACTTTCAGTGTATTCTTAATGAAAAGCACAGTGTTTCCCTCGGGTTCAAGACTTATTTAGAGGTCCCTGGACTTAAATAAGTTACTTTCACACCTAGGTTAACTATGTACTATTAAAATCTTATGAATAAAAAAAACTTTATCGTTCGGCGATGCTTTAAATTGAGCGTCAGTGGCCTCGGGGATAAGACGCGACCTATCATATCGAAAGGTCCGAGGTTCGATCCCCCGTTGGGCCTTGTACTAATGGGTTTTTTCTCGAAACTTAAGTACATTTACTGACTGCTCTCAAACGGTGAAGGAAAACATCGCGAGGAAACCTGCATACGCCGAAGAAGAAATTCTTAGGCGCATGTGAAGTCCACCAACCCGCACTGGGCTAGCGTGGTGGACTATAGCCCGCACGCCCTCATTGAGAGGGTAGGCCTGAGTCCCAGCAGTGGGGAGATTAATAGGCTGTTGATGATGATGCTTGAAATATAACTGTTAAAGTTGAACTTTACGTCAAGAATTTATATCTTTGACTGTACTTTTTGTTTTATTCTTCTAACACAGTACTGTCGACCGCACGTCAGTGGAAACAAATCCAGTATACACTGGTCTCTCGTAGTATTGAAACTCCCTAATAGGCTAGGTCAGCTCAAGGTCAAAGTGTTTCCACTGACGTGCGGTCGACTGTACGAGGCACTAGTTCTAGCCTAGTCTTCAGGCTGGCAATCTCGTAGCGAAGAACTTGTTGCCTTCCTGGTAATTGCTGACAGTGGCTACTCACCATCAGGTCTGCCCGTAGCCACATTATTCTGTAAAAAAGAAATAGGTAAGAGGATCACAAACTTCATCTCTCATTATATTGGTATACCTATATTATCGTCAATAACGGAACTCCATCCAATATTAACTCCACTTTATAGTATCTATGCCATGTTCGGAAGTCATTAAAACGATTGCCGCATTCCCGGAATGAGCTTTCGATATCAATCTATTGAGTTTGCACTACTGTACCTAGCTGCTATGAGTAGGCACAGAGCCGGAACCGGAACTGGTGGAAGTTTTGCGCCCGGAAGGCAGCAGTTTGAGCCATAATCTATTACATAGTATACAATAGACATGCCGCTGACATGCTGCGCTAAGGTACACTACAGAATAGTAATACGGTACAGAAGCGTCACTCCCGACAACAATGCTTTAAAATAAAAACTTACAACATATACATTAGTATCGGAAGTCAAATAAAGTTACGGCGGGTTTCCGACTTAAAGAAAGCCTGACCTGGCGGAGGACCGCGTGTGGTGGCGGTCATTGGAAAGACCTATGTCCAGCAGTGGACGTCGAAAGACTAGCATGATGATGATTCTAATCTCAACCTATAATAAGCTCGTCACGACCCAACACACCGATCCGAATTATTATAATAAGCGCCCGAATTCATTGCAGAATTTCAGCGCTCTGGCCTATAAACTGTTACAGTTTAATTTCGAATGCGTGCAGTACATTTGTAGGTTTTCAAAGCAACATTCGGGAGTGCCGCTTCTGTACGGTAGTATTATAATATGTGTTCTGTGCCGGGGCGCTACTCGCATCGATGCCTCGTTGCGACCCTGGCAATATACGAGCATGTTACAGAGCTAAGCCTTTCCGAATGTAGCACATCAATATCGATCACTACGACTACTCGCCGAGTGTAACGAATGAAAATATTTCCAAAGCGAGTATTATTGACCTGGGGCTCTGTTTTGTTATGACTTATGACGTTTTGACATCTAAATCCTTCGGCATCTGTATTGTTTGTACTAAATAAATATAAAATATATTCAAGTATTTATTGCATGCCACATTGTATGTACATACAAAGTCATTTTAATTTGTAAAAACATTTAAGCTTGTTCATACTTGCCCACAACGTGAAAATTTAAGTACCTATACCTATCAACTCTACAAGCTACGGTTGAATCCCTAAGGCCCGTTTGGTCTTATTCCCGGAATGTACACTCGGTCCGTTTCGCCTACTACACCGAACGTCTTTTCCCCCCCCCGAACGTCTACTTCCCCGAACGTCTACATCCCCGAACGTCTACTTCCCCGAACGTCTACTTCCCCGAATGTGACCTTACATGAGAATACAGCCAAAAGAATAATTGCTATAAATTTAACAAAGAATCATTCCGAATAAGTAAGAAAATATCAGAAAGTATCTGTAGTAAAAGTTTGACAAATCTGTCAAGTTAGCTTACACTTTTCCAACCTTGACATTTCATGAAGTATTTTTTACAAATACTTCCAAATTTAGAACTGAACCCTTTCACCCTTCAAAATCGCTGACCTGAAGAGGTATTTCCGAAAAAATCTATATCCAGACTTACAAATACACATTTTACTGACTTTTTCGAATACCTACGTAGAATCCATAAATCATCATCATCAATTATAGATTTTTTCCAAGCGCACCCTAATTACTTATTTGTAGACCAAATATATTGATTGCGCATTTGTGTACCTACTATCTGTATTTTTTGATACATGTTGTGTTAGATGTTTATTTAAATACGACCCTCATCGTACCAGCGCAGCGACGTCCACTGCTAGACATAGGCCTAAAATCCTTAAATGCTTACTTTAATTCCAATAAAGGCAAGTGGTAGGTATCCCATGCAAGTAGGTATGTGCCCCGCGACCGTTTAACTGAGTACAAAACATTACACCGGCCCAAGTGAGCGGTTAGACAGGGGCCCGCTGTCACACCGTGGCGAATCAACGTTCTGTTGACAATGGAATAGTCTGGGATAGAGCGGGTGCTCACAGACGGACACGCGAGGAGCACTCGCGTCCCGCCGCAGCGAGTGTATGGTAAGAGGATGATTAGACCGAGCGAAGCGACAGAGGTGTGTCAGGATTGCGATACTTGGCGCTGCGTTCTTTCTGTCGACTCCGTCAGGGACATAGAGTGGAGATTAGTCATGGAGAGGCGTATCGGGTTAGTCGCTTGACGTTGCTTTTCGTTAAAGTTGATTTATTGTCAGTCTCTATTCGTCATAGTTGATCTATTGTCAGTTTCTTTTAGTCAAAGTTGATTTATTGTCAGTCTCTATTCGTCAAAGTTGATCTATTGTCCGCTTCTTTTCGTCAAAGTTGGTCTATTGTCAGTCTCTTTTAGTCAAAGTTGATTTATTGTCAGTCTCTTTTCATCAAAGATGATCTATTGTCAGTCTCTATTCGTCAAAGTTGATCTATTGTCAGTCTCTTTTCATCAAAGATGATCTATTGTCAGTCTGTTTCCGTCAAAGTTGATCTATTGTCCGTTTCTTTTCGGTAAAGTTGATCTATTGTCCGTCCCTTTTCGTCAAAGTTGATTTTTTTTTTCAACAAAATTGTACGGACCCGGCTTTCTGTCAAATGCAATGTCAAATTTATCTTCTTCCGTTACACAATTTCGCTCCAGTTCGAATTTTTACGCCTTAATTAATAGTAAGTCTACATTCATAAAGTATTCCACTTGGATTAATATTTTTTAATAATTTAAGGACCTCTTTACTTTTGTGCCCTTACACGAGCAGCCCTTAGTTTGACGACCCGTAAAAAGAAAATTAACTTTCCAGTCTACCCTCCCTCTCATCCTCTTCATTCAGCTATTTCATTAGAGCATAAAAACACTAATTAACAGATTTGCATAATTAATTAATTAAAAGTTAAAATAGTTAAGTAGAAATTTTAAAATTACAGTTCCCTTTGTTTCATACATAATAATACACTTATAATGTATAATACTGACTACAAAGTGTATCGACTTTACAGTATGAATTGAAAATGAAACACCGAACTCGGAAACCACGTTTCGTTCCCAGTTCTAATCAGTTTTTATGGGTTTTAAATTGGTTCGCGCGTCGCACGTTTGTTAGAGCGTCAGTGGCGCAAAAGAAGCAACCTTATCGTGTCGAGAACTCCGGTTCGATCCCCGCCCGGGCCGGGTTTTTCTCAAAGCATACATTTACTGACTGCTTTCAAACGGTGAAGGAAAACATCGTGGGGAAACCTGCATACGCCGAAGAAGAAATTCTTCTTAGGCGCATGTGAAGTCCACCAACCCGCCGTGGACTATAGCCCGAACGCCATCGTTGAGTACAATATTAATAGGCTGTTGATGATAATATCCTTTCAAAAATACTACCTGGGTAAAAAAGTTAAATTTGCGGTTCTTCCAATAGTCTATGCCTATACAAACTGTATATATTGACAACTAGTTCAGCTTAACTGACTTATATAGATATTATTAGTGAGTGGGGAGAAAGTTATGCGGCGTGGCGTACCGTTTATTTGGTTACGGCACGTTGTGTAGCATTCCGGTAGTGTAACCCGGGACCAGTATCCGGCGATTTATACCCGGCCGGTTAGACGAGCCGCACCCGGACGCGGCGCCGCAACCCGGATCAAATTGATGGTGTCCATATTGTGGATACCAACCGAATTTACACTCCGCTCCTTGTGTCAAATGAATTCACTGGTTTGTGCTAAATTATACAATGGGGGAATATTCACCGGGGTCACTTTACAAATTATTATTATTGCTAGCTGTTTCCAGTGGCTTTGCCCGCGTAGAAAAGCTTTTCCCGATGTACCTATCTGTAGTATAATTTTATAGGTAGGTGTATGTATAATCGTTTGCCATATATTGAAGGTACCTACTAATAAATAAAGTCAATGTTTAACCAACTCGCGTGCGTTTCACTACATGGTGGCAGCGGTGGGCGTTTTATTTAATTTCTAGTGTAAAACGCGATCGAATCATAGTTGTAAACAATTGGGAGTGTGTAATTACGTCGTGATTATACTTAGTGATGGAGCTCGCGCATCCTCCAGCGGAATTATCACTCGATGGCGGTCCGGCCGCGCGATCTGAGGCGTGGAGAAAATGGCGGAAGCTATTCGACGTGTTTCTCAAAGCGTCTGGAGTGAGCAAGGAGTCTAAGGAAACGCAGGCTAGCTTCACTGCACTATCTATAGCCTATGCGTTATTCTGATTAGAAGCCTTCCGCCACATTGGTACAATTTCCGTATTTGTACAAATGCATTGGAAGTCCCGATTCGTACAATTTTTAATAAATGAGTTTCCTCATTTGTACAAATTATAAATTTTTCGCTAATTAATAGAAAATACTATTACCTACTGTTTTGCGTGAAAGAGTAACACATACTTTTGCGTAGGGTTTGTGATGGAGCTCTTTCAAGTTTTACCCCCAGCCTTGTATCACTGCGACCATTGCTGATCTATTGTGATCACCGCCTTACTATAGTTCAGCGCTGAGCTTTACATCCGTTAGAAACCTCAGCTCGCTTTTGGCACTGATTTGTTTTACTTCATCAGGTTGAAGTGAGTAGTTGCCCAGATGGTGTTTCTTTTACGCATCAGCAGGCCACACTCGCACAGAAGGTGCGGTGGGGTATCCTCTGCTTCGTGGCAGAGTGTGGACTCTTTAGTGTTGAACATGTGTTTGTCCAGGCCGCAGTGTCCGGTGAGTGCTCTCAATAGTAGCGCTTTTAAACCGTTCAAGCTACAGTCCATCACGTCCCAGCCCAGCACAGCTGTGTGATTCTGTAAAGTACGAATTAAAACTCGACCATCACATCGCAAGTCACTTCACTTCGCATCCGATCATGAAAGACCTTGATGTCGCATTGTGTAAACAAATACAAGCTACACAATAAACACTTCACTTGCGAAGTAAAGTGAGTATTGAACTGTGAATCATGGAGTTAGAGACCGAGCTCACTGCGAATTCAGGATCGAGTTGCACAAATACTCTTACAGAATAGCAGGGATTGATGCAAAACAAAAGTAAAACACCGCCAATACGACAAAGTTAGCAAGAACAATGGCGAGCCAATAAATACTTTAACTGAAACAAAGTGGGTGGATGCAAAGAAAGGAACAAAGTAATTTGAAATGCCATCCAAAGTTAGCCGGCTCTCTTGCAAAGAAATCTGTGCAGAGCAAACTGAAACTGGGGCCGGGGAAATTACCCTTTGAGACAATTTGTTGAGCTCCTGATTAGGTATGGTACCTACGTTCCCCATCTGCTATCATAGCAACATGTGTATGCCAAATCTTGTAAGGGGCCAGGAATACCCGGCGACACTTGGACCCTACAGGATCTGTTGCCCCAAACCCCTGTCCACCAACGGTGTCACAATCCGTATTTTTTGGTGGACTTCACATACGCCTTAGAATAGAAATTCAAATCTTTGGCGTATGAAGTTTCCTCACTATGTTTTCCTGCACCCAAAAGGCTATGGAGGGAGCTTGGAAATTTATGTCACCGCCGCATGCGCATTCTGTGCTCTGTGGTATTATAAACCATACACTATCAATTTTCGTAATAAAATAACTTGGTATTTTTCTGAAATCTTGGTATTTTTAATGTACATATACTATATTAACATTTTGTTTGTTTTTTAGTTTAATTTATTCCAGTTTGTAGGTAGTTGTATATTAATATAGGTAATTTAGTTTTATTTAATTCGTAGGTATACTATTAAATATACATTAAAAATACCAAGATTTCAGAAAAACACCAAGTTATTTCAGAGATAAGTCTTTGAAATGTACATTATGGTTCCTTAGAACAAATTACTCCATCTCTTTAGTTTCCATACGACCGCTCTGGCGATACAACCCGTATGCAATCTGTCATTTTACGCGTACCACTAAATTAACTACATGGCCTTTGGGTCAGCTGGTAGAGAACGCTATTGACGTTAAGTTCACCTTATAATATAAATATTTGCGTGCAATAAAGTTTGAATAAAAAAAATCAAGCCTAGAAGCACCAGGACAGCATAAACACAGAACAAGTTTTCGGACAATATAAAGTTGCCCGGAATAATCCCGGTCTCTATTACACTAACATGAAGTCCCGCTCGGGCTGTGCCGGACTAAATCACTTCCGGTGTGAGCGAGCCACTTCCGGCTCCACCGGAAATGCCGCCATATTGCTAGCTACGTCACTCGAAATGGACACATTTTTTTAGGTGTAGTGAATAGCTATTAACTATTTTACACTCGCGGACATTGTTCAAAAGGACACTATAATTAAGTTATTATAATAATTCTACAGCCTATATATGTCCCCACTGTTGGGGCTTAGCCTACCCTCTCATCGAGGACGTTCGGTCTATAGTCCACCACGCTAGCCCAGTGCGGTTCACGTGCAGGTTTTCCTTCACGGTTTTTCCTTTAATATTAATTTCATGTCTTCTGAGTCGGATAAATTACTGACTTTTATACTTTCAATTCTCAATGGATTCTCTCTGTTTCAAAGTCAAATTCAAACATTCATTCCCGGGTAGAGAAAAACCTTTTTCCCGGAAAGCAAGCCCTAGTCTCCACAGCTTTGTCTTTCAAATTGAAAACCAGAGGCTTTTAGAAGTCGTTTAAATTAACGTCGTCGTATAGTACAGGTAAGTATACCTCAGAATATATATATCACCACTGCTGGTGCTAAGCGCCTACCCTATCAACGAGGATGTTCGGGCTATAGTCCACCACGCTAGTCCAGTGCGGGTTGGTGGACGTCACATGCGCCTAAGAATTTCTTCTTCGGCGTATGCAGGTTTCTTCGCGATGTTTTCGTTCACCGTTTGAGAGCAGTCAGTAAATGTACTTAAGTTTCGAGAAAAAAACTCATTGGTACATGGCCCAGCCGGAGATCGGACTACGGACCTTTCGATATGATAGGCCGCGTCTTATCCCCGACGCCACTGACGCTCTGTTGTGTGTAAGTATCTATACTAATATAATAAAGCTTAAGAGATTGTTTGAACGCGCTTATCTCTGGAACTACCAGTCAGATTTTAAAAAATCTTTTTGCATTTGGTAGCCCAATTGTTGAGGAAGGTTTAGGCTATTTAACATTACGCCACGAGCCGTAGAAGCCGCGCAAACAAAGTCAGAAATGACTGGCACAACGCGGGCGAGTCGGCGGGAAACAGCTAGTGTTATATATAAATGAGACGGGAGCGTGCTTCCGTGAGCGGATCCGCCCGATCAATCACCCGGAAGGCGTACACAAGTCGGCTTTTACGGGCTTGTCGCGCACACACGGCCGCCAAGTTCCGCCAACAACTTCCAAAACTTTAACACAAGTTAACATGTTTATGAGTACAATACCACAAAGCCTGAAGACACAAGTCTTAAATTAGTGCGCCCTATCAGTAATCCACCGACAGTGGGATCAAAACCCATAAAACACTAGGTTATGGAAAGAATTCAAAATCAAAATTCAAAATTCAAAAGTATTTTATTGCATGTAAGTACACTAGGTACATTTATACAACGTCAATTTTTTATCTACCACCGCCTCCAAGGTGTTATATAGAGCTGGGAAGAAGAAGCGGCGCAACAAACTTCCGCAACACATCTTTTAAAATCAAGTTTGTACATAACATTATTTTGTAAAGATTGTGCGAGGCTGAAGTAACATTAACACCAGGCATCTTTGTCATTTAGATAATCGACTGTTTTATAATAAGCTTTCTTACAAAGTTGTTGTTTAATGTGAGTCTTAAATTTTCTGTCATTCATATTTAAGATTTCTTCTGGTAGTTTATTGTAGAAGCGTATACATTGCCCCGTGAATGATTTACTGACCTTACTGAGCCTTAACTGTGGTGGTACAAGTTTGTTTTTGTTTCTTGTAACATAAGCTGTGTTCATATCACAGTGCCTCAAAAAGAGAGATATATTTTTGCGGACATACAAAATATTCTCAAAAATGTATTGACTGGCAACGGTTAATATATTAATTTCTTTAAACTTTTCTCTTAATGATTCTCTACAACGTAGATTATAGATCGCCCTAACAGCTCTCTTTTGCAAAATAAAGATGGTTTCTATATCTGCCGCTTGACCCCACAGTAGGATGCCGTATGACATGATGCTGTGGAAGTAGCTGAAATAGACTAATCTCGCAGTAGCAATATCTGTTAATTGTCTAATTTTCCTAACGGCGTAGGCGGCCGAGCTTAGTCTGCCAGCTAGTGAAGCTATGTGGGGCCCCCATTGAAGAGATGAGTCTATAGTTATACCTAGGAACACCGTGCTTTTGATAAATTCTAATCTTTCTGTACCTAAAGTTACATTATTAACTACATGTCTTACATTTGGTAGGCAAAATTTAATACATTTAGTTTTTGTTGTATTTAATGCTAGATTATTAATGCTGAACCAGTTAAGTACTTGTGTGAGAGTATTGTTTACCTCAGGAAGATCACAAGCTCTTCTGCTAATTTTAAAAATCAGAGAAGTGTCATCGGCAAATAATACTATGTTGGACATGTTTTGTATTAAAAATGGCAAGTCATTTATATATACAAGAAAAAGAAAAGGACCCAGAACTGAGCCCTGGGGCACCCCCATTTTCACAACTGAACCAGATGATTTAACTCCATTTATATCAACTTTTTGTACTCTATTTTCAAGGTAAGATTTAAGTAATTCGAATGCTCTGTCTTTCACGCCATAATGTTTTAATTTGAGTAGCAAGGTTTCGTGATTAACGCAATCAAATGCTTTGGAGAGATCGCAGAAGATGCCTATTGCATCATGTGAAGCTTCCCAAGCATCAAAAATATGCTTAACAAGCATGACTCCTGCGTCGGTGGTTGATCGTCCCTTAGTAAATCCGAACTGACGATCGTGAAGAAGTTGTTTGAGATTGAAATGACAAAGCAGTTGATTCAGTATGATCTTTTCGAAAATCTTGCTAAGCACGGGGAGAACTGACACTGGTCTAAAATTACTGGGATCTAGTTTGTCACCAGATTTAAACAGTGGTATGATTTTACTTTGCTTCATTAGGTCAGGGAAAATACCTTGATTAATACTCATGTTAAATATAAAAGCTAAGTAAGGCGCAATAATCGTTATGACTGAGTTAACTACTTTAACAGACATTCCCCATAGATCTTCAGAAGATTTTAGTTTTAATGATTTAAAAGCCTTAATAATATCTAGAGAGTTTATGTGTCTAAAATTAAAAACTGTTTCACATATTGTAACGTTATTTACAAGCAAATTTTCGGCAAGAATAGGCGATGAATGCAGAGCTTCGGTGGTTTTAATAGGGATGTTAGTGAAAAAAGTTTCAAAGGACTCTGCTACTTCTGTTTTAGAATTAATTATTTTACCATTATTTCTGATTGCATATTCATTTTCACGTGGTTTAGTTTTGGCAGTTTCATTATTTATGATTTTCCATACTGCTTTAACTTTATTATCCGAATTTTTAATTTTATTACTTAAATAATATGACTTGGCTATTTTACAAACTTTCCTAAAAATTTTAGAGTAATTTTTGACATATTCATGGAATCTGTCGTCAACTCTGTAAGACTTTTCGTTGTACAAATCAAATAACTTGGTCCTGCTTTTCCGAATACCAGTGGTTGCCCAGTCACTAAATTTAAACTTGTTTTTAATATTAATTTTCCTAGTTTTAAAAATATTACCGAATTCCTGAGACAGTGTCGTGAAGAAATCGACATAGAAATCATTGATTTCCACCTGATCAGTAACAGGAATCGGCAATTTACTTGAAAGAGCATCTTTATATCTCTCCATTCGACTGACATTGTTGGGCCTAGTAAGGATTTCAGTTTTTGTATGTTTTATATTACCTGGAAAGGTAACACTTTGCCCACAGTGGTCTGATGTTAGGCAATTTATAATTGTCTTTTCTATAAAATCACAATTGCAAAAGAAATTATCTAGGCAAGTAGCTGTGGTACTTGTGATCCTAGTTGGTTCAAGAAAAATATTCTTTAAATTAAAGGAATTAAATAAGCCAATTAATCGAGTTGAAAACCTGGAGTTAGTTTCTAGTAGATCTACATTAAAGTCTCCACAAATTATTATATGTTTTCTACTTTTAAGAAGTATTTTCATAACATCTTCCATTACTGACTCAAAAGTAGGAAATTTAGAGTCATATGGGGGTCTGTATACGCATACCACAATATGTTTCTCCATCTCAACACAAGACAATTCAATGTGCCATTCAACTGAAAGTCCCACAATGTCTTTGCGTTCCTTGGCCTTGATACCATTTCTCATGAGTATGAGGGACCCTCCACGTGCTGCGTACTTTCGGTTGAATGAACTTATAACATGATAATTTTCGTATCCAAACAACATTTCATGCTCTTTAAGGTGATGCTCAGTAATACATAACAAGTCAATATTAGATTGACTTTCTAAATATAATTCTACTTCTAACATCTTGCCGGAGAAGCTCTGTATATTTTGGTGAATAATTTTAAGTCCCTTTGGCTTCTCCTTTGTCCTAATACTTTGTACTAATACTTTGGTGTCAGAAAAGCCCTGAATGTTTTGATGTAATGATTGAGTAAAATTGGGCTTTCCTTTTGTCATAACTGAGCTAGACAATCCCTGCCTCTGGTTTAACACTGATAAACCATCATTTGCGGAATTTTCTATTGTCGTGGTATCTACTCTAAAAAATGTATAAGCTTATTAGTATTACTACTAACATTCGTCATAAAATGTTGTAAATTATATGCTACTAAAGTAGCTAATTGTCTTTTATATGTCATTGATAAATACATATTGCTTTCAGTCAAAGTGAATTTGTCAATACACTTATTTGTATCAAAGTACAATATAGTGTCATTATACATGCATAGTGCGTTATATAAGTGTAAATTCATTTTAAATATGCGATTATTGTGCGCCTGTGACAAGTTACAACAATAGGGAAATGCGCAATTTATGAATTTACATCTAGTTTTGTTCTTAATCTCTATCAATATTTCTATAGTCCTATTTATGTCCGCTTGGGTGACGTTTTTGTGGCTCCCCAACATGATAACCACCGTGGTGTTCTCATCAAACGTACTCGTGTCCCTCAATAATCTATTAATAATGTCGTTATAGGACAAATCCGGACAACAAATGTTTATTACTTGTTGGTCTAATTTATTATACAGAAGGGGACCGAAATCTTTTCCTATACCATCTGAATATATAATGGTTTTCGGTTGCGGCTGTGGCAGTGACGCCCGCTCCACCCCCGAGCCCGCGCCCGCCGCCGCCCCGCTGACGTCGGCCTTGTCCGTCTCATATTCGTCAGCGTCACCTTTCCGAGCAGCCGCTGCAGCGCGCGCGGCCAGCGAGAGTCGCTTACCGCGCTGACGGCGGCGGCGGCGCTTAGTGGAGCGAGTGGCACCCCCACGCTTGTCCCCTGGGCACGGAGGTGTCGCCGCCACCACCTGGTCGCCCTTTTTATTCCCAATGTTTCAGTTTCAGTTTCAGTCATTTATTAATAATTTAACATTATACGTCATTACAATATCCATTCATTACACATTTCAGAAAATGTCAAATTATAAATTAGTATACAGATTTTATAAAGATAATAAATTAATGCAGTGGTCATAAACATGTTAAATTAGATAGTTATTTATATGTCAATTAATAACAATATACATGGTCCATACTACTATCTGTGTGGGCTGCCGAACGTACTAAGTAGAGAAAAACTCATCAATAGCGTAGTAAGCGTTTTGTATGAATTGAGCTTTTAGTCCAGACACAAAAACCTTCTCGCTAGGTGCATGCCTTAGTGTGTTGCTAAGTTTGTTGAACACCTTTGGGCCCAGCACTTGGAGGGTCTTGGTTGCGCGTGTGAGTCTACACGGCACACCAGCTAGGTTGTCGCCATGTCTGGTGATGTACCTATGGCATGCACCTACCGTGGTGTATTTGTGTCTGTTCCTCCAGACATACTTTCCAGCTTCTAGCAGGACTATCGAGGGTGTGGTGAGGACCTGGTGTTTCCGAAAGAACTCCTGGGCCGGTGTTCCCGGGGCGACGCGCGCCACGATTCTTATCGCTCGTTTCTGCATGCGCAGCACCCTCTCTCTGTCAGCTGCAAAACCCCAGAATTCTATGCCGTATGTTAACAGAGAGTGAAAGTAGCCGTAGTAGGCCTTTCTTAGATTTTCATCACTGAGCATAGGAGACAGGCGAGACAGCGCGTAACATCTCATCATTAGACGCTATGCTATTATTACACGGCACGCAACACGGCGCGCCGCACGCCGCACCACACGGTGCGCGGCACGCCGCGTCGCACGGCATATCATCTGCCGCGCCACACGGCGCGTCACACGCCACGCTACACAGTGCGTCAGACATAGAGGAGTGCGCGGAATGTAAAGTGAGCGGAAAGATCCATGCTTTTTGCTGAGAGGCAGGATCCGAAAAGAGGTGACAACCAGAGAAACAAAGCCTTCGAAGTAGCTCAAAAAGTTAGTACGTACTTTCAAGTGGCAGTGGACTGGTCACATCTGGTCACACGAGTTCTCGAGCGGAGAACACGTCTGGACACGTACTGTGACGGCTGGCAGTGACTGGATGCAGAGATCCGAGGATCGGGTTCAGTGGCTCTCCTTGGGGGAAGCTTAAGTCTAGCAATGGACTAGTGCAAGCTGATGATGATGCTATCTACTAACATTTGCACGCCTGATCCCCATTGTATTCATGCAAATATTTCATGATTTTCTTACGTTCTTTGCTTAGTTACTTGATCGAACCAAAATGTACGACCAGAAAGCTCTCGGCGCCGCCGGCCCGTGTGTCGCGGAGGCTGTAAGACAGCCCGATGTCGCACAAGAGCGATGGCTCCCTAATTGAGATTTAATACTGCGCTAACGCAAGTTAACGGTAAATATTTATATTGCGTTCAACTCTTGCTATCGTCAGCTTATCGCCTATCAGCCTTTCCTCAATTATCGCCAACATACACGGTCCATCGCCCCATACAGCCGCTTCCGGCCACCTTTTAGGGTCGTAAAAATTGGCAATCGCAATCATTTATAAACATACTTAATTAGACAGTCACAGGAGTTTATAAAAACTCTTTTTTTCCTAGTTTTTAAGAGTTTATTTTCTTATGAAAACTACGTATAAAGCGTTAATCTTAGGAGATCCTAGGTCTAGAATTCAGGCCTCGTATGTCCCAATTCCCCGAATGTCCAATTCCCTGTGTGTCCATTTCCCAGAAATTTTAAACTGAAAAATCCGGAATTAAACACCGGGGAAAGAGTGACTAGAGATCTCTACGCTAGGACTATACAATTAGACTCTATAATTAGATTTTCATGGACATTTCGGGTAATTAACATTGGACGTTTGGGCACAGAATAGGTATATAATAGTATGGTTTGGGGAATATAGGGCACTGACGTGCGGTCGACTGTACTACCCTCAGTGCGCACTTGTGTAGGCGGCTAATACATGGTGTTTGTTTGTTGGTTGCAGACGAGGAGCTGGTGTTCCGCGACCGGTGGGGCGGGCTCACCCTCTTCAACGTGAGGAACTTCACCACCAGGCTGCTCATGAACAACTCCACCTTCGTAAGTACTCCTGGAGACTGCACATCATGCGAATGTTGAAAATGCAGTACGGATCACAAAAGAGTTCACCAAATATGGAGAAAGTACCACCTCTTTCTCCAAACTTGGTGAACCCGAATTTTTCTTTTGGATTCCATAATAGGATAAGCGATATTATTTATTTACTACTGTATGGAAACGGTATGTTTTTTTTATTTTTATCCTGTATGGAAAAAAGGAATAAATCACGTAAAGATATACCCATATCAACATTGACATAGATTTATAGATGAATAATAGATAGGTACTTAAGTCATCTCATCACCAAATCGATGCCATATCTTCGCTAGATAGAGCAATCGCATTCACATCTCTAATCGCACAAAGCCTTCTGCCTGTTAGCCAAACAGAATATAAGTAAATGCTTCCGCTCGGAAAAATACGAAGACGTAACGTGAGGGAGCCTCTATAAACCATGCAGTCCATTTTGGGTACTTTGGTCCCCTGTGGAGTGAAAAAAATTTTTTTTCTTCTCTTTCTGAGCTGAGAACAATAAAAATTGTTTTAGTATGGTATGGTAATTAGTTTTATGAATTAGATTGATTAAATTATTGAAAATCTCGTAAACGGTGAGGTTTTCACTAAGGTCATTATTCATCAGCACCTAACACTCATATTTTACCGTCAGTAACATGTCCAAATTGTTTTCATTGTTTATTATCTTTTTTCCATTACATATTCTTAGTTCATAATTATATAATTATTTACGGGTCTTACACACGAACAAGTTTTATTTACCTTGCCCGACGTTTCGACCAGGAGGCTTACCATGACTACTTAACGCGATTCAATTTAGGACCTGTTACACTGGCCGTGGTCACGAGCTGACCACCTCGTCACAGCTGTACACAGACCACGGCCAGTGTAACCTGGTCGAAACGTCGGGCAAGGTAAATAAAACTTGTTCGTGTGTAAGACCCGTAAATAATTATATAATTATGAACTAAGAATATGTAATGGAAAAAAGATAATAAACAATGAAAACAATTTGGAATGAAACGTCGGGCAAGGTAAATAAAACTTGTTCGTGTGTAAGACCCGTAAATAATTATATAATTATGAACTAAGAATATGTAATGGAAAAAAGATAATAAACAATGAAAACAATTTGGAATGAAACGTCGGGCAAGGTAAATAAAACTTGTTCGTGTGTAAGACCCGTAAATAATTATATAATTATGAACTAAGAATATGTAATGGAAAAAAGATAATAAACAATGAAAACAATTTGGAATGAAACGTCGGGCAAGGCAAATAAAACTTGTTCGTGTGTAAGACCCGTAAATAATTATATAATTATGAACTAAGAATATGTAATGGAAAAAAGATAATAAACAATGAAAACAATTTGGAATGAAACGTCGGGCAAGGTAAATAAAACTTGTTCGTGTGTAAGACCCGTAAATAATTATATAATTATGAATACAAAGCGCGAAAGTCTAAAATGTACTATATTCTTAGTTCCTTTTAATTTTAACTTTATCATCCTTGGAAAAGGTGCTAGGACTAGTCACTTAATTCGAAATGTACAGATGCGTAGGTACGTAGCTCAGACCCGTACCCGTTCCTCTTCCAAAGGGCCACGTATGTAGTGTATGGAAAGCCCCTAATCTGGAGGCGGTATTGCCGACGGAACAGAGCAATCGTGTGTAAACATGTGCTCAAATGAATTGGGGCTTTGTACGGATTGCGGACACGTTTAGGGTCGCGGGGAGGAGAGTCTATCTATTCTATAAAGGGTAGCAACGTGACCAGAGTTGGTACCGTGACCTTTGTTTTGGACGGGCTCCTTATTTGAAGGGAGCTTCGAAATCCTTTTAATCAAATGTTATTTCGATTACGTTTATTTGAAATTATTGGAATCCTCGCTTCTTCGAGTGATCGGACTACTTAGCGCTTAGAGGTATTGCGTTAAAAAGGAGGTAGGTAAGTACCTATATACCTTTCGTATTATTGTCGCGTACGGAACAATCCGGGTCGCTGTGAAACGATGTTCTAGCGCCTCACGTGTGTCTCTGCTCCGGGAGCCCGTACGGGAGATACGGACTGGTCTCCCGTATCGCTGTAAAACCAGCCTTAACCATGCAGCACGTGTTAAAAGTCGAACAACCACCTCCGCCGATTGGAAGATTTAGATCCGATCCAGATTTATGGCTTCCTCTCGCAAATAAAAGGCCACCCGATGTACGGCCTATACGCGATTTACGACTAAACGATAAATCTGCCGAGAAAACACGTTTATAGGCCGTACATACAATGGTTTTTACGCTCTCGGGAAACAGTCAATTTACACTGGAAGTTTGGGATGGAAATTGTTTTTTTATGGTCTAAAGTGGCAAAAAAATATGCGCTACCCACCTCCATACCTGGAAGGGGAATCTTATTCATCATAATCATCATCATATCAGCCTGTAGACGTCCACTGCTGGACAAAGGCCTCCCCCAAGGATCTCCACGACGCCCGGTCCCGCGCTAACCTCATCCAGCCGGGTCCCGCGACCTTCACCAGATCGTCGGTCCACCTTGTGGGAGGCCTACGCTGCGTCTCCCGATACGTGGTCGCCACTCGAGAACCTTTCTGCCCCAACGGCCGTCAGTTCTACGAGCGATGTGCCCAGCCCACAGCCACTTCAGCTTCGCAATTCTTTGAGCTATGTCGGTGACCTTGGTTCTCCTGCGTGTTTTTTGGTGTTTGGAATCTTATTATTCAATGGGAATTAAATAGAAACCCGTATGTACATAGGATATTGTGAAAATATCACTCTCCATCCTGCAGCGCCTTATTATTTTTTACTTCTTTTTTCCCCCTTTTTTTTACAACATTACCGTTACATTTCGTTTAAACTTCAGTCGTAAGATTAGAAAACAGATTCCAATAGGAATTTTACCGTATCTCGATCAAGTTTTCAATTTTCTTTATGATGTCTAGATTTTCTTTTACAAAATACATTTGTCAAGGGAACGGTATTGGAAAACAGTTTTTATTCCGATAGAATTGGATCATAAAAATCGAAGTATTTTATTATTTGTTATGTGGTTGGATGGAAGCAATGTCTTAAAGGGTTTGTCACCAACTGGACACACGAATCTGGACACACGACAGTTTCACCACTTAGTGAAATCCGATTAAGTAACATTTGTTATTTCATCAACTCGACTCACAAAAACTGCGCGTTTCATAGTGAAAATTAAAATAAATGACGTTTTCGCCAACTAGACACAAGTTGGAATGTAATCTTAATTCTTTAAAAAGTACAGTCACATTTTGTAAATTATTTTTTGTGTCATTGTAAATCATTTGTAAAAAAAATTGTGAGTCCAGTTGGCGAAAAAGTGATTTGTTTGCCGAAGATTGGATGACGAAAAACATTCAGTCAGAAAAATCTTCTTTAGGCGTATCCCAGACACACGCCTTCAATATGAGAACGCAGGCCGCGCATGTCTGAAGTCTCACATACATTGCGTATGGAATACAACAGGCCGCCACCGCCACCACAGGCCGCGTGTGTCCGTGTACACTAATGATGCTACATTTTAGACTTTCGCGCTTTGTATTCATAATTATATAATTATTTACGGGTCTTACGCACGGTCAGCTCGTGACCACGGCCAGTGTAACCTGGTCGAAACGTCGGGCAAGGTAAATAAAACTTATTCGTGTGTAACACCCGTAAATAATTATATAATTACTAATGATGCTTTCGGTGACCAGATGGAAAAATGACAAGGTATAAAAATGCTGTGTATGTTTGTCCGCAGAGGGAACTGAACGCAGTGGACTTCAAGGTGTCTGCCGACCTGAAGTACGTACTGCTGATATCTGACGTGCGGCCGGGCTGGAGGCACGCGCGCCTGGCCAGGTACCACGTGTATGACGTCATTAATAGGTGAGCAACTACAATTTAGACATAGATTTTGATCATACGCTTTAGGTCAAAGTGGCATACGACCACGGCTATCCTCTGAACATCACTATAAATATTTATGAAATAGGTACTGTAGGTAAAAGAAAAATATAATTTACGTTTTCTTGTTTCACACTTTTTAGAGCGTGATTTTTCCGCTGTCTACTACACAGAACGAGGAAAAAGCTCGCTATTATAAAATATGTGGTCTACTACATCTCAATAACGCGAATGCAATAAAAAGCAATCAAATGAATTTGACGAAAACAATTGTGGTCTTAAATAAACCAATGTTCCGACGATACAGAAAATGAAGTACCTACCAGAATGAAATTAAAGTTGAAAAGTAAGAAACATGAACACCAAACTTGAAATTAGCAACCTGAGGAAAATTCGAGTTTAATTAATTTTGTGAAACTAGTTGCCCGCTCTGAAGAACTCTCGTCTTCAGCACACAGACGGTAGAATTTCTTAGTTGGATCTAGAAGTTTCAGAGCTTAATGCTTCCAGTTTAGTTTTGTTTTGCGGTGAGAAATAATTTTGTGAAACAGAATTCTCTGCCTGCAGTCTCACACTTTTCTGTAGTCTTTGAAACTTGTGTCAGTACAAATTCTTTTTGCATTTGATAGACCAATTCTTGACAAAGGTATAGAGACCGGAGCCGAGCAAAAAGGAAAAGTCAGAAAGAACATTGATTTTAGGCATTTTGCGTTTTAGGCAAATTGCTTTTCAAACGAAATGATCATAACCGATCTCATCAACAATTGCGAGGAATGTCCACTTTTTCTTTAATGGTACTAAGGATACAAAGCTGTGTCACTAGTACCATCGATAAGAGAAATCATCATCATCATATCAGCCTGTAGACGTACACTGCTGGACAAAGGCCTCCCCCAAGGATCTCCAAGACGACCGGTCCTGCGCTAACCTCATCCAGCTGATCGTCGGTCCACCTTGTGGGAGGCCTACGCTGCGTCTTCCGACACGTGGTCGCCACTCGAGAACCTTTCTGCCCCAACGGCCGTCACTTCTACGAGCGATGTGCCCAGCCACTTGAGCTTCGCAATTCTTTGAGCTATGTCGGTGACCTTGGTTCTCCTGCGGATCTCCTCATTTCTGATTGGATCTTGCAGGGAAACTCCGAGCATAGCTCTCTCCATTGCCCTCTGGGTGACCTTGAGTCTTCTTATGAGGCCCATAGTGAAATATAGAAGTAAGATAAAGAACAATAGAGATGGTAAGAGAAATATCTTTAATAATTCTTTTATGGTACTAGTGATACAGAGTTGTGTCATTTGTACCATCAATGGTACTACTCAATGGTACTACTGACACTTCGCGGAAGTAGGTAGTCTATTTATAATTTATTTTCTTTCATCCAAAGTCCAAACATCCTCACAAACTTTCGCCTTTATAATATTAGTATGATAGGCTTTGTCAGAAGAACCCCTGGTGTTTCAGGAACAAGATCTCCATATCCCCGGTGGAGGAGGACCGCGCGGCGCCGCTGCTGCAGTACGCGGAGTGGTCCCCCACCGGCGCAGGCCTTGTCTTCGTCCACGACAACGACATCTTCTACAAGCCCAGGGTGCTGAAGACCCTGGTCTGCAGGATCACTAATAATGGTGAGAAACCTGGATTTAAAATCTGTTATTTATAAAACCAATGAAGTGTCAGCAATTTTAGGCACAGGTTCTTCGCCTTAATCACTAGTGGACGCGACTTCGTCTGCGTTTGAGAGTATCCTAAATATTAATTTAGGAATAAGCTGTCACTGCACCAAGTTTCACCAAAATCCGTTCAGTTGTTGTTAGAATTGAGCAAAAGACACATAGATACACATAGACATTTAATTTTATTCATTGACAAAACAAACTCAGAAATGATTAACAGATGACTTAACCTAACTTAAATTAACTGAACGCTTCGCAAGCACCCAATGAGACACAATAGGACTCCTATCTTAGACAGAAAAACATACATCCACACTTTCAGACACTAGCAGAGATGAGCGTTCTACGCTTGTCTCCCATGTCTTTACACCAGACCTTACCTACTCTATCAGTTACTCTATCTTAAATCGTACTGCCTTTGACGTTTCAGGCATCCCAGGAGTAATCTTCAACGGGGTCCCGGACTTCCTGTACGAGTCGGAGGTCCTGCGGCTTGACCGCGCGCTGTGGTTCAGCCCCGACGGGCAGACCCTCATGTACGTCACGTACAACGATAGTCTGGTCCAGCAGCACAAGTATCCGTGGTACGGGCTGGACCAGCAGGAGCCGCCGGCGTATCCCAGCATACGGACGCTCAGGTATCCCAAGGTAAGGCTTTTGGAAATGTTGGATAAGGCCTTCCGGCCACCATAGAGGGTATACTAAATGACCTTTTTCTGAAATCAGTTACCAAATACCAACGAAGAATACTTTTGCTTTCGAAGATCGCGTTTGGGACTTCCCTTTACTTTAATATGATACGACATTCCATTCAGGAGACTCCCCATTGTCCATATTACTTTGTACTTTGTTGCTCGACCATGACTGCTCTGTCAAGAGCATCCGACTGAGAAGACCAACTTGTATGTTGCAGGTGAACACCAACAACCCCGTTGCCACGGTGTACGTGGTGAGCTTGAAGACTCCCAAGTTCCTCTTCCCCCACGCCATACAGTTCACCTCGCAGGTTGACAAAGGTACGCTGCAACTAATACAGATGCACTAAAGTGCCCGGATCAGCTGCAATGGCTTAGGACCCTCAGATCAGATACCGAACAACTTTGTGCGACTTTTGGAAATACCCCAAATTTTGGCTTTACGTTCAGAGACTCGAAAATTCGAAACTGTTTCTTGCCTTTCGTCTTCTTCATCATCAGACTATACTAGTCCGTTGCTGGACATAGACCAAGCCACGCCATTTAACACTGCCCCTTCAACGTACTTACTTGGAGCTACGCAGAACTACTTAACTACGATCCGATTTTTGTTCCTTATACGTAACTTAATCTAAGTGTATCTTTATTTGAGTGCAGGCTGGTACGTGCGGTGGACCAGCTGGACCTCTGAGCGGCAGATCGCGGTTCTTCTGCTCAACCGGCCGCAGAACGTGTCCATCATCAGCGTGTGCCACGCCGCCACCTACAACTGCCAGGATGTGAGTGGATGTACTGCTTCTAGTATAGTCAGCGTGTCCTCAGAACATGGTAGTTTGTTTGTGTGCCTGTTGCCTTTTAGCTCTTAAACGATTTTAATGGGGTTTCAGCACATCGCTCGTAGAACTGACTGCCGATGGGGCAGAAAGATTCTCGAGTGGCGACCGCATACCGGAAGACGCAGTGTAGGCCTCCCACAAGGTGGTCCGACGATCTGGTGAAGGTCGCGGGACCGGGCGTCGTTGAGATCCCTGGGGGAGGCCTTTGTCCAGCAGTGGACGTCTAAAGACTGATAAGAATGATGATGAAAATCGTTTCAGATATACCGCGACGAGTCCGACGGCACCCGGTGGTCTGGTCTGGGCGCGGAGCCGGCGGAGGAGGACTGCGGGTGGTGCGGGGGGGGCGCGCTGCTCGGCGGGCGGGGGGGCATCTTCACGAGCGCTCCCGTGGCGGAGCCGGGCGGGGCGGGCGCGTGGCGGCACGCCGTGCGCGTCGCGCCCGACGCGCGGACCACGCTCACGCAGGGCAGCTTCGAGGTCACGCAGCTGGCCGGATGGGACGAGAGGAGGCGGCTGCTGTAAGTGATCTCGATTACCGTTGGCACGATATAGCGCCAGCAAGGTAAACCACTGTTATCCGTCGGGTAATTATGTTGTCCCCTGTTACATAGTATGAGACAGTGTTCGATCACAGTTATTTTGAAATATCATACCTACATACTTATTTAGCGCAACAAATTTAATGTAGTTTATCTGTTTATGGCCAAAGTTACCATTAAAAACCAAAGAAAGGGTTTGACGGTACATTTTGAACTCGAGCTTAATGTCAGAAAAACGTCTCAAAATGAACAAAATGCGTAACTAATAATTTAATTTGTAGATACGTGATGGGCACAGCGCCAGACAAGGCCGGCGAGCGGCACCTGTACCGCGTGTCGGTGCCGGCCGACGCGGCGAGCTGGCCGGCCGCGCCGCGCTGCCTCACGTGCCCCGACGCGGGCGACCTGCTGCCCGACGCCACCGCCGAGCCCACCAGCGAGGACCCAGTGAGTCCTACATCGCCGGCAGACATCCGCAGCTGGACAAAGGCCTCCCCCAGGGAACTCCACGACGACCGGTCCCGCGCTAACCTCATCCAGCTGTATCCCGCGACCTTCACCAGATTGTCGCCTACGCAGATACCTTTAGCAGCGGCCGATAAAGAAGACAGATCATATCAGTCCTTCGACGTCCACTGCTACTTTACATAGACCTTTCCCAATGAACGCCACCACACCTGGTCCTTCAGGTGCTTCCGCAAGGTTGGAAGGGCCAAAGGAGTTTCTTCTAGCCTGTTGGTCCTTCAGGTCCAGAGAGCTAAAAAGAGTCAGCAGAAAACGATTATTTACTGCCGAAAGGTAATTCAGAATGTGTTGTCCATGTTCCAGGACTTTGAGAACGCCACGTCCGCCCTCCCCGAGTGGCCCACGTCCACGGTGCTGCCCCACGTCGAGGACGAGAACGACACTCTCCCCACCGTGTGCCTCTACAACAGAGTCATTTTCAGCAAGAACTTCTCTTATTATGTTCAGGTGAAATATGCTTGTAAAGTTCCCATCTATCTGTTCAAACTTATTCTGCTTGCGCTTTGATAATGGACCGGTCTCATATGATGCATGTACAGCCGTATAGTTGTGGACTTGTTTCATGATGATGGGTTTGAGCCTTGGCCCGTACCAATGCGGAACTTAATTAAGGTTCTTTAATACCACTTGCTTTTTGGTGAAGGAAAATATCGTGAGGAATGCAGGTGAGCGTATGCAGGTGCATACGCCAAAGATTAAGATTTTTATTCTAATGCGTATGTAAAGTTCACCAAAAAACGGATTCTGGCACAGTAATCTAATAAATAAATATTTTGTAATCTGTGGAAACTGTCTCTGTCTATGTTCTATTATTTGTTTTCATTATTATTTGTTCTCCTTCTTTAGACTGTAAGTTTCCTGAATAAAATAAAATAAACAGTTGGTGGGCAGGGGTTTGGCACAGCAAACCCCAAAAGGGCCCAGTTTTGCCAGATATTTCTGGCCCTCTTAAAAGATAACATAGGATGCATATTGCACCTTCAAAGGCATTGGCAGCCGCCACCAGCTGAATCTTTCCGAATAGTCTAGAAGTCGTCTTCCCCGATAATAATTTTATTCCAGGAATCAGGGCAGTATCGTGGAAATCTCACGCTGAATGAATGATTTCCAGGAGTGCCTCGGTCCGGGGCCACCGGCCACCTTCCTGTGCTCGGCGACCGGCGTGCGCCGCGCCGTGCTGTGGGATGGGCAGCCCCTGCGCTCCAAGTTTGCGGCTATCGCGGGACCGCAGTCCAAAGTGTTCAGAGTTGAGGTCAGTACCTATCATCGTTATCCTATGAATGAAATAATTCAATCCAGGCTCGCTGACCACCTCCGTTGGAACTCCGTACATGGGCTCACTTCCAGCGGTAATGCAGAAGTCGGTGCTGATAGATCCTGCACGGGTAGTCCGCGGATTAGTTTCTATGTCGCCCTCACCTCCAGCCGCTTTTACTCCTCAGCCGGAAGAAGTCAGACTAGACTTTGTTTCTGTAGACGCGCTACCGCTACTTTCTTCGTGATGTAATTGTGTGAACTGTATTTCTATGGGGCTGATTAATTGAACACTCTGTACAAAGTTCAACCAAATATTATTATGGCTCTGGCAATGTCTACGCAATCTTAAATAGAAAAATGCTTACCACTGTTTGCTTACCACATTTTTTTCTTAAATATAATGTAAGAAGCTTCCCTTTAAAGCTCTAGTAAGAAGCCCATTGTTTGTCTCCTTACAGGTGCAAGCAGATCGTGAAGCGAGAGTCCGTCTCCTTCTGCCGCCGGGATTCAGAGAAACTGACGATTTACCCTTACCATTGGTGCTACATGTGTAAGTTATTCCTTGTTTATAAGTAGTGGAGACAAGCTAACTACCTCCCATAGCGTTTCGATGTCAATTTCTATTGACAGATGCTCTTAAACGAGTAAAAGGGGTGTTTCTTGATGATCTGCAAGTTGCTTATCTCTGTTCCTCTGGCTCTTCTTCTTCGGGCCTAAAGGTACAGGTTTGTCGTCTGAAACCGTGCTTTCTTTCTATAGCACTCGCCGCTCAACATCTATCTTTAGAGAGGTTTGAAATAAAGAAGTGTTTGTTGACAGTTCTGCTAAGCCAGGAGGGCAGTTGGTGACGGAGAGATGGAAGCCCGACTGGGGTTGGTATCTCGCGGCTGCGAGAAATTTCATTGTAGCTGAAATAGATGCGAGAGGCGCCGGAGGGCAGGTTAGTTTTTGTTAATAATACAATCTGCCTATTGTGAACATTTACTGTCACATTAGATGTTAAATTAAACGTTTACAGCCCGGTGAAAAATCTGACTGATTTCAACTTTTTTCAGGGCGAAGAGCTAAGAACAGAAATATACCACAAGTTGCTTTCAGTAGACGTAGAAGACCAAATAGCTGTACTATCGTAAGTTGTCATTCTAAATACAAGTTTAGTTTTAGCTTCGGCATTTTATTGCGTCTACCATGTTTTGCTATCATTTCTCGTCGCTTTGATTATGGATTCACTCATTCACGGACATAATTATAATTTAGGTATTTATCACAAATTCAGAAAAGCTTTTCAAAAGAAAAATGCTTTCCTACACACAAAAAAACCTGAATAAATCGATAGGTGTTCCACAGGGCTCTATACTTGGTCCTATTTTGTTTTGCCTGAAAATATTGAAATTGTCTGTTTGTTCAGGTATCTACGCGATAACCTGAAGATGGTAGACGGCACCCGAGTAGGGGTGTGGGGGCAGGGGTACGGGGGAGGGGCGGCGGCCGCGCTCGCCGCGGACGACGCCCGCAACGTGACGCGGTGCCTTGCCGTTCTAGCGCCCATCACTGACTTGAGGCACTACAGTGAGTACTCACTTTCAAAATAATGGTCGCTTAAATAGACTTAAAATGTGGTATTTGTTTAAACAAAATATGAAATCAACAAGTAATCGGGACTAGGGGGATTTTTTATCAATTTAGTATGATTTTAATGTAATAAATAATCTTTTGACTTTAAAAAAAGTCGAAAGGTGAGACCGTGGGCCCAATGAGTTTATAGGAACTTCTTCACCGTTTACTACCAAAGGCTTTTCGGCGAAGGATAACATCGTGACCTACATACGCCAAAGATTAGAATTTCTATTCTAAGGCGTGTGCGAAGTCAATCAAGTAACGAATTAGCGCGCCGTTGGAAGCCTATCCTGTCGGCACAAACGATTCCAAGAGGGTCGAGCTGTCGCCAAGTGTTCCAGGCCCGTTAACAAAATAAAATGCATCAAAGTCACGGCACCAACTGAACAACAGACTCGTACTGGACGGAGCGGTACAGCGGGTACGGGTCGGCGTGGGCGGGCGCGCTCAGCGTCAACGCCGTGTGGCGCAAGGCGGGCAACCTGCCCCCGCGCAGGCTGATGCTCGCCCACGCCACCGCCGACGTGGTCGCTCCGCCCCACCAGGCCTTGGCCCTCGCCAGAGCGCTGATCAAGGCGGGCGCGGTGTACACGCACCAGGTAAGGAACCGCTGATGGACGAAATTCAGCCAAGAACAGAACGGATCTGACGCATCATACACTGACTAAACTGACTGACCTATGTCAAACTATGAGAAATATCTGAAAAGGCGGAATCAACAGAATTCTAAGTAATCTTTCTATTCTTTTTGGCAGTTAATAGTCCGGTAGATTTCTTCTGTTGTTCTACGTTGATCCCAATAGAGAATTTTAAATAAAGAAAAAAAGCCAGTGAAGTAGGTACCTAATCAAATTGTTAAAAAATCTACCCATCGACTCTTTTTAAAAGCCCTTGGACTGTTCGAGTCTCGATCGACAATGAGAGTTGAGATCAAAGTATTGCCAAATTCTACAAGATCTATTGCCAAATTAAGCCACAAAACTGTGTCTAGACAGACTGACCAACATTCCCCCATCTGCAGGTGTACCCCGACGAAGGTCACAACTTCGAGCGCTCCTCAACGCATCTCTACAAGGCGATGGAGCAGTTTTTCGACGAATGCTTCGGGCCAGTGGAGGTGGCGGACTGGGACGCGGGGGGGATGGGGGGTCTCTTCCCCTTCCGCGACTAGTGGGGGGACTAGGCGTAGGGAGGAGCGTGCCCGTGCGATCGCCTCTACGCCCTTTAGGTGCAAAAACAATGCAGCACCATGGCTTGTATTGTCGCCAGCCGCTGGCAGCCATCATGTCGGATAGACCAATCACAGCACGCGTTGCGAATAAAAGCTAACTTCAGATGAGTGCGTGATATTGCGGCGATAATGCCCGCATGGTTTGTATTGTGAATGCATCATTAGAATAGCTAGTTGAAGACAATGAAGGTGGTAGGTAGATACCCTGAACATGTTTGAATTTACAAGTCCGATTGGATTTCGGGGTGAAATGTCTGCTAAAATATGAGATTAAAAATCTAGCTAATGTTAGAGCTTAACATAATGCTAAAACCCAAACCTCTAGTCAAAAGCATGCGTTAATAATTTCTAATTAATCCTACAATATTTAAAAGTCTGCATTGCGAGAGGCCATAGAGAATGTTAACAGTACCAGGGCTTCGAAATATTTTTAGCAGAACATTTTTCGTTCGGTAACATTTTTATTCGGTTCACATAACTAGAGCAGATTTTCAACCGACTTCAAAAATAAGGAGGTTATCAATTCGACTGTGTTTTTTGTGTGCCACGACATCTTCGCCAATTATGAACCGATTTGTATGATTCTTTTTTTATTAAATCGGCTATATTGGGTGGTCCCATTTCAATTTAAAAACACCTGTAAGGGTGAATAATAATAATAAATTGGGGATCAACAAGTCGTCGCATACCTACTTGTTTACTTAAACTATTTTTAGTCGGTTTTATATTTTTGTCAGATTATTGTCGCTTGGACTATTTTACTTTAGCTCTGTCATTCCTTATAATTAAGTAAATTCGTGTTCAACAATAATGTTAAGGTTTAGAGGGCCAGGGAAGGGAAGGCGAAGAGAGGAGGGGAATACCTATGATAAGAGGTAAGTATTCCACAACATAATGAAAAGTGAACAGCCAAAATTTGACTTCCAAACTCGAAAATGTTACAATATGTTTGAATCTTTAATTTGTATAGAAATTAGTACGTACCTACATAAATTAGTAAAATTTGAAATCGTGTGCGATATATGTGAAAGGAGTCGTTTATAAGTGAACAAAGTTTTATTATTACTTAGTTGAAATAAGTATCTTGTACTTATTATTACTATAACTAAATTTTGTTATAGTTGAACTAATAATTATGTTAAAAGTAATTAAAACCTTTAAAAATAATTTATCTTTGGTGCATACAAATAGATACCCTTAAACCAAATGAATGTATTATTTATTGTTAGTAGGTATAAGCCTAATAACATAATATCTGCAGTTATATTGATCTCTAACTATTTAATAAACATATATAATATTGTCAAACAATGTTTACTAGACAGGTTTCAAATGGGTGTGTGAACAATTTATTACAAACCTGACTGTGAATGAAAAGTGGACTTTAACGATCAAATTGTTAAATGTGATTTTCGTGTGCTCGGCTCCCTCTTGCTTTGGGTTTACGGTTATGATAACATAATATTAGTGGAAAATGCAAAAACAGGACTTAAGCAAGCTAGATGTTGGTTTTGTGAACAACTAAAGATATAATTTTATATACATAATTAAGTATTTATGTAACTATTTTTTGTACACACAAAACATTAACAAGAGACAAAAATAAAATAGAAAGAAAATTTACAAAAGAATCTTTTTAGTTCTTTTGCTAATAATGCAAGATATATACATGAAAAATTGCATTTACTGATAATATATTACTTACTTATGTAAGTATACCTATTTATTTACTTATATTGTTTTTGAGTTATTTGTAATATTAAGTATACCTATATTTATCACATATTTTTAACACCAGAGACCATAATTTAATGTGATCTGTTTGACGAGTGGTCTTATTTTGATGCGGTTTTTATGGTTAAAAAGTTAGTAATTCAGGAAAGTTTCAATCAATATATTATTATAATAATATTTGGTAAGATAGTTTCCAAGATCCTAAGACCATAATTTTTCTTTTTGGTTAAAAGTTTAGCCTGCATATGTATTGAAAATTGAATGACTGTTTCGCTTAAGTTACTTTGCCTTATAATATATGTAAATATATGAAAAATTGTTCACAGACTATTTTAAGGGGTACATACAAGAGACCTCGTAAATTTTCTTATGATTATTATAAGGAAGTAAAACTATATTTTAGTGTACTTATTATAATGTATCACATCTCTATATTTCTATGTGGCTTTCAATGTCTTGAAAAGTTTTGAATGAAACAGACCTGCTTTCTCACTCTCATAAGCACATTCTATCCTTAGAGTGAGAGAGAGGTCCATATATCTCTTAGGCTCGTTCAAAACTGATCTATATGTGCGCAGATTATCAATAGCTTTAAAATACTGTAATGTCCCCATAAGTAGAAATCACATTTTCATATGTAGTATACATGTATAGAAAACTATTTTATAATCTTTAGTTAGTTCAATATTCTAGTCAAACTACTTATTTATTGATAGTATAGAAAAAAATTAAGACTAGAAAATGAATTCTATATTTCAAATTATCAATGACATTTTTTGTTTATTTGGAACCTATTTTTGTATTTTATTTTATTGGATCATTATTCTCAAGTCTCCTACATTTTTAAAAGAACCTATCTATAAACTTATACCTAATTAAAAAACCTATTTCTCTCTTTAATAGATAAAATTGTTAAAAATGAATGTTCGATGGATGTTGACATTAAAATATATTAAAATTGTGATAGGTGTTTTAATATAGTTTTTAATTAAAATTAAAATTGACTATTAACCATTGGGGGGCATGAAATTAAAAAAATAAAATGTGGGTTATTCCTGCATTGTCCATCAGTATTTTTGTAAATTATAAAAGATAAACACAAAAAGTTGCAGTATCAAAAGCATTTATTACAATAACTAATTTAATTAAAATCAATTGGATCAAACTTCATTTTATAGACAGTACTTTCTCGTGATCCCAAACTAAATAATGTTTATGTAATTATTAAGTAAAGATAATAGATAAATAAATGATGTAGTCCTAAATATTGTTCCATATTTAGGTAATTCAAATATGTGTTTTTCAAACAACGCTCAGTGGATGAATAATTGTTTATGTTGAATTGTTTTATATATAAAAAATTAAAAAGTTTTCCCAAAACTACTTGTTTTTATTTAATCCTACTGTCCAATGTTAGTACACAAACGTTCACCGTTTATTAACTATGATCATATAAGTTTGAATTAGTAGTAGTGTTCGATGAAAGAGATTCGAGACGAGAATCGTAGACGAGTTCTCGAGTGGAGACCACGACTAGGCAAGCGTAGTGTGGGACGCCCCCCGGCTAGATGGAGCGACGACCTGCGTAAGGCGGCTGGCAGTGACTGGATGCGGAGAACCGAGGATCGGGTTCAGTAGCGCCTATGTCCAGCAGTGGAATAGTACGAGCTATGATGATGAATACAGGCTAGTAATAAAAGTTTGTGAATGGTTGATTGGAATCACGTTTAATTATATCTTACAGATTTATTCACTTACAAATTATACACAAGTCTACTTCTAGCGCCCGAAGCGTGGGACCCCCCCGAGCACACGGACCCCTGACACATCTGGAATATCAAATACACGGTGTTAATTTAGTAGCCAGCAATAAATAAACAATGCAGGAAATTTAAAAAAGTTTTATTAAATTCACGCGCGCGAGCTCATAATATAGGCTCGTGGGGAGTGCGCCGACGTTACGGCTTAGTCTCGTGGGGAGTACGCTGACGTCACGACTTAGTCTCGTGGGTAGTATGCTTTAACTCTGTCTGACGTCACGGCTGTCTCGCGAAGTAACGAGACTATGGCGGGAAATTAGAATTTCTAATTCATAAAAACTTTAAAATATATACTTATTACATTTAAAGAAAAAAAACATATTTTATTATTATTGGTACTAAAAATTAAAGGTGACGCCATCCTTTTACAGACATTGTTTTTGTTTGCTTTTTCAATGAAAAACTGCACAATTCGGCATCCATGTTGGAGCTCTGACAGTTACGAAGTTTTGTAACACGCAAGCGTCTTAAAATGGCGGCTAGTTTTATAGAACTTAACGTTTGTAACGCCTAACTCTAGTCTTATTCCTCCGAGGGTGGAACTAACGCAACAAGAGCGTCAGTGGCGTCGGGGATAAGACGCGGCCTATCATATCGAAAGATCCGAAGTTCGATCCCCGGCTGGGCCATGTACCAATGGGTTTTTTCTCGAAACTTAAGTACATTATGCTGACTGTTCTCATCAGGAAAAACATCGTGAGGAAACCTGCATACGCGGAAGAAAAAATTCTTAGGCGCATGTGAAGTCCACCATCCCGCACTGGGCTAGCGTGGTGGACTATAGCCCGAACGCCCTCGTTGAGAGGGTAGGCCTGAGCCCCAGCAGTGGGGACAGGTTAATAGGCTGTTGATGATGATGATGAGACTGAAAGACTTCACAACTTACTTCCAGTTTACTTCCAGCGGTTGTTCTCGTAGTCCCACTTGGAGGCGAGCCCGTCGATGGGGTTCACCCTCATGTCCAGCATGCGCTTCAGCTGCGCCTTCTGCTTCTCCTCGCTCAGGGTGTCCGGTATCGGGCTGTACACTGTACAACATATTTTCATTTCAATTCAAAGCCTTTATCACTGACTCAAAAACGGTTTCTCGACACTCAAGTACATTCACTGACTGCTCTCAAACAGTCAAGGATACGCATGTGAAGTCATGCAAATCGTGGTGCACATAAGGGGTTGTAGTTGATGGAAGCTCTAAGACCTAGGAAGCGGTGGTAGATAATAAATGTACCCAGGGTACTCGTATGCAATAACATAATGTGACTGCTCACCGAACAGCTTCATGGCCATGTAGATCCAGATGGAGAGCGAGCCGAGGATGAGCGCCCAGCCGAAGATACCTTTCCACTCGCCCGAGGGCGCCTGGAACTCTGCGAAGGTCTGGCAGAAGGCGGCGCGGTACAACGCCTTCTTCTCCTCCTTGGTCAGCTTGCGCCAGTCGCCCTTTTCCTTTTGGCGGAGGACCTGGGATAGTAATTCCTTAGTCTTAGTTCCCATGTTCAAAGGTCAAAAGATCAAAATATATTTATTGCATAACTATTTTAGTATAATAAAATTTAAAATAAAAAGATTAGCTCTCATTTCCTAAAATTTGTATGTTTTAACAGTTCAGAGTAAAGTGGTTGAATTAAAAATGGCGAACTAAAAACCCCCTAAAACCAAAGGCAATTAAATTCTCAAATCATCATAACTAATTAAACATTGTCTTACCACACTACTACTTCAAACCTGAGTACGACAAAAAAAAATCTGAACTGCATAATCCGTACAATACTGAACGTACCTTGATATCGGGTGTGTCAGGCAGGAAGCGGACAGCGGGCATGGGGAAGTCAGGCCGGTCCATGTAGTTGGGCTGCCCGTTGAAACCGTACCCCACCCACTCGCGGTTAGGTACCTGCAATGTTTTAATACACATTTATAGGCAATGAAAAACATCAGGAAATATAACTTTTTAACTGATTCATTTTTCAGTGGAAATATCACTTATGGAATCTCTATACAAAATTTATAATTCATTGAATAGTGGTATGTTGATAGATCCGGACTGACTCCCGGTTTCTTTTTAACACAATTCACATTGATCCGAAATCATTTTCAGGTATTGGTAGCCGAACAATTTAGGCTATCTAGATTAGACGGAGGCTCTAAGAGTCCAGAATCTGACTAAAACATTTGGAAATCATAACACAACACATTCTATAGTACATTACTGCCGCGGCCCGCAACAGAGGCATTGATGGATGAACGTGTGCATGTGGGCCGAGGCGGTAGCCGAGGTAGTGAGACACAAAAATTTTACTTACAATATCTTCATGAATATACACAATATCTTTTTATCTTAACCGTCCTATGTAAGTGTTGCCCGTACAAGTACAGACCTTAGCCAGTTCGCTGACAGAGCGCGTGCAGGCGGCTGGTACGCGGACTGCATCTAGCAGCGCACGGCGTAGTAGAATGTGGGCCATATTGCTGGAAAATAATATACAAGTGAACAAGATCTAATGAGTTATATTAATTATTATGTGAGTAGATGCCCAGTGGGTGTTTCGGCAAAAAGAGTCAAAGGCAGCTAAATGCTATACAGTCTGTTCTTATCCTGTCCATATGGTCTAATAGACAGTACAGACAGGTACTTTCCTCATATAGAAACCTGTGATTTTAATTTAGTTACAAATGTATGAGTTATTATGGCAGTGAGTGGCAGAATGAAGAATTGCTTTCAGAATATTTACGACGGTTGTACAGTTTTTAAAAAATCCTACTTGAAAAATATCATTCGATTTCCAACAGCGACACCTGCATAGGCGTGATTTTACGTGCAAATATGCGATAAGAGGTTACTTCTGCAGTCAATCGATAGCAGTTACATAACAGGAAATATGTAAAAGTTCACCGACAACTGAACGCACAAAACGTACGCCACAGAAACAAAACCTACGTACTTACTCAATTAGCGATTGCTAGAAACAGAAGAATCGTGATATTTCGCTGAAAATGATCACGTTCTTTTTTTGAAATCAGAATTCGGTGTCTGACATGACCTTTCCAACTTTAGCACACAGCACTTTAGTTACCCAGTCGAATTAACGTAAACACAAACGTAACATAGAATACAACACAGAACTGTACTTTATAAATAAATTAAAGATATTTACCTTTCCACACGACTTTTTCAAGTAAAATCTATAAAGCACCACACTGTAAAAAAATTACTGACAGACGTAAAAAAATATTTTAGAAGCAAAGCGCCATCTGTTGTCTATCTGTCAAAGTCAAAGTAAGTAGAACTGAAAACGTTTCGATTCACGCATAATTCAAGGTACTTATAAGCGTACGGCTGAAAGGAAATGGCCTGAACAGTAAAGTTCAAAAACGTATTATCGGCGACGAAAACAATAAAAACATTTTGTTCCTGAGCGTTTTTGAGGGGTAGGTTACGATAGACTATGTAGGTACCTACCTATCTTTCTGTTCGTCTGTGTTATATTCACATGTATCTACCGAGATTAGATTTAATAAAAAAAATCATTTCTATTTGAGGCCTTTGTCCAGCAGTGGACGTCTACAGGCTGATATGATGATGATGACATTTCTATTTACTAATAAACAGTTGTAACGGTGAGATTGCCAGACGCGGCGACATAGAAAATGACCAGTGTCTATTTCCAATAGCAAAGGTAAACCAGGCTGATGTTGAGTGAAAAATGAAATACCAAACAACCTAGATTCTAAGCCTTAATAGTTTTATTGTTAGTTTCATCGTCAATTACTTGGGATAGAATATCGAAAATCACTTGTCTAGAAAATAAATCATCGAAGTTAGTACCACCACCGCTTTCATTGGATTGTATATTATTATCATTACTTCTGTAAGTGAAGTCCCTGAAGTCATCGGCATTAATAAAAATGCCCTCTTCCTCGCCTTCGGTATTCTTTACAGTATCGATTTTATGTTCCGCTAGTGGAATACCAACGCCTCCGCTAAGATTCTGACCAATATCGTCACCATCACCAAGTTCATCGAATATTTTAATGCCATCTTCATCTTTATCATTTTCAGAAACATAAAGCAACGTTAATAAATTATCATCCACTTTTTCATGCGCTATATCTTCCGCTGACTCTTTAGTTCCTTTTGGGTAATCCCTTAAATCTGTGTTGTCTAGCAATTTCAATATATCCTTTTCTAATTCTTTCCTTGCTTCATAGTTGAGATCTTTCTTCTTATGTGAAACATGGTCTCTCTTGTATAAAGCTGTGTACCTTTTCTTATATTCCTGAAACTCTTGTTTGTCAAATTCTTCGGAATTCTCAGGTTCCACGTCGAATATGCGAGTGGCAAATATATTTGGTAATGCAGATTGTGTTACTGTCACTTTTTGTTGTAACAATTGCTGTTGTTGTAACATTATTTGTTGCTGCAATAGGTTCTGTTGTCGCTCAAGGTCCTGTTGTGACTGAAGTGGCCGTTGTGGCCTCTGTGCGACAACCTCAGCATTTCTAGAAACACTAGTTTTTTCGTTTGTAGCAACATCTACGTACTCATTAATTTCTTTGCTATCAAACATTGTCTTTAGGAAATCTCTGAATAAATCAACCTTTGCCACTTCTCTCGCGTCTTTTCCTGGAACGTTGAGAAATTCTGGTGCCTCAGTGATGCCCGGGAACAGTGGTTCTACTTTCCACATGGGCGGTACCCGGGTATTTTGGGGGTTGTACGTGAATGGGAAAGCCGTTGTAGTCTTGATTGTGGTTCTTTTTTTCGCTTGAGGCACAAGTACTTCCTGCAATCAGAAGGTATGAAAGTAGTAAGTGCTTTTCGTTGCGCTGCAATTATTCTCTAATCGACAAAAATTAAATAATATAACCATGCCACCAGTGTTGAAACGTTACGAAATGTGTAATAAGTAGTTGTTAATAATCATAACTGTCTATCACGTATACCTGTGCCATGATCTCCTCGATCCAGTCCGCGTAGAAGCCCACCTTGGTGAAGACTGTGGGAGCGTCTGGGGTTCCGCACACCGGTGATCCGAAACTGACCACTCCTGTGAGGTAGCCAGACACGACACCTGGACCGCCCACATCCCGCTGAAAGAATGAATTGTGACTATTTGTGACAGAAACTTGGTCATAGTACGCCAAATAACTTACTCCTTTGTATGACGATGATAGTGCTATTAATGATTGAAGACAAAAATAGAGTCTTATGTCAAAACTTGTGTATTGAGACTATTTGAGACTGAGGTTTCCAGCAATGAGATCTTTCAAATATTCCGCCGTTGCAGGATCCACGTCAGAAAGAGACCAGCATAGGGAAAGGAAGAGACCGGGCTAAGACCTAAATAGCGAAGCACACGTTCAACAATGGACAAACACATCAACGCGGGAGGGAAAGTAGAAAGGAAAAGAAATTTCAAAAAAGGGCAAAGAGTTGATTATTTGCAACCGAACACCAGAAAATGATCAGGAACACCATGGATAGCTTTACCTAGCTGTTGCTTTACTTAATAACAGTGATAGAAGTAAGAAATACATTGATGGAAGTAACAATGATAATAATACTGAAGTGCCTCACATTGCAAGCACCACTTCCTTTGGATATGAAACCAGCGCAGAAGTTGGTCCCTGTTACGTATTCTCTGCAATAAAAATTATCATTAAAGATGCGCCTATGTATACCAATTTACTTAGTAGACACTATAACAATAAAAAGTAATATCAAATGAGTTGGGACAACAATACTCACTAGTTTTCTAATTGTAAAATTTTTTTGCGTTCCAAATATCATTTCAATTGGTCCAGTAGTTTTCGAGTTAATTATGACAGTTTAAAAAGTTGACACCCACATAACGTTAAACCCGACAAGTGTTAAAACAGACAGATGGTCAAAAAAGCGTATGATTTTCGAAGGCGCCGATTGAAAAAAACATAATAAACTTGTCTCGGCGAACACTTACTTGGAGTAGGTGTCCTGGCAGTCTTCTAACGGATACACATCCAGCACGGCGTATGACAGCATGTTCTCGAACGGGCTGCGGAGAGCGTTGCTGCGCTGCATGTAACATAAACGTCTCATTTAAAATTTCCGCGGTATGAAAACGTTCATCTTAGTCTACTTTTGCTTGTACCAGTGACTGCTTATTTTTGCTCGACAGTGTACTTGCTAGTATTGGCATCATCATATCAATTCAGCCCCAACGTCCACTGCTTGACATAGGCCTTTCTGAATGTTAAAAATGCTTTATGAAAATAATTGGATAATTTATTGTTTCGTACGTCTGTATGTTGTTAAGTGAAATACGCTAATACTCTTTGATCTTTGATTGTCGAATAACTTTGCACTATGCTATGATGAGATGCCAAGTGCTTTGTATAAGTAGTTTGAAACATTTTGAGGAAACCTGATAGGTAGTCCAATGAAAGTGGCCCTGAATTGTACGGGAAACGCGAGATAATGCCACCCCGATTATCAACTGACAACCAGATGTCCTGAACGACAAGCCTCACCGGAAGGTCCCTTCTGAGGGATAACAGGAAGCAAGAAGCAGTTTGATGCAGAATACTACCGTCCTTGCTCCCCATCCAACGATGGTGATTCCCTCCGTGTTCATTGGCAAACGATTGGCCTGTTTGTCGATTTCAATCTTCTTCACTCGACCCTTCTTCTTTGACGGAAAGCGTATCTTCCTAACCAGACGCATTATAGCCAAGTTGTTCTTCAAGTTCTTGGGATTGTAGCTCGGGTGGAAATAAACTTCTAGCACTCCGATGGTCTCGCCACCGCCCGTGTAGAAGTCGCTGCCGATTCGAACTGAGAGGAAGGCAGGATTCTCGCGGTAGAACCGGTTGTTCCACGCCCTGTAGTAATGTACAAGTTTTATTTGCAGCGTTGTCTAACTTGCGAGAAGATTTAAGAGAAGAGAATTACCAGGTTAAAAAAGCGAAGCGAATGAAAGAGGTATGTCAGGGTCACGATACATGACGCTGCGTTTCTTTGTCTACCCCATCCGGGATATAGTGTGATGACTGATGACTGATAGTACTTAGTATTATAACATCGCGACATTCTGCTCTATGTTATCAATGGCAAGACCTGCAAAGAACTGCAAAACACCAATGTAAATTTTAAAGGTGAATACTCATGGTGTACCTAGTTTTAAGTTTGTTTAAAGTTATAGCTAATAATTAGCTACAACTTGTGTTGTCCTCCTGCGGCGGTCTGGAGAACCTACTACAAAGGTGATACTGATAGCAAGAATAATTCAACAAGGCTTACAATTGGAGACAAGACGCAGCAGTGATAAGCAAGTCGGACTTGATGATAGAACTGCCGCACTGGAACTGGTTAAATATCTGGACGCTCGCCATGAAAGGGAATCTTCTTATGCTTGTCCTCCTGCCTCTGTAGATACGCCGCCCACTCAGCTCAGGAACTACAGTAAGAGAAATAAAAATAAATAAGGGAGAAGAGAGCCATTGGGATTTCCTGCGACCATCTCCCACCTCCAGCATTATGCAAGATCGGTGGAAGGAAGTTACAAGTCAAGCTAATAAAATAACGTTAAATAAAAGCATGTTAAAAAAGAAATTAAGACCTAACGGAACACACACGTCAAAATTTAAAATCAAAAAGCAAGAGTCAAGAATAAAAAGTTTATTGAAAAATGATATAGGTACCTAGGTAATGAATTTGTTACGTAGTGGTATCAGGTATCAGCTCAAGAACGGGTCCTCTACGCCCCATATAGCAAAAACATAGGTGGAATTGGAAACTTAGAGACTTGCGTAGTCTTTAATCTATACGCGTACTCCACTGTTGAACACAGTCCTCTCAAGAGTACCTAATAAGAGGGGTCCATTTTCTTGAGTAGATAGTTAATTTATCTCACCCCAAAAATTATTTTTGCCCAATATAATTTCGTCTTCATTATTCGTTGTATTTGATTTATTTTCCATTTCATAATAATTCTCATTAGTTAAATTTAAAGCAGTCCTTTGATGTAAAAGGAATTTTTGCTCTAAAGCTTTTTTCTCTAAGATATTAAGCACTTCTTTGTTTATGTCAACATCTTTAGTACTGTAAGTGTTATAGAATTGTTTCAAGTACTGAAGTGTTCGCATGTGATCTTCACTGACGTCGTCAATTTTGGGTTCTGTATGTTCTGCGCTATGCCTGTCCTCGTTTATTATTACATTTAATATAACCATAACATTTTCAGTTCTATTATCGATATTTCTCTTATCGGTTCTCGTCAGTCTCGCTATTTCTTTTAAACTGTTGTAGTCTTGAAGCGTGAGTGACACCAGGTAGTTATGAATGAGCGTATAGTTCTTCAACTTTGATCGACCTTTTACTGTTTTGAACTTGAGGGTAGAAAACAGTTTGTTTGTGGTGTTTCGTAGGATGGCTTCCGTTAAAAGAATGTCGTTATCTTCTACTACGGGTAGCTCAACCAGTTCTTCTGATCTTTCGACGAAGTTCAAGATTATCAAATGGAATATGATGCACTTGATAACAAACATGTGTGCGTCCAGATACCTTTAGAAATGTTAATAGTTATCGATAATGTAAAATACCGCTTAGACGAAATAAACTGTGGTTGTTATTATGATTAATAAAATATGACTAAAACAATTGTTGCTGCAATAGATTTGATTGTTTTTATGACTTTTGTTTTATTTCCACCCTTTATTGTGTGTTGCGAAATTCAATTTGTATATGCACGCACGTATATAAATTCAAATTTAAACATTGAAATCTTGCGAAATATGGTTTATTAATAAAAATTGCACGAGTGGTTATATGAATTTTCCAACTTATTTGTTGTAACGAAATAAATAAGAAACTCAATTGAATCACATATTTTATTATAAGTAGACATTACACTTTTAAATTAGTTCTCAGATAGAAATTCCGCATAACTAGATTTTTACATTAAAAAAGATTACAATATTATTTACTAAATAAATAATGAACAAAATTATTATATTCTTCTTAATTAGGTCAACCGTTGCAGATTTATTTAAAAAAAACATTTCCACGAGTATCTTGCAGCAAGAACATAATTTTCTCAACAGAATAAATGAGAATCTCCATAACCTGACGAACAAATTATTTACATCATTGAAATTGGATCAAAAAATTACGGAAATAACCAGAATAAAGCTGTTACTGACAATGCACGACAACTTGAAAATTATAGCTGAGAATAACATTAAAACATACAAAGATATCGAAAACACAGTACTTTGTGATAAAACAATAAATACAATTTTTAAATTACCTCAAGTTATTGAAGAAATATTCAAAGAAAAACATTCGTTTAATATTCTGTCGTATATAAGCATAGAGAATTTCAAGAATACGTTATTAAGAAACTTTAAAGAAACTTCATCAATTGAAAACCATAATGCGCTCATCGACTCCCTAGAGCTTATCACAGATTCTTTTAATAAATTAGATGGCTTAACATTAAAAATATTAATGAATTCATTAACGCAATTCGTTGACGAAAGTGAAATGATATTAGGGTTAACACCATCTAAACGTCTGTTTGAAAAAAAATTTCGTAATCTAAAAAAATGGGGTAAGTATATGAATACAATTCAGTTTGGACTAGGAACTCTAATCCTGTTCAATCCTTCGGCTTACTCTTCTTAGCTTCATGAAGGCCTATTATTTAGCAATGGAAGGAGATATACGATATACCTACTATAGATATTATACTTGCAGGTTCATCAAACTCAAGTGAATTCTTAACAAAATATGATACCATCGACTCTAGGAGAATATTCCAGGGGAGAAAAACAAATGTCAAAAAATTTCCTTTTGTGGTCAGCGTCCATATAAACGGTGCTTTCATGTGTGCCGGTGCCATACTCAGTGAGGATCTGGTAATAACAGCAGCTTCCTGTCTGCAGTTGTAAGTTTCTCAAGAAATATTATAATGAGGTTGGCTTTACACAACTACAATATTTCAACCGAAACAAGAAATTGTTTTTTTTTTCACATTATGTAAGGCAAATAATTCAGAAACGATATATACAGTCCACCGATAAGTATGATCCCAACAACATAAACACACAACGATGACTCTGATAAATATTGGATTAATAAATACAGCTAGGTACACCAAAAGGTAGGTAAACCGCAACTTCATGTGTACCTACGATTTCTTTTGCAATAGTTACTTACTCTACTCCTGGTCGTTTGATTTTCCTTTCCCTACTTTAAAAGCTTTTGGTTTTCCTTCATCAGTCTCAGATGAGTACCTAGAGGTTTCTTTCTATACATTTTTTCTTTATATGATGGATTCATTGTTAATTTTATTAAGATATCGGATATATATTTTAAATATTATTTTAAGCTTTATTATCAATAAAATACAAGTAAATTTACATAGATAAACTAAAAAAAAGAAAACAAACTAAACTAAAAAAATACTTAACAAAAAAGAGGGGACAGCCCTACACTATTATATTATATTAAATATTTGTTGTTGAAAGTTTCAGTAGGTATAGAGTCTTCAAATATTGTCTTTCACTTCATACAACTACATAACAAAAATTTTGATGTTTACAGGTAAGCTAACATCCATATTAAATGTTGTCTCTCTTTTAGAGCCTACAATAACAAAAAAAACTTCAAAGGTGAAAAAAGCAATGCCACAATCCGAGTTGGCAGCGACTACACCAGCAAGCATGGAAACGTCATTCCCATCACCGACGTGTATTCCCATCCGAAATACGACCCGGTTCACTTAAGAAATAATCTTGCTATAGTCAGAATTAAAAAGATACTTGATTTCGGACAAAAACAAATTATTGCAAGAAGAATTGAATATGATAAAGTGAAAGCTAAACTACCCGAAAGGGGAGGTCTCTTAGTGGTGGGATGGGGTGATACGGTATGTTTAAGGGAATGGAATTTGACGAAGAAAAAAGGAAATTAGATAAAATGTCTTTCTAAGGATTTCTGTTTTCAGGACACGGACAGCATATACAAAGGACCACTTACAATTGCCCGTATAAAGATTTATCGTTTGGAGGCTTGCAAAACAATTTACACAAAGTAAGTAAAAAAGATTAACTGCCTATACCTATGTCTATGAAACAACGAATAGAAGTTGTGGTCCATTATCTAATTATAATTTGACGTGTTGCAGCCACTATGTGGGGGACAAGAATTTCTGCGCAGGGTTCTACCGAACCGGCAGCGGAGCCTGCAAAGTTAGTATGACATCATCGATGACTTGCACCCACGCTGCGAGAAACAAAAAAATAATCACATCCATCTGAAATCTGAATACAAGCTTGGCAATTTTCTTGTTCCCGTACAAACATCAACATAAATCAGTCACTTAGGTATAAGGTTCTGGGTTGTTTGAACCAGTATTTCATTAAAGTTATTAAGACATAATCATGGATAATTTGAGAACAGGGTGAAAGATTGTCATTTCATAATGAAGAGAAACAGTTCGACGTTTAATCTTATCGGGGAATCTTAAGTTAACTCTGTCTAATCATTCTCCTAGCCTAATTAGGCACTTAATATGTTGACCAAGGATATAATAATACACTATCAACTCCTTATCAAGTTACTTATCTTTGATGGGTTTTTTTTCAGGGGGATTCAGGAGGGCCAGGTATCATCGGCAACCGCCTTGTTGGGCTGGTGAGCTTTGGATCGCCGGTCTGCGGAACTCCTGACGCCCCTACTGTCTTCACCAAGCTGGGCTTCTACGCTGATTGGATCGACGGCGTCATAAAAAACGTAATGTCTTACTTATCAAGAAATCCATTACGTATCCATTACCTTTTCATCACTCAGAGCTCATATAAAGTCATCAGGTGATGTAGAGCAGCAACGTAACAGAGTCTTGTTTTGTTCTGTTACTGAAACCTCTGGTTTACGTTTCCAGTCTCTATTTCAGCTTTCATATTTATACCTATGTATGATTTCTACTATATTGTACTAAAATTACAAAAAAAGATTTTAGGTGAAATCAGTTAACTATTCAATTTAATAATCTCCAAATGTTCCATCCGTAGAAAGGATCGCAGCACTCTACGAAAAGCAATCGTCATGTGCATCCATTAATACGCGACACAACAAATGTACAACCGACGACAAAATATACACAACAACTGAATAGTTTGAGGAGCCTGTTAAATAATTTACTTCAATCGCTCAAGAATAAAAACTTCCTTTATCCGGACCTACATGAAGAAGAATGGGTGTGGTCGTCGACAAAGCGTTATAAAACTGATCATCCGCTGGTTAACATGGACTGGCTGATGATACCTGGAGTACACACGCTCCCCCCACACCCGTCTGACGCCACTCCTGGGCCGTTAGAGTATGTACTTACTAAGGAACCACCATTCGACCCTGATTATGATTATCTTCAAAAAATCAGAGACATCATTGGTCCTTTACTACAAACTAACATGGGACACATACGCTCTGGCAAAATAGCGCGTCTGAAGCTGAAATTAGCAGAGGTTTTAAATTCAATAGATTCTGTAAGTAGGTCAACGAAACAAGTTGATTTGAACGACATCGACTTAAAGTTAAAAGAACCTACAGATTCGATAGGTAGTGACAGTGCTGAATCTGTATCAAAACCGTTTTCTGACAATTATGAGCCTAACTATGATATTTCTGGAAATGGACTCAGCATTGAAGTAACAGCAGATGCTACTGTTCCAATAAGACCAAATCAAATCCTTGTAAGTTCTATAGAAGTAAAAAGCCAAGAAGTAGCTCATGAAAAACTACTATTTACAACCGAACCAAAACTTACAAAAAATAATAACAACAAGAGAAAAGATAGTTTCAGACTAATGAAAAGTAGTACACGATTAATAAAATTTTAAAAACATGTACCAGGACTAACCTCAACTGAAAAGAATAAAACCAGTGTCAATTTCAAAGATAGAAATGAAAAAGATATACCTACGTGAAGCGACGATACCCGGACGATTATTCATATATTTTAATCAGTTAATCGGTATGAGTCAGTATGAAGAGCCCAGATGAAATAGATACCTATTAAATAACTATATGAATTCCAATTGGAGAAACCCTTGATTCAATTTCTTATTCCACTCGACCCAGGTAAAGAACTGGGATAACAGTCGATTCGTAGTATTTAAGTACCCACTAGTTATGACACACACATTCATTGTTGTAATCATGTGGCAAAATAAAATTTTCTTTCTTTCTTTCTTTCTTTCTTTCTTTCGTCCCGCAAAATATAATCACGTTGCATCAACACCGCGTGAGAATTATATTTGGGGCATAATGTCATCACATCAGCTGATATTTTGAAAGGTGGTAACTACTCCTGCATTTTTATAACGCTATATTTATTGCTTCGGTGCAACATTTTATTAGAGCAACTTATAAACTAGCAAATTGAAACTTGTAAATAATAAATGTAATAAAAGAAACAAAATAAATAACATATTTTATTACAAAGAAACGCTACGCTTACAAATATAAGTTTAAGATAAGTAATACTAACTAGTAGACAAGCAATAAATTCATTTCTATTAATTCATATCTTTAAAAACAATAATTCGATAAAACATGAACAAAATGATCCTTTACTTCTTAATTGCATCCGTAACTGCAGAAAATTATCAAAAAAGTGTGTTCAAAAGTGTCCTCTTCCAAGCAGAGAACAATTTGTTTCGTAAAATTAATGAGAATCTTCAGGACATGGCGGACAGACTTTTCACATATTTAAAATTAAATGAAAACTTTACGCAATTAAGAGAAATCAAGTTGTTACTGTTGATGCACGACAACTTGAGGAGTATAGCCGAGAATAATTTTGAAATATATAAAGATATTGAAAACGCCAGTAAATTACATATTGATAACAATACAATAAATATGTTTTTTAATTTGACTGGAGATATTGAGGAAATATACAAAGAGCAACATTTGTTCCTACCTAAAACCAAGTTAAATGAATTTGTAAATTCTAATACAAAAGTTAAACAGTCATTTAAAACTAATGATTTAGACACGTTTTCAGATTCTCTTATAAAAATAGAATATTTTCTTAGCAAATTAGATGTTAATTATTTGAAAGATATATTGAAATTGTTAAATAGAACAATTAAGAGAAATAATAAAAGAGAACTCCGACGATTGATGAAAAGCAATAAACTCAGGATATGGAGTAAGTAACATAACAGTTAGTAGATCTTTTCACAATAAAGAGTATAAAAATATCAAGCTAACAGATAGATTGAGATAGTCTAACAAACAAGTCTGTTATTACTATTATAGAAACAAGCATTGGAGATTTGGAGAGCGTCAGTGGCCTCGGGGATAAGACGCGACCTATGATATCGAAAGGTCCGTGGTTCGATCCCCGGTTGGGCCATGCACCAATGGGTTTTTTCTCGAAACTTAAGTACATGTACTGACTGCTCTCAAAGGAAAACATCGTGAGGAAACTTGCATACGCCGAAGAAGAAATTCTTAGGCGCATGTGAAGTCCACCGACCCGCACTGGGCTAGCGTGGTTGACTATAGCCCGCACGCCCTCGTTGAGAGGGTAGGCCTGAGCCCCAGCAGTGGGGAGATTAATAGGCTGTTGATGATGATGATGAAACAAGCATTACAATTTCAGCTTAGTAAAAGATGAAATAACTTTGTGTGTAAAATTATAGTTTATATAAACGTAATTATGTTAGGTTGGTCTCTACCTCCTAGTGAAGATTGTAATCTTTATTGTTTATAATTCAATCTATTTCGTGTGGGGAGGATTTTAGGTTTTTTTCCTGTTAGATGATAGATTAGATTTCTGGCTTAGTAGGTATTTCATTAGAATAGGTCTTACCTTTTCAAAAATTCGAGAATTTCCAATGCCTCCTTTAATCTTCACAGAACCACCTGGTTCAATGAGACTGATCAACACCAGGAGAGCATACCGGGGAAGAAGTGTATCTGTAGCCGACTATCCCTTCATGGCCAGCGTCCATATACATGGGGCCTTCGTCTGCGCTGGGTCCGTCATCAGCTCGGACCTGATCATCACGGCCGCTTCGTGTTTACAGGTGTAAGTATTTTTTAAGCATTGTTAAGTTACATTGACGAGCGAATAGCTTTTGGACTCGAACTCTTCAAAATGGACGAACTTGGTAAGAATGTAGAGCGGGTATTCTTAGCACAACCACATATTTTATGTCTGAAAAGTTTTTCTGTCTTCTATAATACTATCTTGTCCTATTAACTATATATACGTGGTTGTACTCAGAACTCGTGGTTCTACATTCTTACCAAGTTTCGTGCATTTCGGAAAGTTCAAGTTCGGTAGCGCCCGGAGGTTTATGAATAAAGTTTTGACTGCATTTGCATCCTTACAGAGTCTACAGCAACCAGACAAGGACAGACAAGACCTACACCGTCTTCGTTCGGGTCGGCAGCGATTATACGAAGAAATCTGGAAATCACTTTCCTTTGTGCGATATATATTTCCATCCGGAATACGACCCTGTCTCCCTGAGGAACAACTTGGCTGTTGCCAAGATGAACCTGCAAATAGCAAACAGCACTATGGGAGTGATGATTAAGTGGATTGAATATGACAAAGAGGACTCAAAACCATTAGAGAGTGATACACTTACTGTACTAGGATGGGGTGACCCTGTAATTATAATTGGAATCTTAAACAACACGCTCCTCACGTTCCCCCTCTGTTGCTTATCATTATTTGTGATGGGGCTCTTTCAAGGCTTGCCCGCCTTATATCACTGCGGCCGGATCCGTGGTCAGATCGCGTTGTTAGATCGATCTGACCACGGTCACTCTTTTGTGTCCTTGGTCAGATTGCGGCCATTGCTGATGTATTGTGATCGCCACCTTAGTGCTCAGCTTTGCATCATGAATTTCAGCATGCTTTTGGCACTGGTTTGTTTTACTTCATCAGGTTGAAGCGAGTTTCACTAGGTGTTTCTTTAACGCGTAGGCCACACTCGTGCAGAAGGTGCAAGGGAATGGTTCATGCAATTATTCTTTGTTTTCAGAATAACAACACAAAGTACATTGGACCACTTACAATGGCTCGCCTACATCTCTACAGCTGGGAGAGTTGCAAGGATATTTATTCCAAGTAACAGAAAATTAACTTATTTTAACACCATACCAAGGGGGTCCTTCGAGATCTTGTATTTAAATTTGATTTTTGAATACCTCCCAATTTTTAGGATCAATGCCCCTGTGCCCCGACAATAGGGACATGTAGGCTGTTGATTTGATCGCATTACAAAACATTATACTACTACTCAGATATTTGTTTATCGTCATCATCATCATCAGCTCCTCGGTTCTCCGCATCCAGTCTCTGCCAGCCGCCTCACAGTCGTCAGGTCGTCGCTCCATCTAGCCGGGGGGCGTCCCACACCACGTCTGCCAAGTCGTGGTCTCCACTCGAGAAATCGTCTACCCGAGCGGTTATCGGTTCTCCGGCATGTGTGACAATGCCACTTCAACGTGCTAACCCGTTGAGCTATGTCGAAGGCTTTGGTTCTCTGGGGGATCACCTCGTTTCGTATTTGTTTATCGTTTAACATTTATGTTTTGCAGGCACTATGTGAATGACAATCATTTCTGCGCTGAGCTCAAGATCGGAGGTGCGGCGTGCAATGTTAGTCGTATGCGTATATTAAATCTACAGTCTACGCATGAATCTGAAATTGTACGCATTACAGAGCAATTTAGTGCACGAATCTGACATCACAATTTCTGAATAATCATAGTTTATGTATGATAGATCTATGGAACGAGCGCATTTGCGCAGATACTTAGAAATAAATATCCAAACATTTATACTGGAAAAATTTAAGATAAATGTATTCCCTTGGCCAGCAGTGCTATTCTGTAAGCGTATTTATACAACTCGATCCTGAATCCGCAGTGAGATTACAAATTGGCATTCTATAAAATTCAACAATAATCGAGTTCTACGTCAGCGCTACAGTTGCGTGCGTGGCGGCGAGTTGAACTACAGCCAGGTGAGATTTTGACGTTTGTTAGTATGGTATGACGTTTAAAGTGGAATCCTGTAAGGGAATCCCGCGTTCACTTCGACCAACACTACGCACTTCATATTCGAATTAATCTGTCAAAAGTGCTATTCTGTAAGCGTATTTGTACATCGATTTCGACCTCGACCTCGATTTCTACAACAGCGCCGCCGTTGCGCGCGTGGCGGCGAGTTGAACTACAGCAGGTGAGATTTTGACGTTTGTTAGTATGGTATGACGTTTATAGTGGCATTCTGTAGTGGAATTCTGCGCTAACTTCGACCATCACTACGCACTTCTATCTCGAATGTATCTGTCAAATTAAAAGTTAGTGTTTTGTAAGCGAGATCATTGTCGAGACGTGAAAATTTTTTTAAAATGCAAGTTTTGTGGCTTTGTAAGCTTTTAGCAAACCTAAAGTAAGTATTATACGTGTTTTTAAAATTGTTCTATTACCATTTTACCTACGGTTAGGTACAGGGTACAGTGTACCAGAGCCTAATAAAATCCTCTGTGCAAACAACCTTTTTACTCCTTTGGGTGGGTTTGCTATACTATCAAGAAGTTTCAAATCTCTTTGGTCGCGCGCGTGGGAGTGGCAAAATTTTTTGATTCATGACTAGCATCTTAAAGGACAATAAATTTAAGTAATGGTATTTTAAACTTCTTGTAGGTTGTTTTAAAAAGTACTTATAATTTCAGGAACCAGAGCAGCTTGATGACCTAATATCACGGAAGACGCCTATATATAGCCAGGAGAGTGAATTAAAATTAAATAAAATTTGTAAATTTAAACTAGAATAGAATTAAAATAACAATATAGCCTATTAAAATTACAATATGGCAGATTAAGTTTTTGACATGTTTTATGTACCTACCTACTTAGCTTAGTTTTTTATATGACAGATTATTTTGTTTAACTGATTAATATACCTATTACTCAAAGTAATACTCCTGATTTTTGTTGTTGCATTGATTTTTAGGGTTTCGTACCTCAAAAGAGAAAAAAGGTAATCTTACAGGATCACTTCGTTGTCCGTCTGTCAAGACCATTTTTCTCAGGAACGCTTGGAGGTATCAAGTTGAAATTAATATCAGGTCTGCAGTCCCTTAAAGCTGTGAAAAAATCAAACTTCTAACTCAACGCATATGTCAGAAGATATGGCCGATTTTGCCGTATTCCTTAGAATTTTGGTCATCAAAACCTATGGGGTATTCCGGTTGACCTAGATTCTTGAAATTTAGCAATAAGCAAGGTCTTATAGCACAAGTAAAGGAAAAATTCGAAAACCATAAATTTGTCTAAAATCTTTTTTTCTTGTACCAACAAACTTAACTTTGCGTAGGTATGAAATTAACGATTTTCTAATTATTTCTTTAATTAAGTTTGTAGGGAACCCTCAGGGCGCGAGTCCTACTCGCGCGCGTCGGGTTTTTTAATTAGATTTCTACTAGGTAATAAATGCAAAACTCAAAATTGTTTGTTACTCAGCTCAGTCGACACTCAGTTACAATAAATTATAATAAATAAATGTATCAGACTATTGGCTAAACACTCTGTTTTTATTCTACTGCATGAGTGTGCAGTGCAGTCCAGTCAGTGGAGGCATCCACGGACTGCACTGCACACTCCTCGATACTGGTTTTCTATTATACTTATTCATAATACCTTACTGTACCTACCTTACTGTTGGTGAATCAAATAAATAAAAAAAACAAATTATAAGTATGTGATCAATTGCAAAATATTAACTTATAATAAACTTTATTATAAAATTTTAACAAAAACATTATTTTTTACAAAATATTTCAATGTTTATTATACACACGCCATCATAATAGGTTAGGTACACAATCACCACTTTTTATATTTCTTTATCCCAATACTCTATGTACTATGCATCTAAAACGACCTTTTGAAACACCAATTCTACCTTCCACCGGGTCAAGTGTCTCTGATTATGAGATGCTTCTGGAGTGCAGTCTGCAGTATTTTCTTGGACATTTAGTTATTATAGGCGTCATGAGGAACACGCTCGCTGTGCATAGACCGAGGTAAAATGCCAAGAGTCACCTGAAAAATACATTGAACAGTTATAGTTAGGAGTAGTGCACAAAATATGTATTGTTTAACAGTGGTCACATACCTAGGTTATTGCAAGGAACTTTACCTTTATTCGAGTCGAAATTCCTTTGCTTCGACGTTTCATAGGTTTCAATAGAGGACTTATCATCTTTATATAGTGAATTAATCCTTGACATGATAATTTTTGCATTCCATCAGCTTGTCGGACGCATTTGGTAATTAACTAAAGCACGCTCCTTTTCTAATACAGATTTAATTAAAAACAACTGAGCATTAATTACACCAAAATCAAAGAATTAAAAGGAAAACTGATCAAAAAAACAAATGAAATCAAATTGGACTAGGTATGTTTGTTTATATTGTTTTTTTTTTATTATTTTTAGGAGGCACAAGCTCTATGCTTGACATTACAATGATCACATTATTTACTGTTTAAAGTTAATTTGCACTATCATTTATGTAGACTAATAAATTTTAAACAAAATAAAACATTTATTTTGAAGATCTATGCATTAATTTTTCGAAATTAAGCAGGAAAAGATAAAATCGATTCATCGATAACATAAATTCTGTAATGTGTCAGTCCCTACCGCAACGATTCACAATTCTACACCCACTTCACTTCGCAGTTGGCTTGTTTTGTTTACAGAATTCGGAATCAAGGTCTTTCATGATCGGATGCGAAGTGTAGTGACCAGTGACTTGCAGTGTTGCCATATCTGTAACCCGTAATTCTGTATTGGATAGTCTAAAAATCTGTATAAAATCCACTGAAATCTTCTAAAATCTGTATATTGATTTTTAAAAATCCAATGAATTAGTAGTAGTCTTTTGAAACGAACTTTTTTCGAACGAAGGCTTTTCATAGAAAAAAACGCCACCGGTTAGGATTGCCATAATAAAACAATTTAGTACCTACCCAAACAAATAATAAAAAAAACACCCCAAAACTAAAACGAATCCTTATTTCCAAATGTAAATCACCGTGTAATCCATGTATTCTATTCTTTACTTCTATTTTAACCATATTTAACATAGATTACGTTAAATTACAAAAATCTGTATAAAAGTAGGGCAAAATCTGGTATCTGTATCGGTAGTCGAAAATCTGTATAGATATAGATAAATCTGTATATATGGCAACACTGAATTGCAGATTTTCATCAATAACTGCATTAGACGATCATTCATCCGTCACTCACCGCCTAACCTTGATATAACTGACAGCATAACCTAGCGTGTACGGGGTGCCTACGCCGCCATCTTGACAAACAAAATGACAATGACAGCTGACAGACAGAAGTTAAACCATTAAACCATTAAAAAAAAAACGAATGACAAGATGGCTGATCTTGTCATTCGTTTTTTTTTAATGGTTTAACGGCCAGTTGGAAACAAGTCACTAAAGGCCATCGTAGTTTTAAACTACGAATACATTACACCGCAGTACGGCCTCCGGCAACTAGGGCCATTTGGTGATCCACACTGCAGCTAACGCCGCACTAAACTGATAGTAGGTGTTGTGTCGATTTAACAAGGGACTATTTGGAACAATTCGGTAGAGTCGTTACACGCTTTTATTTAACTAACCCGCACAATATACACTTTCAATATACATTTTTTTGGAAAACTAAACAAAAATGACAACCGTCTCCGACAAAATCCCGCCAAAAAGCCGCTAGGAAAATCTATGTTTTTTTTGCTTTTAGGCGGGATTTTGTCGGAGACGGTTGTCATTTTTGTTTAGTTTTCCGAAAAAATGTATATTGTAGGTTTTGGTGTATATCTGTGATAGTTTTATATGCAACAAGTGCCTATTAAAATGTATATTGTGCGGGATAGTTAAATAAAAGCGTGTAAACGACTCTACCGGATCGTTTCAAAATGTCACTTGATAGACTTCATTAAACCTACTATCGGTTTAATGCGGACATGAACCTGCAGTGTGGATCACCGAATGGCATGCACTAGTTGTGCCCTCGTGGAGGCCGTGCTGCGGTTTTATTGAAAATCGCCTACTAACTCTAGTCGTGCTCTGTTTTTATGGAGGCCGTGCTGTAACCGCCGCTGGTTTAAATAAATATAAGAAATAATACTTTAAATAAGACATGTAGACAACACACAAGGGCTGTATGGACGAAGCTTCCCTTGCCCGTCCTCAATAGAGGACAAATCAATGACAATATCTATGATTTTTGTTTTGTTTTTTTAAATTGGGAGGCAAGAGCTCTGCATTGCATTACATTCATGCTCATTTATCACATTATTTATTATTTGAAGTTGATTAAACACTATTTTATCTAGACTAAGAAATTTTAATCAAAATGAAACATATATTTTGAAGTTTCACTCCATTATTTTACCAAATTATGCTGAAAAGATAAAATCGATTCATCGATAACATAAATTCTCTAATGTGTCACTCACTATTCTTCTCTTCACAATTTGATACTCACTTCACTTCGCTAGTGGCTTGTACTTGTTTACAGAATACGAAATCAAGGTCTTTCATGATCGGATGCGAAGTGTAGGGACTTGGCGATGTGATTATCGAGTTTTAACTTTTACTTTACAGAATTGCACTGCAGTTTATGAGATATATAGAACGGGCATAAACTAACAACCTGTTAAGTAAAAAGTTTTTTTTAGTACGGTCGACCGCACATCAGTGGTAACAAAACCAGTATAAACTGGTCTCGCGTAGTATTGAAACTCCCTGATAGGCTAGGCCAGCTCAAGGTCAAAGTGTTTCCACTGACGTGCGGCAGACGTACCTAAATGACGCTAATCAAAGGTAATCCATGTTTGTCAAGACTATGTAGGCAACGGAGCGCGCGGAATTTTACTTAAAGGCACATACCTATTTTAAAATTATTTTTTGTCGAATCATATTCCGTACGTAGTACTGTCGCCCCTAACACATTCAACTATCCAGAACACAAACTATCGCACTGGATGAACTGCTTTTTGTACCTGTAATACGTCTCTCATAATCTTCAAATGCTTGGTGGCGTAAATAGCTAGCTACATACGAGTAATTAAGTGCATCCTGCTCTAGAATCCTAGTGAAGTTTGTAATTAGTTTGATCATGTTTAGAGGGACGTAGGGGGGCCAGGCATAATGGGCAGGAAGCTAGTTGGCCTCATCAGCTTTGGCCCCCCGGTTTGCGGCACTCCCGGCGCGCCCACGGTCTTCACCAAGCTCAGCGTCTACGCTAAATGGATCGATAGCATTATAAAGAAGGTAGGAACAGAGCCCAATTTTAACTTCGTACTGTTCATAAAAAGATATTTTAAAGTCGTGCTCAACATGCCGGCTATGTCATCTCATCTGACAAAGGAATGGAAATGGATTTAAAACTTTATAATTCAGTTTTAAAATAATTTTGTTTCTAGCAAATACCAATGAAATCTGCATCAAGAAATGGCGATAATGCTGAAATTTCGTTACAAGAAAAGAACCCAAGTATAATACGCAAGAACTTCAATTATCAGCAGGGAATTTCATTTCTATGGAAAATGCTTAGAGGTTTGAGTATATCAGGCAACATTGACTTTGACATAGTTAATCCGAATGCTGATGTAGAGGAAGACTTTTGGCATAGTACGAAAATGGATATCAAAGATCATCCGATAGTAAACAAAGAAGAGTTTTTCATACCTGAAGTACACGAACCACCTGCTGTTTCGGAAATTACCACCCCTTCAATGATAGACGAATTGCTTACTGAACCACCATATGGCATCGATCCGAAAGTAATTGAAGATCTAGAAGTAATTGGAGACCTTCTAAACCCTATTCTTGAACGCACAATGAATGGAACATCGACTATTGAGTTGCCATCACAGCCGGAGAATAAAACAGAACCAGAAGAAGTAATAGAAGAAGAGACAGAGGAAGATATACTTCCAATCTCAGTAAACGTTGAAGACAAATCGTTTCTTGAAATTGTGTATGAAGAATATTCAACTGATAGCAGTGAGCACGAAAGCCTTGAGGAAGATTATCCAGGGGAAAAAGACGATGCTTCTTTGGGACCTAGTATTGAGGCAAAAACTACTCGAGGTACAGTGTTCGACCCATTTCGACGAAGTTACTCAGAAAGAAGGGCACCAGACTCCCATGGAAAAGGTCGAGTCAGAAAAAAATATATAAAAGCGAAGAATTTCAAATATAACAAATACATGTTGCGTCAAATAGCGAATGAAACACAGCCAGTGTTGAGAGTTGCAAGTGAAATAATAAAAAACCTCATTAAAAAAGCTGCAAATAAAGAAGCATTAACATAAAATGATAATAGATAATAAAAATGCAAACAGTATAGTTTAACTGATCTTGGTGAGAGATCTTGTGGGATCTTGTGGGAGATCACACCTACAACATGACCAGCCCTGCTATTCTGTAAGCGTATTTGTGCAACTCGATCCTGAATCCGCAGTGAGATCGGTCTCTAACTCAATGATTTACAGTTCAATACTCACTTTACTTCGCAAGTGAAGTGTTTATTAAGTAGCTTGTATTTGTTTACACAATGCGACATCAAGGTCTTTCATGATCGGATGCGGAGTGAAGTAAGTGACTTGCGATGTGATGGTCGAGTTTTAATTCATACTTTACAGAATCACACAGCAGGGGCAACACAACAGATAGGAGATAAGCAGAAGAAACCTTCTGGAATACCTATTATATTAAAATGATTTAATTTTCATTGTTTCTTCTTTATATTTTAATAATACCACACTGGCATAAAACAAATTGTATTTGGAAACGAATGCAGCTAGTATACTTGTAGTTTTACTAGTATAGCATTACGCATTGCTAAATTTTCATATCAAAACAACAAGAGGGAAAGCCACTACAGTATCAGCTTGTATATTTCCACTTGTAGGTCTCCATAATGAGCGCCATCCTTTATACCCAGGCCTGCGTCCTCCGCAGCCAGCCCTTCCGGTCAGCGTTGCTGATCATATTCCGGTACTCGTCTGCTCCAACGACCATCCGGTTCTGGCTCCCTGCCACTTTAGCCTACTAATCATCTTGGCGACCTTAGTTCTTTGTCCGATCATATTGTTACTTAGTTTTTACTAACGTTAATACGATTTTCATCACGGAATTTTGTTATTTTGGAAATTTGGTGAAAAGAATCAAGTAGCAGGATAGTTGTTTAAGATTGTTTTAGGAATTCATAAAAATAGATTGTCTTGTAACTTCTTCAATGTAGGTAAGTTACTTTTCACCAGTAATGTAGAAGTGGGCCAGAGTTTGATACCATCGAAACAATTGTATATTTATTGATTTCTCTGCCTTTATTGTGACATGCCAATAAATAAATCAATTTTAATAAATTAATTTTAAATGTGCGTCAAAAAAAAATAATTTTAAAAGCGAAAATCAGAATGTCAAAATATTTTTATGTTTGCTGCTCTTAGCAAATGGCAAATTGAAATTTCGAAACAGGGTTCTTGGAAATTAAATAAAATAATTTTTTCCTCATATTTTATTACGACTATACATACCGCTTATTTAATAAAATTCTCAGACGTAAAATTGTATAGCTAGTATAATAAAATCATTCCCATTATAACCTTCTCTTCGGTAGTATTCTTAAAAATAGTTTAGTTATAACATGAACAAAATAATCTTCATCCTCTCAATTGCATTAAAAATGGTAGACAATCATCAAGCTATAATATTATTTCAAAACACTCCTCAGCCAGGAGGCAATTTTTTCAATAAAATAAACGAGGGGGTTCAAAATGTGTCGAACAAACTATTCACAAATTTGAAACTGAAAAGAAACTTCACAGAAATGCTGAAAATAAAACTCCTTCTGACGATGCACGATAACTTCAGGAGTAACGCTGAAAATCACTTTAAAATACTTGAAGATATTGAAAGCGCTAGTAAGGTGGACGATGATAATGAAACAGTAAACGCACTTTTTAATTTAACTGTAGTTTTTGAAGAAATATTCGAAGAAACACGTTCAAATAATATTATCAATTTCAATGGACATGAAAATAGAAATATACGAAGGGATGTCAAAAACTTTACATCAGTTGAGAGTAATGATACATCTGCTGATTCTTTGAAGTTCATAAAAGATATTCTTCGAAAAATAGATAATTCAAGTCTTAAAAACATAATGGTGCCGTTACTGCAAGCAGTTTATGAAAGAAACAGTAGCACAATGTTTTCAAAATATTTATTTAGGAGGAATTCGGATAACCTCAAATTATGGCGTAAGTAAACAAGTTATAGAAATTAATTAAAAATTATGTTAAAGCTACGCGTACAAAACCAAGTGCTTGTTTGAATATCTTTATTTCACTTTTTATCTTGACAGGTCCATCGAATTGGAGTAGAATCACATCGAACCGAACCATAGACACTCGTAGGATATTTAAGGGGAAAAAAGCGAAGGTCAAGAAGTATCCCTTTGTTGCCAGCTTCCACGTAAATAATGCCTTCATATGCGCTGGTGCTATCCTCGGCAAGGACATGGTGATCACAGCGGCTTCGTGCCTGCAATTGTAAGTTCTACCTGCAGTGTGATTCTGTAAAGTACGAATTAATACTCGACCATCACATCGCAAGTCACTCACTTCACTTCGCATCCGATCATGAAAGACCTCGACGTCGCATTGTGTAAACAAATACAAGCTACACAATAAACACCTCACTTGCGAAGTAAAGTGAGTATTGAACTGTGAATCATTGAGTTAGAGACCGATCTCACTGCGGATTCAGGATCGAGTTGCACAAATACGCTTACAGAATAGCAGGGCAGATGAGAAACATCTATAAGATGAGGGTTTTATATGATTACAATATTTATTATGGTATATTTGATTACATTATAGTACTTTTTTATAATATGGCCTTTTGGAAGACAATCTGTGGTAAATTTAGTTCTTCTATATCATTTTACAGTTGGCTCTATAGTATCCTCTTTCTACGCTCTATACTTACTATCTATACTTTGTATGAAATTTGCTCTCGAAAATTTGGCAAAGTTATATGTTAGTTGTACGGTGTACGGAGTGTCAAATAAAAACACTAGAAATAACCATAAATTGCCTACTTCTACTATATGACTACTACAGTGAGCATCATAGAACTATTTCCGAATACCGCAGATTAAAAATAAAACCTATCTTAGAATCCTTACTCTGACTCTTATTTGCAGAGCATACAATAACGAGAAGAATTTAAAAGAAAGACAACACGCAATATTCGTTCGCGTTCGCAGCGATTTCACCAAGAAGTTCGGGCAGCTCATTCCCATAGACGACATATACTTCCACCCAAGATACGACCCCGCCTACTTAGCTAACAACTTGGCTATAGCCAGGACGAGGGACAATCTCATCTTCGCGCAAAGTTTAAAAATACGAAGAATTGAATACGACATGGTGGAGGGGAAGCTGCCGGAAAGTGGAGGTGTCGTTTTGGTGGGGTGGGGTGACAAGGTAAGAGGTCCCTCTTGATAGCGCATTCGGTGTACTCTTAAACTCGTGGACATCGATATTAATATGTTTCAAATAAGTGGTTAAGGGGTACAACAACATTACAATGCTCCAAAATTAAATGCTAATCTCATCTATTTAGAAGATACCAGAAAACGAGGTGATAGTGGACAGGAAAGGTCGGCTGATGGTAATTAATTAGAATCAATAATAAGCAACCCTGACCCAGTCTATTGTCTACGTAAATATATTGCTGACTACGGAAATGTATGATCTGAATGACCTTACACGGATATTTAAAAAATATTTTATGTTCAGGATGCCCATAGTGTATACAATGGACCACTAACAATGGCTCGCCTAGAAGTGTACGGCTTAGAAGCTTGTAAGGAAGTATACTCAGAGTAAGTAAGTGGTCTTTGCTGGTGAATATTTTTGATACGTTCTTCATTACCAGTTGCTTGTTTTACTTGTGTCCTTGAAGGAAGTTTCTTTCAAAGAAAAAATGAGTTTGAAATTTTTTTCTAAAAAATCCTGGTATGTTGCAGGAACTATGTGAGAGACACTAACTTCTGTGCGGGATTCGTCAGTGTCGGTAGTGGCGCTTGCAACGTTAGTATAGCATGTACACGAATTATGAAACGTAAATTCTTCTTTCTAACCAAAAAAATATCTAGTTTCATACGGAAGTTTTCTCTTTACTCACACAAATCGCTACAAGACAAGAAGCTGGTCATCTTGTGATACTGTTAGGGCAGTTAATACTGTTTGTTTTGCTGCATAAATGTCCCAAATTAAATCCAATAGATTTCATAACGTTAGAAAGTGACATTTTGCATCCTACTTTGAGTTTTAGATTTATTTGGAAGAATGTGTAAAAAGGTATTTGTGAGAATGTCCTATGATTCCAAATGCTCACATGCACTTTTTTGGAACTTAGAAGCGTTACAATGCGTGTTTCTAGATTAACTGACATACAAATAATAGGTCTGAGTTGCTCATGTTTAGAGAGATGTCGGAGCCCCAGGTATCATCGGCAGCAGGCTCGTTGGGTTGGTGAGCTTCGGCTCGCCGGTCTGCGGCACTCCCGACGCGCCCACCGTCTTTACCAAGCTGGGCTTCTACGCTGAATGGATCACCAACATTATGGGAAAGGTACCTTATCATACATTCTTAATCGAATAAAGCATTGAAATTATAATATGAAATTATAATTATTATAATATTAATTATATCGGTAAATATTTTTATAATACATCGCTCGACCGCGTGGTCGCCTGTGACGATCAAAGTCAAAGTCAAAATTCGATTATTCAAAATTGGTATATAATATACACTTTTTAACGTCAGTTCTGTCTAAAACTAAATCTACTCTGTTTCCATCTGTACGTAGCCGAAAGGAAGAAACAGCAACAAACCCAACAGCACAGATCTTTTAGGGAGGCCTTTGTTGTGGGCGTCTTCCGGCTGATGTTATGATATCTCTCGAATTAATTTAAATATTAAATTATCCCCAGAAACGGTCAACTACCAACCAACCCCATCTAAAGAAAACCACATCAAATAACGATAACGTGCCAGAAATAACGCAGAATAGAGCAGAATCGTTGGAAAATAAAGAACTGGCATCTAAAATACAGTCTCAGAAATTACACATTTTGAGGAAACTGTTTGAAGACTTGATTTTAAAAAGCAAAATCAATGTTGACCAAATCCTTCATTCGAACGATGAAGAAGACAAAAACTTGTGGAAGAATATAAAAATAGATATCAACCGCTACCCATTGAGCAATAAAAGTCAAATTCAAATGCTTGGAATAAAGAATCCTACTGGGGTAGCATTAAACAATGAACGTTCTACACAACCGAACGGTGCTCGTCTAAAATCAGGTGAAGAACTTGAAAAGATACAAAGTGTTCTGGGTCCTATAGCTATTGATCACCTGGGCAAAGACACACTGACTGATATTAAAGACATAGTAAATAATAAACAAATAAATTTTGCAGAGCCCCTAGATTCGTCATTAGAATTCGAGGATGATTTTTCAGGCCCTATTGTAACTAACGACAATAATTACGCTGATGAGGATGATTATAGTAATTCAGGACTCAGTATCGAGGTACCAACAAATAGTCCTGTCTCAGGCTCTTCGGAAAAGACACACGAAATGGAATATGAGAAAAGACGAGTTACGAATAAAAGGACAAAGACAAGTTACAATAACCACCACTTACATCATCAAATTGATGAACAAGGAAAAGTAGTAAAAAATAATCATAGGAAACATTCTACTTCAGTACTATCAACTCAGAGTATTGACTTAAAGGCCATTGATGACGTCAACCCAGATAATGATGGCCTAATAGTGAAAATAATATCTGCTGACGATATGAATGTAAGAGATCGTAACGTAGATAATTATGAATTGCAGGAAGAAAGTGATTCTCAGGATGAAGATGATGATGACAGTGAGGAGCCCAGCAGGAGAAGTCTCCTTCAATACATGAATATATGATTTAAAGGGGAGTTTGTTTTATCCTATTATCTATTCTGTGACTATATTGTGGTTATTAATTTGCTTTTCCCGCGAATAAACTTTATGTTGTTATTTAAAGTAAGTAATACAGAAATTAAATTACAATTCTAATATTAAGTAAAAATAAATTTTACAAGTCTAAATTTATAAATAATATCATGCAAATTACTATTCTAAACAAAATGTTTTGGTCAAAATTTACTAATTTATAAATTACAAAAGAATAATAATACTAGCGAAAAATATACTGTATAAAACAACATAAAATAATATAAAATCGACACGTGTTTCACCTCTCTACGAGGCATCCTCAGGATGTTGACAGAACGGCAGCTTACGACCGAGTGACTGCTCGTATGCACGGCCCTCCCTTTTATATCGTCGCTTTATGTCGTCGTTTTTTATCTATTCTGTGGTTTTATTTCATATAGTCTTTAAATACTGGAAGTACCGATAAGGTGACGATAAGACTTGACGCGGTTTCTAGACGCAGTCCGACTTCTTTGCTAAATTGTTTCTACTCCGTTGAATAGTCTGTGAAATATCCTGAACAACTCTGATATCAACTCTGTTTCCGATCCTGTGATCGGTCTGTACCGCAGGCCGACGTAAAACATTTACGTTACTGGCATCTTGTCTACGACACCCCAAGACTCCTAAGACCTACTAAAATCATCATCATCATATCAGCCTGTAGGCGTCCACTTGTACTGAACCCCCCCTTATAAACCCCTCCTATCCTATATACTCTATGAAACTACTATATAACTCTATCACACATCTTTACATTACGCTCATGAAAACCGTTCTACTTAGATATTGTTTTCCATTAATCTGGAATTGGCAAGTGATCGTTTAGTCTAGTGAAATGGACTCTACGCAGTGACCGTATTTTTTATTTTTATTTTATTTTATTCAGGAAACTTACAGTCTAAAGAAGGAGAACAAATAATAATGAAAACAAATAATAGAACATAGACAGATACAGTTTCCACAGATTACAAGAATACATAAATTAGGTACACAGCAATGACTAGTAGAACAGAACATAAATTTACGAAGAAGATAACTTTATAGATAAAGATATAATATATATATATATATATATATATATATATAATGCAATTGTGAGATAAAAACATAGTGTATATATATAGAAATAGGAAACGGAAAGTATATGTATAAATATATAACGAACAATAAAGCTAAAATGCAGATGATAATATTAATTATTGTAGGTAGGGTGATGTGCAGGTGTAAAATGTATGATTAAGTATGTATGTATACATATATTAGGTTAGACTGAATTAGATATAAGAACCTCACTCTCACTGGATGCGACTGGAGCCGGCGTGCGCCTGCCTCAGCGAGCGCTTCAGCTGGGGCAAGCCGACACTGAAGAGATCAATGTCCAAATATGATTTGTTATATGAATCGCAGGAGCGTCTAAGGAATGAGTTTTTGGCATAGTTTGTACGCGAGAACGGGACAGAAAATAAATTCTTGCATCGGGTTAGTCTGGCATTACAGCGAAACGACACCTTCGAGAGAAGGCTGGGGGAATTAGTATGCCCGTTTATGATTTTGTACAATAGTGTGATGTCTCTGCATTCGCGTCGTGATTCTAAACTTGGGAAAATAAGATCTTGGTTAGCAGCAGGGTCTAACGGAAAATTTCTGGTCCGATAAGAGACATACTTAACAAACTTCTTTTGAACACGCTCAAGTTTGTTAATATAGATTAAGTATTGCGGGTTCCACACAGTGGAGGCGTATTCCAAAATACTTCGAACGTAAGAAAAGTAAAGGGCTCTAAAAGTAGCGGGTTTGTCAAAGACTTTACAATTGCGCATTATGAAACCGAGCATTTTGAATGATTTAGCAGTGACATGATCGACATGTGCATCAAAAAGTAATTTTTGGTCGAGAATGACGCCTAAATCTCTGACCTGAGTCACACGCTTAACAAGTTGGTTGTTAATTTTATAATCATAAATGATGGGACGCTGTTTTCTAGTATATGTAATAGTGTTGCATTTAGCTATGTTTAAATGAAGTTTGTTATCTAAGCAATATTGGTAGAAACGATCTAGCTCTTTTTGTAATGTCTCACAGTCGGACCTCTTCTTCACAAGAGAGAAGATTTTTTTATCATCTGCGTAAAGCAGGACATTAGCCGAAGAGAAAATGCTGATAACGTCGTTTATGAAAATATTAAAAAGGAGGGGCCCCATATGGGAACCCTGTGGCACCCCGGAAGTGACTGGAACAAAGGAAGAGACATAGCCTTTAACTGAGACAGCTTGGCATCTATTTTCAAGATAAGAAATTAACCAGCGTAAGAGGTCGCCATGTATACCGAGTGATTTTAGTTTATTTATAAGCAGCATGTGAGAAATTTTATCAAAAGCTTTTGAATAATCAGTATAAATAGTATCGACTTGAAACCCCTTTTCCATGGAGGACAATACTATATCTGTGAATTCGCATAGGTTGGTTTCGGTACTCTTTCTTGGAACGAACCCGTGTTGATTGGGGACTAAGACAGGGTTTATCAAGGGAGCTAAAGTGTGGAGGACAAGTTTTTCGAAGATCTTAGGTAATACAGATAATTTAGAGATGGGACGGTACTGTTCCACATTGTGTCTGTTACCAGACTTAAATATTGGTACAATGTAGGATCGTTTCCATTCAGCTGGGAATTTCCCAGTGCTTAAGGAATGATTAAATATGATGGTTAATGGTATAAAAAGGAAATCGGCGCATTTGCGCAGGAAAAGTGGAGGCAAACCATCAGGGCCGCAACCCTTGTTTACATCTAGAGATTTCAAGAATTTATGAACTAGTTTGGGTTCAATGGTGAGTGAGCCTATGTTTAGATGAGTATGACTTGGATTAGCGGGGGAGTTATAAGACGTGTGCCCGGTATTAGGTTCAAAGACTGACCGAAAGTATTCGTTAAATAAATCAGCGATATCATTGCCAGCTGACGAAGACTTGTTACCAAAGAAAACGTGATCGGGGATGTCGTCGGATTGTTTTTTAGATTTGACGAATTTGAATAGATGTTTACTATTTTTTTGTATGGAGTCTTCGGCATGGGAAATATACCTACTGTAGCATTCCGTTTCAACCAGTTTCTGTCTGGTACGTAAAAGCGCGAAGGTATCATAATCTGGTTGTTGTTTATATTTTTTCCATTTTTTGTGGAACTTTTCTTTTTCTTTAATAATTTTTATTAGAGAGGGCGAGTACCAGACAGGAAATCGGGGGTTGGTTTTTATAAGTTTAGTAGGGACATATTCATCGATGATTGAGTTTATAATAGAATAAAAATGTAATATAATGTCGTCTGTATTGGACCATTCAGCTAACTCTCTGAACCAGTTATAACTGTATATTTTTTTACCAATCAACTCATAGTCGGCGTGGTGAAATAACCTAACCAGTCTTGGAGGGGTCGCGAGAGGACTAGCGACGGAACAATCAAACGAAAATGATAAAGTTACGTGATGTCTGTCCTCGGGGGTAACGAGAGGGCGGGTGCACTTAGTCACCAGACAAGGTATATTACTTAATATTAGATCTAATATGCGGTTGTTGAAATTAAATAAGTGATTAAATTGACTGAAACCTGAGATATGTATAAAGTCCGTTAATTCAGTTACTAAGTTATTGCTCATCGGATTTTTTATATTCATTTGTTGTCCATGTGCTCCTTGCTGCCATTCTGCGTATTTAATATTAAAGTCACCAAGAAGTAAGTACGCGTCATCGGGGTGTTCAGCTAACACATCAAGTATGAAGTTATAAAACGATATTTGTGAGTCGAGTTGGTCGTCGCATTGAACGAAGTAAGCACAATAAATTCTGAGATGTTTGTGAGATCGCAGGGGAACAGTGACCGCAATAATTTCTGAGGACGGTATTGGTGTATCGGGTAGCGGGGCGAAGCGCGGGGGGCAGGCGGCCAGCGCGCTCCGTCGCAGCGCGACTAGCACCCCGCCGCCGAGACCCTGTCCCGTCCGAGCATAGTCACGGTCGCATCTATATACCACATACCTACTGTCGAACAATTCTCTGTCGTGGATAGCGGGGAGGAGCCACGTTTCTGTGAGACAAATGACGTCGTAATCAGAATGCAAAATATTGGTCAAAAGTGTATGCGTCTTAGTTCGCAATCCTCTTACGTTTTGGTAATAACACTTTAAGACCATCATTGGAACGGCTTTCTGTAATCACTTATAATTGTATAAATATAGGTATTTGTATTTTTGTTGACCAAGGCCGTGTCATAATAGGAGCAATAGCATAAACACGAATAACACATGGTGTCACGGCCACAGAGGAAACCTGTGCGAAGCCTGTGTATAGAAGTAACCCTGACTCTTTTTATCGAAATGAGTGACCTAACGAAGATGTTCTGAGTTTAATAAACCTACATTAAATACCTATGACCTGCATTTATTTTCCTACTTAGTTATCCTAATAATAGTATAAAATCTAGTGTAAACATTGGAGTTTTATCACTCAAACCTTTCAGTAAATATTATAAGCATATGATGCCTTACGCAAGCTAGAGATTTAATGTTTAATTGATACTAGTTGAAGATACGCACTCAATTAGTTGATAGATAATAGTTATTGATCTGAAATTAATCCTAAAATAATTCCTAGCATTTAAGAGTGTGTTTAAGTTAAAATTTAGAATCAATATTTATAAATAAGGAAGACATAAGTATTTATTGAAATTCCAAGAGTTTTATTCCGTATTTTATGCAAGCACCTCCTTCCCCACCCTTGCACCTGTCCACCCTTTTGATAATGGAACGCCAAGTCTTGGGGAGTTTCACATAAATACTAATGTCTGTCATTTGAATTTGAGGCCACTTGACTCAACAAAGTACAGACAGAAGTAAAGCAACTTTGCCTTTTTAGGCATGAAGGTACAAGAAGAACCTTCATGTGAATACTTATATGTTGATAAATTCCACTGCCTTCGTAGGCTTGTAAGATTGAAACACTACACGATATTACATACATGTTAATAAACTTTGGGATCCATCTCATAGTTAAATGACATGAAATAACAGGCTCTACCTAATATTTTGATAAGTAGGATGTTACAGAAAAGCCTCAGGCAGTTTGTAAATAACGATTAATTATTCGCACAGTTAACTTACATTCATAAAACAGTAGCATTTTGCTAGCGACTCAGCTTCAGCCCTTGAGCGTCAACCACTGAACTTTCTCAGTTGTCACAAGTTAATGACTGTAGGTCAAGCAGTTTAGAATAAAATACTTCAGCCCTTGAGCTTAGGTAAATATGTGAAGATTTGAATAATTAGCCAACTTTAGGCGATACTGTAAATCCTTATATGACTAGTAATATGATTGTATAACTTGATAAGACATTTTAGCTGTAATCCCAATGGTTATTTGGTATAATAAATATATAATACTTTGATGGCATTCTTAAGATGATACATCTCGCATATATACTTGGTAATTTATATTAAATAAAAGTTTATTTACTTTGTTTTATTCACTAGGTACCATTGTACATGTCTCCTACAGAACCTAGTTTATTTGACTAGCTATTTTTGATACTATTTATTCTTACTAACATTTAGGAATGGACTGATCAATCATTATCTTAATGCATGAGCAAATCCTATTCCAACAGTGGGCATAAGCAATCTTACCACTGAGTTTTAGTCATGTCTTAACGCAAAGTAATTTCTATCTGAATATAATGGACTTTAGAGCGCACAGACCTATTATCAAGTAGGAGCAAAAGCATTCACAAAGGCGGACCTATCCCACATAAGATTTCTCCCAGTCAACCCTAGAGCATCCTAAAGGGCTAGTTCATAATATCTAGTACAGAATTTAGTTTATTTTAGCATGGCTTATTATAGATAACTGACTGAAAATGGAGTTTCGCATTTATGATTAAACACTAGCTAAAATATTATTGGCTATTCACTTTCCTAAAACACAGTCTATATTATAACACAAACAACACAGAAAATCACATGTAAATACACACGGTTATTGGTAACACACGAAATACACACAATGAAATAAACACAATTTGATATAGCTATTCACACAAATTATACACATAAATTCCGATGGCAGTATTATCAGCTCTTCTAAAAACACGGTCATCTAACTCAAAGTTATAACATGGAACAGACTCACAGAATTCTCCTGTCAGCATCCTCTGCTGCTCACTGGTTCCCACCATGATGAGACACCTCTCACACCCGCATCCTACGGGCGGAGATATCTCATCAGCACACGCCGACCCGCAGTCTCCGACTCCAAGAACCCGTTGTCTCCAACTCCAAGAACCCGCTGTCTCCAACTCCAAGAACCCGTTGTCTCGACGATGCTTCAGAGGACAGCTGTCCACAGCCAAATTCAGCTTGCTATCCGCTCTTGCATTGAATTTAATAAACAGATTTAGCTTTCGAGCTGTATAATGAATTTAGAAGCGCAATTTGAATTTAACACTGATTTTAATGTAACATTTCCTTTAATGTGTGTGGAAGTACATCTCCTGACTCCTCAGTAAACTAAATTTCATCTAATTTAAAGCTTCACTTATTGAAACTAGCAAACGCAAATTGATATTCGCACTGACTTTAATTTATTTTCAACAACACTTATTGAATAACGAAACAATACGGTTTAGCACTGGTTTTGGTTTGTATTCTCACTTCTGAAACACTTTATGCCCACAATTGGACGTTATCTTATCACACTGCAATCCTCTTTGGCGCTCTGTATTTTTACTAAGTCCAAACGGTGGACATTAGTAGGGCGAATATAATTATTTAATATTTTAGCGTATCACAATTCACTTGGTAAAATAAAATCAACTGATTAACTTGCAACGCGACGTGTCTCGAAATTCAACTTTCGTACGAGAACCTTTCAGCGCGACGTCGTAAAATTAACTGTCCTGAAGTACGCAACCACTCCTATTTATCACATTTTTTCAAAAACGAGCGCCAAATATCCGTACGTATCGGTTTTTTCCTGTCGACCAATCCGCTCAAAGCATCCTAATTACCCGGTACAAAAACCGATACGTATAGGTTCTGACCAATCAAAAACACGAATACCGATGCCAATGCGTGGGTTGTATTCAGTCCTCAGAAAATCTATTTTATATTATTAAAATTTTACTACTGACTAGAATTATACCACGCTTCTGTTCCCGTCTATATTGTTTTAAATTGGAACAAAATCGCACTTGAAAGTGAAATTTTGTTTCTTTAACTTTTCCAGAAAATATTCGCAAATCCTTTGTTTTCGAACAAATTAATGAAATTGAGACTATGTCTACATTATCGTCGATAAAATTACCTATAGTATTTCCGAGTAATATACTGGCATTTCGACAATAATACTACACATCATTAATTTTTGTACAAATGGTTTAATTATACTCCGAAATCCGGCCCTGTGGCGCTTTCTTTTTTTCTTTCCCTTTCATAATTGTGACAAAGGTCATAATCATCATTAAGCCTAAGTCTTCCTCATTTTAAACCAGATTCGTACGGTTTTTCGATACTTTGCTTTGATTTAAAGATTAATTAATTTGGGAAAGTGACGGACACCTTCACATTGAAGCCTGTTCCGTTACAGCCGCCCCCAAGAATTATTAAAGGTCCTTAATATATCAATATAATATAGAACCGGAGAGAATTCTTCCCTCTCATTATTTTCACAAATTAATTTACTTAGTTTGTTAACACTTTTCTCAGCTCGTTATTGTTGTGTGTTTTTAAACCAGTACGTATGGAAACGCATTGCAAAGGTTCGAAAACTTTGGACCAGTCTTATCATTCATGAACAGACATTACCTCAACAAGGACATCCCAGCCTTTCCAGGGAAAAATGGTTGTGAGGCATTTTCATTCCTTTGAAAGATTCTTGATCTCATTCAACCTGTTCTTTAAAGGTACACGAATTCGATAAGAACCCCCTTCTCAGACTGAGATGACTTTAATAGCCTCGGCACTGCCTCCCCATGTTCGACTCAACTCAGATTCATAGATTCTTGCTTTACACTAAATTTCCATGTCCGGTGCTCGTAAGTTGTCGAGGAAAAATATAGCGGCTGCTGCGTGTGAGTACTGGAATTTCATTAAATACCCAGTAAACCTGGACTTTTGACAATTTGCCAAAAACTGACAAATTGACATACTAATACCTAACATCAACTTTTAAGGAAATCCCATTTGTAGAGTGTAATGTCAGCTGTATAAGTCAAATGCCAATAAACTAGTTCCTATGACTGCAGCAAACGTTAACCCATTACGGTCCTGTTAATCCTAATTCCCTAAGAGATTGACTTACTGTCCTCAGTCATTCGTATTACATAAATCATCAAGTCCTACTGTATTCAATTAACTGGTTCCATACATCATTCTCAATAAAACGAATTTTCCTTCCTCAAACGCTATACCACGCTACCATAACAAGATACCGCCCCTACAGTCACAGAATTTTAGAACCAAAGTTCTAGAAATATTTAATTATCACAACGGATGGTAAGAACTCTCCCTGGTTTAACCCCTTTTTTATTCGTTACCTTCTGTATAACCTTTACCACACCGTTACCTGTTACCTGGAATATACCAACACAACCCTGCATCCTTCCGTTGTGTTATATCAAAGACCATATTGTTTACCAACTAGTATTTAATCTTAAACTTATCCTTATTTTATGTAATTAACAATTAAAGTGAAATAATGTAAAGTATATTCATCACTCACTCCTTTTCCCCTGCATACTCATTAAATTTATCTAAAAGACCTGAAAACTTATAACTTGGTATTAGTTCCGTAAAATAATATTCAAATTAAGCAGCACTTGTTACGTTATTAAGGCCTCCGTACACCGATCTAGTCTCTTAATCAGAGCACGCCGTTTGAATTTAAAATTCTTGTAGTTCCCACGGGTTTTGCTAGAATACATCCGAATTTACCCCAATCAAACATGACAGTAAATAATTCGCGAATTTTAACTTAAATTTTTGATTATCTTTCCAAATATCTAATAAATTATAAACAAACAAAATCAGAAATTATTGGCTTCGCCACACTCCACTACTACCATCGAAATAAGAAACACTCATCAAAATACGCCCCCTCCCGCTTTTACTTATCATTTAGTTAAAACTATTAAATCATTAAGCTAAAACTATTAAAACCATAAATCAAGATTAATCGCAAAAATCTAATTTAAGCAATGATTTTGATTTTTATATTCCCTGTAGCAATTGCCAATTTAATCTAAGCTGTTGGCTTGTGCTTAGTATTGAACTCGAGAGAAGTATTTAACATTTCTACACTAACTTGTCAAGAATTTCATAGCAAAACCATGATTCATCAACAAATCAATAACTACAAGAAAACATAACTAAACTTCAACAAAACATCAACAGTTTAAAAACCCAATATTTAGTAATCCGCACATTCTAATAACCCAATAAATACTCTTATACAAGGCTGACTCTTCCATTGTAACATATGGTTACCCTACCCACGATATTTAGAATGTAGAAAAAGAACATACATACTAACAAAATACTTAAATATATTTTATATTTTTAAATTTATCTGGTACTAGATAAATTACTTTTCCACTCCTATTCCCTAAAAATAATTGCTAGATTACGAACATAAGCTTACAAATAACACCCTATAGCACAACCGAATGCATTTGGGTCCATTTGGTAATTAAAACTTAGGACACCTTCTATATTGATCGGATCAATGACCTTTCCTTAAAAACGACATTTTCATTTTATTTTATGTTAGTAGGTATCAAAATTAACTGAACTAAACTATCAAACTTCAATTAACAACTACCAAACATTTAACTAAACTATCCATCCGTACTTGAACCAAAATTTATTATTATTATTAATTTTCAGCTAAGTAAGTAGGTTTATTTATTCATTTAAGTAGGTACCTGACAGAGATAGATATGTAAACACTGAAATGCTTATTATATACTAAACAAAGTAGACAAACCGCTTGTCCTATAAATATTAAAAGTAATTTTTATTATTTATTTATTTCAAATCTCAATTTTTACCCAATATTATGAATTAGTATTAATATCAAATTAATTTCCTATAACAAATATTAACCTAAGGAATTGTGATTTCTGAATTACAGAATCCACAACTTCTCTGTTCGATCGCATACATGCAGTGACTAGGTCACACAACGACAAGCTATAAAACCATAAACTTATCATTCTCTATTCTCCACTTCTTCCTCTAAGTTTTAGGCACACTAACCTATCGCTTACCAAACCAATTCAAATACTTAATTATTTTTGAATAATTACAACTTTTCCTATCTGTTCGCTATGCCAGAAAAGTTGACTAAGTTAAAAGAATAAATAAATAAATTGCATAATAGTCAGACTGCAGATAATCTTTAGACTTTGCATCTAATATTACTACTTACTGCGCAATGAAATCACTGATCCTACATTAATAATTTAATTCTACTTCATCTAGGCAGTAGGTGCAGAGATACAAACTACCTAGTTATGATAATCTTTATGAAATAATGTCTTGGTCTAACTCCGCAAGACTACACGTCCAGTTCAGCTCGGTCGAGAACTAATGCCGACGAGTTAAGCTACTTACTACAGCAATGTCCCTAAACTTTGTTGACTTATTGAATTTAGGCAGTATGTGATTTGAACTCTAAATTGAACCGGCGCACACACAATTCAAAGTTCACGATATTGAAAGTTACCTTACAAGATCATTGTCGTCACCAGCAACTACGATGATGATGGTAACCGACCATATCTTCGATTTGCCTACCTTTATCTTTCAAAAATACTAAGTTTAAGTTGTACATGCACATGTACATATTTTCACGCTACGTCCCTAGCGGGTTAGGCAGAAAGAACGGAGCGCCAAGCATCGCGACCCTGACACACCTCTTTCCCTTCGCTAAATCGTAACTATCCGAAAATCCAAAGCGTCACTAATTAATGTAATTTCACATACCAAATTCCGTTGTTGGTTTTCTGAGAGTAAACTACACTAAACCTACTCAATTTGCACATAGTTTCACCCGGAATAAAAGTCTTCTCATTCCCTTTATGCACATACATCACTTTAACAAAACGTTTTATCGCGACCGGCACGGCAGCATAGCATTTTTATTTACCAACAAACATTGAAATCCACCAAAAGTGTCGCGCGCTTTTCAGGTCCCTGACCTATCAACCCAATCATATGACACTCATCATGTCATTGCATCAATCCGATAAATTCTCAATCAGTGTCAAAATGACAACATAACAAATAAACAGTACTCTCATAAATTCGCAAGTACCAAAACAACCTGATACATTTTTTACAAATTCCTATTGTATGACTACATATACCTACATACCCTAGGCCGTAAAATAACGTATTGTTACTTAGAACAAATATGTAGATACCTAATTTGCAATATCATTGAATATCTAGAGACAACATTGTCAAATATTTATCTAAGTTTCTAATTTCTAACTGTTACACCTTCTAATGATAAACAAAGTGGAAGTTCAATACAAATTACGCGTTAATTCGATAACCTTGTAGCAAATTTCAAAAGTTGGCGCTATTAATACCGATGACGTATGTCATTAAAAAAAAAACCGAATAGTTCCGAATACTCCCGGCAGTTTTTCTCACGCTTAAACATAGAGTAAATGAGCGAGAGGTCCGACATAAATAGTAAAACTAGTACGAGAAACCCACACTTTCGCCCCCTGAGGTTGGCGCGATTTCAATACCTTTTATTATTTTTAAATTTCGCATCTGACACACGTGATAGTTAGACTTATCTAATTACTTATTCAGTCGCCAGCTCACCCCTAGGAACCAAATAACAATAACATTATTTTATAGTTGCTAAATGAAATTTCTATTTTTAGTTTATAGTACAACGCCCTCTAGCTCACTACGTAGGTAAATATCTGACAATTATAGTACAACGCCCCCTCGCGTTCAACATAGGTAAGTCCTGATAGCAAAGCTTTGACTAGACAGAAGAATAATCAAAGTTTTACAATAAATGGGTAGGTATACAACTTGAATCTATTAATTAATAAAATATTCACATTCCGAATTACTAAATTCATCGTGATTAGTGAGCGCGACATAATCCACAAATAAAGATAAACAAATTAATAAGTAGTGAAACTTTTATCGATTACTATTGATAAAATTCTACTTTTGTTTGCCCAAAATACTATACGCATACAGCCTAAGTCAAGATAGTAAAGTTTCAAGTTTAAATTAACACATTATAACAAAATCCATTAGTTTAAAGTTAACGGTTGACTTCTGATTGCGACCGATGCCTATTCATTGATGAAGTTGACCCCTTGCTCTAACTGCGCCACAGCTGGTTTCAGATTAATGTAATTTTCGAATCTTCTATAGTTACTAGGTGTAGGCTGATTTTAACTTTGTTTTTCATCATAACATCGCGGGACGGCTAGGTGCATCAATTCTTCAAATATTTTCTTCATTTCACTCAATATAACTTGCTGGCGATTTACGGTTTCGAATGATAATTTCACTAATTCACTCAAACACTCGCGACTGCACTTTAAATTCCCGGTTGTTTTTATTGTTATTCCCGTACGTATCTGTGTAAAACTTTAAATGAACCGATTAAACCAAATTAAAACTATTTTACGGAAAAGTTGATTATTTTTAACAATTAAAACGTACTGGAAACTAAAGTTGGGTGGCTTAATCTCACTAGCAACCAAGCCGTAAAATATTTTGAACGACACAACGTCCGCTTTATTTTTTTATCAGATGCAACAAACAATGATGCAAAACAGGACGCCCCCGTGTCATTCCCATATATCGCTCCTCTATCTGACTCGCTCTAACGTTATAAATCTACCAACATACCATAAACAAATAGTAACCTAGACGGTGTATTGATTCTGGTTCGATTGCTCTATTTTTGATATGACCTCTATGGTTCAATGTCAACAAGGTTGCCATTTTATAAAATTTCGCCATAATTTAAGTTTTATTTATCGTATAAAAAATTTAAGATTTATTATTAAATGTGCGCAGCAAATCTAATAACATAGCTATGAATAAATACAACCACAATACAAGAAATGAAATGAATTTTCTAAGTTCCTTCTTTACTTTTACAGGAAAATGTAATTCAATGTATATTGTTTAATTCTAAAAATATAACCTATAAAATTGTAAATTATTAAAAATAATTAATTTAGACAAACAGATTTTACTAGACAAATTCTGCCAAGCTGTAATTACAGTATTGGGAGAAAGTGCCCTCATAATAGTTGGTAACACTAAAATAAAATAATTTGACATGTAACCATACGTCATATTTCCGGTTCCGGTCAATTAAGCGTCCGTTTATCACGTCAATCAAGCCAAGCCAAAACAAACAAACACAAATTTGACGTCCATTTTGCATTTTGTATTAAATGTTTCAATTAAAAGATAAAACTACTGTGTACGGGAACCCGGGTTACTACTATAAGTGAAATACAAATGCCTATCGGTGGGTAATAAAGTTTTAATTCTACTGATAACGCAACTTTCTCGGTTATGAAAACAATTATTCTAACCTATTTACTTAATTTCCAGAACAACAAGAAATTACCAAATCAACAAGTTATATAAATGGCTTTAATTACGCTGAATTTGCTTTGTAAAGTGGAGAAGAATTTCGCAAGCAAATATAAGATAATTCTAACTTTTTGAAGCCACCGGCGTCGGCATCAGAAAAAAGGATATTTTGCCGAGTGGAATTACCTACATTGCATACAAGCCCGAATATTGTCTAAAACACCGCATAGAACCGAAAAGTTGCGTGAAGTGTTGGAAGAAATAATATCGTAATAAATAACATCAGAAGATAGAAGCTGTACTAAGAAATGCATCAAGACCATCGTCATGGCGTCTAACTGTGAACACTAACCTCATTTCGAATATCCGTTTTAACAGCAACAAATTGTGCCAATAATAAATTATTGACACTAAAATCCAGATCAAAAGGAAACATAATCCAAGCGAGAATTGTAATTCATGACGCGAAATATAACCATAGTAACTCAAAGACATATCCTGGTCACGGCTAACCCATATTGTACTGAACCCCCCCTTATAAACCCCTCCTATCCTATATACTCTATGAAACTACTATATAACTCTATCACACATCTTTACATTACGCTCATGAAAACCGTTCTACTTAGATATTGTTTTCCATTAATCTGGAATTGGCAAGTGATCGTTTAGTCTAGTGAAATGGACTCTACGCAGTGACCGTATAGAAGTAACCCTGACTCTTTTTATCGAAATGAGTGACCTAACGAAGATGTTCTGAGTTTAATAAACCTACATTAAATACCTATGACCTGCATTTATTTTCCTACTTAGTTATCCTAATAATAGTATAAAATCTAGTGTAAACATTGGAGTTTTATCACTCAAACCTTTCAGTAAATATTATAAGCATATGATGCCTTACGCAAGCTAGAGATTTAATGTTTAATTGATACTAGTTGAAGATACGCACTCAATTAGTTGATAGATAATAGTTATTGATCTGAAATTAATCCTAAAATAATTCCTAGCATTTAAGAGTGTGTTTAAGTTAAAATTTAGAATCAATATTTATAAATAAGGAAGACATAAGTATTTATTGAAATTCCAAGAGTTTTATTCCGTATTTTATGCAAGCACCTCCTTCCCCACCCTTGCACCTGTCCACCCTTTTGATAATGGAACGCCAAGTCTTGGGGAGTTTCACATAAATACTAATGTCTGTCATTTGAATTTGAGGCCACTTGACTCAACAAAGTACAGACAGAAGTAAAGCAACTTTGCCTTTTTAGGCATGAAGGTACAAGAAGAACCTTCATGTGAATACTTATATGTTGATAAATTCCACTGCCTTCGTAGGCTTGTAAGATTGAAACACTACACGATATTACATACATGTTAATAAACTTTGGGATCCATCTCATAGTTAAATGACATGAAATAACAGGCTCTACCTAATATTTTGATAAGTAGGATGTTACAGAAAAGCCTCAGGCAGTTTGTAAATAACGATTAATTATTCGCACAGTTAACTTACATTCATAAAACAGTAGCATTTTGCTAGCGACTCAGCTTCAGCCCTTGAGCGTCAACCACTGAACTTTCTCAGTTGTCACAAGTTAATGACTGTAGGTCAAGCAGTTTAGAATAAAATACTTCAGCCCTTGAGCTTAGGTAAATATGTGAAGATTTGAATAATTAGCCAACTTTAGGCGATACTGTAAATCCTTATATGACTAGTAATATGATTGTATAACTTGATAAGACATTTTAGCTGTAATCCCAATGGTTATTTGGTATAATAAATATATAATACTTTGATGGCATTCTTAAGATGATACATCTCGCATATATACTTGGTAATTTATATTAAATAAAAGTTTATTTACTTTGTTTTATTCACTAGGTACCATTGTACATGTCTCCTACAGAACCTAGTTTATTTGACTAGCTATTTTTGATACTATTTATTCTTACTAACATTTAGGAATGGACTGATCAATCATTATCTTAATGCATGAGCAAATCCTATTCCAACAGTGGGCATAAGCAATCTTACCACTGAGTTTTAGTCATGTCTTAACGCAAAGTAATTTCTATCTGAATATAATGGACTTTAGAGCGCACAGACCTATTATCAAGTAGGAGCAAAAGCATTCACAAAGGCGGACCTATCCCACATAAGATTTCTCCCAGTCAACCCTAGAGCATCCTAAAGGGCTAGTTCATAATATCTAGTACAGAATTTAGTTTATTTTAGCATGGCTTATTATAGATAACTGACTGAAAATGGAGTTTCGCATTTATGATTAAACACTAGCTAAAATATTATTGGCTATTCACTTTCCTAAAACACAGTCTATATTATAACACAAACAACACAGAAAATCACATGTAAATACACACGGTTATTGGTAACACACGAAATACACACAATGAAATAAACACAATTTGATATAGCTATTCACACAAATTATACACATAAATTCCGATGGCAGTATTATCAGCTCTTCTAAAAACACGGTCATCTAACTCAAAGTTATAACATGGAACAGACTCACAGAATTCTCCTGTCAGCATCCTCTGCTGCTCACTGGTTCCCACCATGATGAGACACCTCTCACACCCGCATCCTACGGGCGGAGATATCTCATCAGCACACGCCGACCCGCAGTCTCCGACTCCAAGAACCCGTTGTCTCCAACTCCAAGAACCCGCTGTCTCCAACTCCAAGAACCCGTTGTCTCGACGATGCTTCAGAGGACAGCTGTCCACAGCCAAATTCAGCTTGCTATCCGCTCTTGCATTGAATTTAATAAACAGATTTAGCTTTCGAGCTGTATAATGAATTTAGAAGCGCAATTTGAATTTAACACTGATTTTAATGTAACATTTCCTTTAATGTGTGTGGAAGTACATCTCCTGACTCCTCAGTAAACTAAATTTCATCTAATTTAAAGCTTCACTTATTGAAACTAGCAAACGCAAATTGATATTCGCACTGACTTTAATTTATTTTCAACAACACTTATTGAATAACGAAACAATACGGTTTAGCACTGGTTTTGGTTTGTATTCTCACTTCTGAAACACTTTATGCCCACAATTGGACGTTATCTTATCACACTGCAATCCTCTTTGGCGCTCTGTATTTTTACTAAGTCCAAACGGTGGACATTAGTAGGGCGAATATAATTATTTAATATTTTAGCGTATCACAATTCACTTGGTAAAATAAAATCAACTGATTAACTTGCAACGCGACGTGTCTCGAAATTCAACTTTCGTACGAGAACCTTTCAGCGCGACGTCGTAAAATTAACTGTCCTGAAGTACGCAACCACTCCTATTTATCACATTTTTTCAAAAACGAGCGCCAAATATCCGTACGTATCGGTTTTTTCCTGTCGACCAATCCGCTCAAAGCATCCTAATTACCCGGTACAAAAACCGATACGTATAGGTTCTGACCAATCAAAAACACGAATACCGATGCCAATGCGTGGGTTGTATTCAGTCCTCAGAAAATCTATTTTATATTATTAAAATTTTACTACTGACTAGAATTATACCACGCTTCTGTTCCCGTCTATATTGTTTTAAATTGGAACAAAATCGCACTTGAAAGTGAAATTTTGTTTCTTTAACTTTTCCAGAAAATATTCGCAAATCCTTTGTTTTCGAACAAATTAATGAAATTGAGACTATGTCTACATTATCGTCGATAAAATTACCTATAGTATTTCCGAGTAATATACTGGCATTTCGACAATAATACTACACATCATTAATTTTTGTACAAATGGTTTAATTATACTCCGAAATCCGGCCCTGTGGCGCTTTCTTTTTTTCTTTCCCTTTCATAATTGTGACAAAGGTCATAATCATCATTAAGCCTAAGTCTTCCTCATTTTAAACCAGATTCGTACGGTTTTTCGATACTTTGCTTTGATTTAAAGATTAATTAATTTGGGAAAGTGACGGACACCTTCACATTGAAGCCTGTTCCGTTACACACTGGCCTCCCCCAAGGATCTCCACGACGACCGGTCCCGCGCTAACCTCATCTAGCCGGGTCCCGCGACCTTCACCAGATCGTCGGTCCACCTTGTGGGAGGCCTACACTGCGTCTTCGGATACGTGGTCGCCACTCGAGAACCTTTCTGCCCCAACGGCCGTCAGTTCTATGAGCGATGTGCCCAGCCCACTGCGACTTCAGCTTCGCAATTCTTTGAGCTATGTCGGTGACTTTGGTTCTCTTGCGGATCTCCTCATTTCTGATTCGATCTCGCGCTGTCCCTACTAAAAAATATGTCAGTTTTTCAACTGTTCAGTTGATGCTATTCAATTTCACCTTATTTCCTATTTATAGAATTTATTTATTCCTTACAATTCCACCAGAAGGTTGTCTGAAAGAAATCGTTGAAAGTGATAAGCAAATTGTACGTAACAATTTTTAATTTTTATTTGTGCAATAAAGTACCTACATATTTTATAGTGAGTTCAAAATGAACCTGAGAACGAACAATAAATTGAAAATTTGAAATACAGTTCTTGCAAAATAAATGAAAAGAAAACAATTGAACAGCAAATTTTATTACAAAATAACGTAACGCTATACAAAAATATTACATTTACAAACTTTAATTTAACTTCGTGGCAAAAATATTGAATTATTTACTTATTCTTATGTATTTTTACAATATTATAATAAATTATGAACACAATTAACTTTTTCTTCATATTAACATCCATCGCTGCGGAAGACTTTCACAGAAGTAGCTTTCAAAGCATTGCGCCGCCTGAAGATAGCTTCTTTTGTAAAATTAACAAAGATTTCCAAAATGTGACCAACAAATTATTCTCATCTTTAAAATTAGACAAAAACTTCACAGAATTAAAAAAAGTTAAGCTTCTGTTGACCATGCACGGTAACTTGAATAGTATTTCTAAGAATAATTTTAAAACATATAAAGATATTGAAAAAACCAATAAAGTGGAAAGTGATAATATAACAATAAATGCACTTTTTAATTTGACAAATGTGATTGAAGAAATATTCGAAGATAAAGATTTATTTTTATCCAATAATAATAGTTCTAAAGCAAATAAAATGTCCACTACACTATGGGGTGGTAAAAACTTTTCAATCGCTGGAAGTAATGAGATATCCACTGACTCTCTTCTTGGTAAAATAAATCAATCAAACAGTGCTACAACAGCTCCCTCTAGATATAAGAGAAGAAAATCTTATAATCTTAAAGCCTGGGGTAAGTAACATAATCTGCATTATTGAAGGTTTTAAACATTTATTTGACATTCTGATCTAACCCTTTGATCGCCCTTTCATTAGCCTGTTGCATGATTTTCCCAATACATGGATTGTAGTACAACATCTTTTTAAAACTTCATGAAATGCAAATAAATATTATGACTTTGGCTTAACTTAAAATCTGTGGGGCCCTTTCATTGTTTGACCGACGAAATATTCCGTCACTTTTATAGAGCCATCGAATTCTAGCGAAGTTTCAATAAACCAAACTATCCACACCAGAAGAATTTACAAGGGAAAGAAAACCAAGATCAAGAAGTATGCTTTCGTAGTCAGCATCCACATAATGGGGGACTTCACCTGCGCCGGGTCCATCATCAGCAAAGATCTGGTGATCACATCGGCGTCGTGTCTACAGTTGTAAGTATTTGAGGAGAAAGCGTATTAATTTAGTTTCATCAGAAAATTGTGACCAAGAAAAATGTCCTAACTTTTAAAAACCATTGTCTTCAAGCACTGTCATGTATTTCAGAGCAATTGCTGATGATGATGATGATGCGATTAAAGTTTAACACTTTACAGAGCGTACAGCGATAAGCAACAACTTAGAGAACATTCCATCACCATCCGAGTCGGTAGTGACTACACCAAGAAGTCTGGAGAAGAAATACCTATAGCTGAGGTCTACTTCCACCCTCAATACGATCCTGTCTACTTGAAGAACAATCTGGCTATAGCCAGAATGGAGAAGCATCTCGTCTTCAAGAAGAAGAAACGGAAAATAAGAAGAATCCGATATGATACTGCCAATCGGGATATGTCAGAGAGTAGTGTCATCCTATTAGGCTGGGGTGATAGGGTAATTATTATATTTGCATTAGGTGGGGACAGAAGAGTTCTCTAGTGGAGACCATGACTAGGGAAGCGTAGTGTGGGACGCCGTCTCCGTGAGGCGGCTGGCAGTGACTGGATGAGGAGAACCGAAGATCAGGTTCAGAGCCGTGCCTTGGGGGAAGCCTATGTCCAGCAGTGGACTAGTGCAGGCTGATGATGTTAAAATACAAATTGGAACAGGTTAATATTTAAAGAAACAGCTTAATAATTATTAAGTATGTTCTCAAAATGTTCTCGAAATGTTTTTTTTTGTTTATTATTACATTTGATCTTGCTTTCAGTACAACTCAAAGCTGTATAATGGACCACTTACAATGACGCGGCTAGACGTATACGACTTGGGATCCTGCAAGGAAGTTTACTCTGAGTAAGGAAAACACTTTAATATTATATGCATCTGTCATCCCTTTGCGTCTTTTCTCACGGATAGTTTTTCTGTACCCACCCCGTCATGACAATTCTTCGCTTTGGACAGAACAGACAGTCTTTGAACAGCCTAGGCTGTTGGAACTGTGGTTTTTTAAGGTACTAGAAAATCTCTTAAGTTTCAATAATAACAAAACTTTACAAAGGCCTTTGTATATTTACGACATGTTTTGCAGGAACTATGTGAGCGACACGAACTTCTGCGCGGGATTTGCCAGCGTCGGTAGTGGCGCTTGCAACGTTAGTATAATCTTATGATAATGAAACTAAATACGTATATTTCTAACAAAATGTTTCCTGATCAGTGAGGAGCATACGGCTCCCTGGACCTCCTCTATCCGTACTCCAGACAGCCATCAGCAGATCTCACGCAAATCGTTACTTGACGGAGATCTAAGGGTGCAAAGTGATCTTGTTTGTATGAAAACGCTCCCTGACCCGAATTCGTTGCAGCCGAGCAGCCGAGTATTGTACGGGAGACGCAGAGCATGCAGCAAAAGTTGGACCGACGATCCGGTGAAGGTCGCGGGAACCAGAGGGACCGCGCGCCGTGGAGATACCTGGGACACAGGCCTTTGTCCAGTGGATGTATTTCGGCAGATATGATGATGATTTGTGTATGTATGTGTGTTAGAGAGACGTTGGAGCTCCAGCCGTGGTGGACAAATATCTGTCAGGTGTGGTGAGCTTCGGCCCGCCGACGTGCGGCGCCCCCGATGCCCCCACCGTTTTCACCAAGCTTGGTCTCTACGCCGACTGGATCCACAAAATTATGACCATGGTATTACTTTCGGTTTTTAAATTTAAACCCACATCAGAAAGAAAAATGGAGATCGTTAAAAATGCTAAAAACTCAATTATTAACTGTAGGTAAATCAAGATTAAGTAGATACAGTACATACTAAAATAGAAGCCGAAATGTATTATTTGTTAATATAAATTTCAATCTGACATTTGAATACATATTTTCATTCACCATTACTTTAACCAATAATTGTTAATCGACTACCTAACCCACCAACAAATAAGTTATCTTATATTGACATTGCGTATTTTAATTTTTCCTTAGGATCCGACAAATACGGCTACAGAGTTTATAAATGTGGGTGAAAACCAAGCAACCACTTATGATCCAGTGCAAGGAGTGGAACGCAATCAAGCATTACTGCCTCTCGTTTACACGCTACCTCCAGTTGACATGCAACCTCACATTAACATGCTACGAATAGGAAATAATGAAGCAACTCCACCTAATTCTAATATGAAACGAATAGAAGACAACCAAGCTTCATCAACTAACGTTAACATATTAGATATATTTAAAAACCAAGCATTTATATCTGACTCTAACCTGCAACTTGCTCAAGAAGCATTAAAATCTTTCGCTCACTTCATAAATATAGAACAAACTGAAACATCTGACACTCATTCGCAAGAAATGGGGCAAAATCAAGCATTAGTACAAAACGCCTACAAGCAAGCAATGGAATATAAGCAAAAAAAATTATACAACATGCTAAAAATAAGACAAAACCAGGTATCAATAACAAATGCTAACAATTTTCAAACGAGAGATAATGAAGCATCAGCACCTAACGCGTTAGAAATAGGATCGAATCAAGAAAATAGATACGAGAATAAACCAAATGCTAGCAAAGTAAGGATGTTGAAGAAACTGTTCAGAGACTTGGTGTTAACAGGCAATATTGACATAAACGACATAATGTATCCAAACAGTGATGACGACAAGGATTTCTTTGCGTCTACAAAAATGGACATCGCGAAACATCCGCTGGTCAATGAAAGCTTGATACTGGTCCCTGGAGTACACGTACCTGATGAAGAAACCACTTTCACAACACTCAGAACAACAACGCTCCTTACACTGCCACCAGTCGTGGACCAAAGGTTTTTGGATGCAATCAACCAAGTCATGGATGAACTAGAGCCTATACTGGCAATGCCTTTTCAACCACATCGCCAAGACACACCAGCGGCAATTGGTTTAAATGATGAATCCAACGAACCTCTCCGTTATACACGTTTCAATGTGAAAGCGGGACTTTCTGACAACTATGAAGCTCACGAAAGTAACTACTTCGGTGATGATGAGCAAGAAGGACTCTTGGAGGATATAGAGGTAAAGTCTACTACTGCAGACATGACTCGACAGATGCTCAGCTCGGAGTGGAAGCCATAAATACATGCCAATGAGAAGAAAAGAATCACAGCAATACCAAACGAATACAGACATTTACAACAAATAGAGCTTGGCAAAACATGGTCGCCGGAAAAAGATAAACAACATGGCACTTTAACTTCCAACGCTCCTTTCAAAGAAACCGATGTAGGTGTACGTAAAATTAATAAAATAAATGATTTCGTGCCCCAGAAAAGAAAACCTACACACTACTTTACAACAGTTGGGAGAGCCGGAGAAATATTTGACAATACGTGAATATAATAATAAGTGTAAGGAGTTTCGTTTCATTTCTTACAGCTGTTTTCCCAGCTTCGCCTGCGTTGAATAAGTTTTTCCCACGGGAACAGTTATATCACGGTAAAAAGTAGCCTATTTATACCAGTCTTGCCTCACGGTTCGATGAATCTCCACACCAAATACCATGAAATCCATTCAACTGGTTTAGGTCGTGAAAAGGTAACAAACAGATTATTTACCATTTATAAAATACTGTATGGATTATGGGTTTATCTTGCGATTGAATAAGTAGGCAGCTATCTAGGTAGTAATTAATTACACAAATAGGCGACAACAAGTAGAGATGTAGAGTCGTCTAGGACTTGTAGGACAGATGGAGTGAAGGGAAATACGGGAGGCCTATGTACGGTCGACCGCACGTCAGTGAAAACAAAACCAGTATAAACTGGTCCCTCATAGTATTGAAATTCTCTACAGGACCAATAGAGGCTGAAGATGAAAAATTAGAAACAATGGTCTAATAGATACTCCTTCGATTACTATCAAATAAACAGGTTCAAACTGGCTAAAAAAAATTGTCGGTAAATTCGAAAAAAAAGCAACCACAAAACGTCAATTCAAAACATTGTCAAAACATACCGATCTGTTCAAAAGAATCTGTTTCCGAAATGCTGACTGCGGTAAAGTCTCGCGGGATGTTCGCTGCGAGGTGCCAGCCCGTGCGGACCATATACGGCCGGTGCCGCGTCGGCAACCGGGACATCGTGGGGCACGGCATCAACGGCATCGCGACCTACAAGGACGACGCCCACTTCCCGTTCCCAGCAGTGAGGTTCAAGGAGAACACGCGCGACATTTGCGTAAGTACGGCACGTCGGGAGGAGACGCAGCGCGTTCCCATACTATCGTATTAAGTGACAACTGAAATCATACCGTTGCCCAAAACTCCTGCTTTCGTAGAGTCGTTGCAGGGTCCGCCACCCTCGTGTAAATAAGAAACATACAGATGCGATGTGCTGCTTCGCCATGCCACCCGCCTGCCGGTAGCGCCACGTCCCATCTCCGCCTAAGGTCAATAAACAGAAAACACGAGTCCTACAAGCGACTTTTTTGTAAAAAAAACCCTTTACTGGTGGTAAAAAACCAGGATTTGCCTAGATAGGTATCCACCTTGAAGATTCGTTAGCCCGTTTAGACATGCTGGGTGTCGTAGCCTTCAATTGAAGCGTAGTTGATGTCTGGCGGCAGAAATAGGTCGCTATGCTGGTCTTACCACCAGTTATGCGTCTCTTAGTATTGCCGTTAGGCGCAAGACTCGAGAAAGACTCGTTCTCACCACGTCTGCCTGCACTCAAATGTATCTCACCTTGCAATCCAAAAGTTGCAGAAAGCGCATAGTCGTCATAGCAGCTTTGACTTGGACTAGCATAACATCTTTCTCCAGGCACTGCGCGAGAAAGAGAGAGGCGACTGGAAAATGCTGTGCTGCGAGGAGAAAAAGGCGCTGTACCGCGCGTCCTTCTGCCAGACTTTCGCCGAGTTCCAGCACCCCACCGGCCAGTGGAAGTTCATCCTGGGATGGGTGTTCTTCTTCACCTCGTTCACTTTCTGGGCTCACATGTTCAACCATTACTATGGTAACGCTCAATCTTGCTTGCGCAATTTCAAGGTTTGCACAAGCAACGATGTACCGTTGTGTGGTTGTAGCCATCTTAATGCGTGTTATGCGAGTTTTCAGTCATTTTCACAATACTTCTTAATCTATCTATTACCACCTCTCTCAGATTTAAACTTTTTGTACCCTGGAAAAAGCAGATTTTTCGATCCACTCCCTCATCTTCTTCAGCCATGTCTTTTTCCTTTGAACCGTATCTTTAATCAAAGACCAATCTTCTTGCAGTGTGGGAGCCGTACCCCGCAAGTTTCTCTAAGGAATCCCAAAAGGCACAGTTGAGGAGAATGATTGAGCTTCATGTAAATCCTATAGACGGCCTCACCTCCAACTGGGATTACGATAACGACCGGTGGAAGGTAACAAACTTGACCTTCCTTCATCTCGTATCATAGTTTATGATAATGACAAGCCTACATACAAATAAATACTATTAGCACTTGTCTAATCCAGGCACTTTATGTATGTAAATTAAACCAGGTAAAGACAATCCACAAAATATTATGATCACCAAATCTGTGCCATTTGTACGTAGGTGTCTCCCCAATAGGTAGGTAATCGAACTCACGACCGCCTGGCGCTCGAGTCTGACCAAGCCACCAAGATGAGGCTGTAAGTAAACGATTTAATCTTATTTCAGGGCCAATAGTGCTTCCAATATATGGATGGACAAACTGCTGTTTTATTAAATATTACTAGGTACCTACATTGTATCTCTTGTCCAACTCAGATGGGTGTGAAATGTTTGAATGTACCTACATTATGTCTGTTTTCTTTTGTTTGATTCTGGGACCAAACCCTTTCGTGTCAAATTTAATATGGTTAATTAAATTAGTTTTGTTGCATTTAGTGTTTCATTTATTTATGAGCGAAGACCTGCGTAAGGCAGCCGCCTTAGGACGTCGTCGCTCCATCTAGCCGGGGGGCGTCCCTTGCCAAGTCGTGGTCTCCACTCGAGAACTCGTCTACCCCAGCGGTTATCGGTTCACCGGCAGATGTGACCAACCCACTGCCACTTCAACATGCTAACCCTTTGAGCTATGTCGAAGGCTATACGGCGATCCCTTCAAAGAAATCCCGAGTATAGCCCTCTCCATAACTGGCTGAGCTTGTGTGTAAGGTCGAAACAATTCGAATCTGTTGCCACAACTCTGTTAAGGAAGCACTTTAGCGTTTCACAGTTTTCTTTATCAATCATTCCTTTTATTATGTTTTCAATAAAATCAGGGTCAGTAAAATTATTTTCGTATAGGACTTATTGTTAAGAATCAAATCATCGTAAAATAATATTTATTTCAACGTATTTCCACACATTTTCTTTCGAATTCTATTTTACAAAATGGCGGCGCTAATGTTTCTGATTATAAACGTGATTAGTATTAACGCGCATCGCGAGTTTTCGTCTCAAATCGATCCAGTGTCTTATCAGGACTCCTCCTCAAGTGAAAATGATATAGAATCCAGTCACGACAAGCGTAAGTTACCAAGATCATCATTATCATCAGCAAGTTAACAACTACTGCTGGGCTTTCCTATTTATGCTATACCACATCCGGTCCTACGCTTTCTCCATCGAGTCGCTTTTGGACATCTTCTTCAGGAGTCCATCGTCCATCTTCATCGGTCCATCGGTGCGAGGTCTCTACTCCACCCACTCGTCTGCCATCTCGTTTCTTAGGTATTCCTGGCTGATGGCGTGGACATTCATTACCCAGCCATTGAGTAGAACTAATGATTCCTGGGAAAGATTTTGGACTTTTAACAGTGTTTCCTCACATTTTCTATCCTGTCGATTAAAAATTTGGAAGCGAGAATGTCATAAATCGTAACACATATAAAGTAGGTATTTGGTATAGTACCTATTACGTACACAGTAGCAAGCGAACATGACGAGATCGCCCGTCGTCGAAATAACCAGGCCTTGTCGAGGATGCAGCCGCTATACGAAGGTCTGCCGATAGAGATGCCAGAGAGACGGATGAACGATCTCACTGAGGAAGCCAGCACCAGTAAGACATTGCACAATCATTAGCTAGAGCCAGCAGATGCGGTTGTCAGTAGATCTGTGCTATGCCCATTAAAAAATTACAGACACAAAAGAACAGAACTACTGCTCTAGAATAACTAGGTAGTTATACGCTAGTAGCTAATAACTAGGTAGTTATTCTAGCCCAATATGCCTCTAGAAGAGCGTCAAGGGCGTCGGGGATAAAGCGCGGCATATCATATCGAAAGTTCGGAAGTTCGATCCCGGCTGGGCCAGTGAATTTTTCTCGAAACTTAAGTAGGTACCTGCTCTCAAACGCTGAAGGAAAACATCGTGAGGAAACCTGCATGCGATTTTTAGGCGCATTTGAAGTCCACCAACCCGCACGGTACTGGGCTAGTGTGGTGGACTATAGCCCGAAAGCCCTCGTTGAGAGAACAGGCTTGAGCTCCAGCAGCGGGGACATGTTAATATGCTCTTGATTTGATTATGCCCCTAACTGAAGGTAGGTACCTACTCTGAAATTTTCTGCAGAAGAGCAGGCTTATGTCTGGTAGTGAATAAAAGAAGCTGATGATAAGACCACTAACTGCAGAGACTCAACTAGTTCTATAACAGAGTTCTTTGCCATGGCAGCTACAACAGTAGACCCCCCTCTGCACCCGCGCTACCGGCGCATCTACAACCCTGACGAGACCGCGAGCGTCGAGGAGTTCCCCTTCATGGCTGCTCTGCTGGTCAACAAGCAGCTGTGGTGCGGCGCCGTCGTGATCGCCAGGGACTTGGTGCTGTCTGCCGCGCACTGTCTACAGTTGTGAGTATCTGACCTCTGACTTTGATAGAGTATAGAATAGAACAGAGGGCAAATTCAAGGCGAAGGACAGCTGCCGTGAGTATATCTGACCGTTTCTCTGTTAATAGTCTCTGCTCACTGGTGAGAGAGATGTCCACACGCCTACAGCAAGATAGTATAGTGGAGCATTTCCAGAAAACAGCTGACAGATTACAGAACTAGAAGGCGAGTCCAAAAATACTACTCCATAACAGTATCCCCCGGTTCAACTACTTCTCTTATATCTGCAGGCAGTACAACAACCGTTTTTTCCGCGAGTACGTGAAGATGCTGACCGTCCGGGTAGGGTCCACCAACGCGACGGCCGGCGGCGAGGTGCTCCGCGTCACGGAGATCGCCTTCCACCCGAACTATAAGCCGGACACGCTGGAGTTCAACGTGGCTGTCCTGCGACTCCACAAGAACATAACGTTCGGCAAGAAGGAGCCGTCCGTCGAGAAGATAGACTATTCCCAAGATAGAAACGTGCCTATGGATCATAATGTCACTTTTCTTGGCTGGGGATCTGTGTTGGTAAGGGTTTGTTTTATGTAGCTGATGCTGGACGTTCAAGCCTAAGCACTGGACTGGCTATACCTTCAAATAATTTTGTAATGTGGCGTTTCATCGAGTCCACGATGTTTCTGTCAATGTCCAGTGCTTATTAATCCTTTTAAATGACAGCTGCCTTTGTGTGATATGATGATACTTCCAGGGTTCCGGAGGAATAGGTGGTGCCGTACTGCTGCAGAAGCTGGAGCTGCCAGTGTACGATCTGGCTGACTGCCAGGAGGTGTACGGCAAGTAAGTGATCAGGGAGCTGACCATTTTTTTGAACCTTTGTTTTATTTACGCTACTCATGAGATTTTTAACAATTTTTCCAGAGAATTGGTGACGCGTTCCAATTTTTGCGCTGGCTTCATAACCTTGGCCAAGAACGTGTGTAACGTAAGTATTAAATAGGTACCTACCTACTCCCAATGTTGGGAAAAGGAATAGAATACCGTCAGACCACCACAGCACTTGATCCTTCTTCACACCTGTATATCTCCTCCGTGGTCACACCAGAACACAATAATTGTGCTCGCGTGTCAAATTCGGAGTGCCCATAGCCATCGTGGCAGGTGATCGGTTCGCGGTACAGATCCATCAATCAATCCTGACAGCGTCACTTTCAGGAGTAGCCCACGGCTGAAGATCTCCGTTAATTTCCGCTATTATAAATTCTAGCCCGAGACGGATTTCGCTCTATCTCAGTGCGGGTTGGTGGACTTCACATGCGCCTAAGAATTCCTTCACGTTTTTCTTCACTAAGCAGGGTGTTGATGAATTTAAAACGGTTGAGACAAGTTTTCCCGTGAGAACAAACCCCTTTTTTAGCGCACGTCAGAGCTATATTATGAGGAAGTATTGTGCAAAATTTCAAGTCTCTAGGCTCAACAGTTTGGGCTGTGCATTGATCAGTCAGTCAGTGAGTCAGATTTTTATTACCTTCCACACGGGTTACTCGTTGATTTCAAATCCGGAGTGCCTAGCCCAGTCTCCAAGGACCGTTTACACATTTTTGTCCCAGGGTATGTGATGTGTTGGTTGGTTGGCAGCACGACGCCGGCGGGCCGGCGGTGCTGGGCGGCGTGCTGGTGGGCGTGCTGTCCTTCTCGGCCAAGCGCTGCGACGCGCCCGACCAGCCCGCCGTGTTCACCGCCGTGGGCGCCGTGGCGCCCTGGCTCGAAGACACCATGTACAGCCGGCGGCAGCTCGTGTAGACACCCAGCCAGTCAGTATGTGACATTTTAAAGGAGGTTTTGGCTTGCTTACTAGAAATTTAAGCCGTGGCGCCCTGGCTCGAAGATACCATGTACAGCCGGCGGCAGCTCGTGTAGACACCCAGCCAGTCAGTATGTGACATTTTTAAGGAGGTTTTGGCTTGGTTACTAGACCTTTAAGCCATATCTCATTTTAAATATATTATTCTCTTATTTACTAAATCAGCGGTTACAGCAAGGCAGTCCACAAAAATACGGCACAACTAGAGCTAGTTGGCGATTTGCACTAATAAATATCCTCACTATAATCATCACAAAGCATAGAATCTTACCAAAAACTGATAAAATAGCTTCTGATCATGTTACTGTTTCCTCCTAAATACTTACAATTGAATTTTTGAGATAATCAAGTACTTAGTAATGATATTTTTGTAAAGATTATCTGTTTGTTTTCTTTTCCAGCGAAGCCCAGAAACCAATGAAACAATAATATAATTTACATCAATAATATATTTTGCTCTAATACTGTACAAACCAGCTTCAGTTCCACTACTTTGTAACAAGAAAAAGAAATAAAAACATTAAAAACATTATTCGCAAACATTATATTTCTATTCAACATACAACATTGAATAACATACATTATTGTATTATACAGCTATGTTCTTTAGCGGACCTTCGTATATTTCAAATGGAATGACATCAAGCTGATTTTTGATTACATGCTTACAATAATTCATCAATGATTAAATTTGAAAATAGGGAAAACCAAGCATCCATTTATTTACAGCGAACTAGAGCGATTCTCCCGCGTATTTCAATGTCACTGTCAAAAATACCGCGCTGGCTGTCACCGTGACAGCGACTTCCGGTGGTTCTTTGCACTCGAGCGCTAACGGTCGCTCCGTTTTACTCATAACGGAACACACGTGCACGTAATAATTATAGATATTTGTTTACAGGACCTACCGATTAAAACAGTATTATTTATTATTAACAATTATGAACTATATAATAACTGCGTTCGCTTCAGTTTAGTAGCGATGCGATACTTGATGTTACAAAGTGCGCTGCTTTAGCAAGCGGTTCTTACTTTAAGCGGTAGTTAATGTGGAGTTCTGGCTTGATGTCGTACACCAGATTGAGAATGTCACTGATCACCTGCAAATACGAGCAAGATTGGTTAATTTATAAAAAAAATCAACAACCGATCATGAATATGTCCCCACTGTTGGGGCACAGGCCTACCCTCTCGACGAGGGCGTACGGGCTATAGTCCACCACGCTAGCCAAGTGCAGGTTGGTGAACTTCACATGTGCCTAAGAACTCCTTCCGAGTATTCAGGTTACCTCACGACCATAATAATGTTTCTAAATATTTCTTCATGTTACTTATAAAATAAATAAAATTATGGATAAACTATCAACAGTGAGAGAAGAAATAAGGCGCCACATCACCATATATCAAGACAAACTAGGCCACCCAAATGAAACGGCTAGATCTAGAACTCATGGGTTCAGATAGCAACCAGTTTTAGAGACCAGGTACACATACAGTGTGGCTAGCCTGCTTACCACATTCCAGGAATAAATCTGGACCCGCCCAAACTAAGAGATAAAAGTTTACTAGAAAGAACTCTCTCAGCAAACAAGCTCTGCCGGCGGTGACGCAGACAACAATGATGCTTATCTTCTAAGCTGTAAACATACAAGTGAAAAATCTAGCTACATAATACTCACAGCATCCTGCCTCTGTTTGACCATCTTGTTCATCTCCTCGATCTTGACCTTTGTCTCTGCGTCGATCTTGGCTGCTACGCCTTCCCGGGTGCCCATGTGCTGTGCACAAAAACAAAATGTCAGATTTGTGTATTTGCAATTGGCATTAAATATTAAATTTTATTATAATTAATTCTGTATTAGACCACTTCTCATCTTGTTGCCAGCTAGCTATCTGGATAATTACAGGATCATTCTCATCACCTGTGCGGTAAGCTTCAAATCCAATTTTGAATAAACATATTTTCATTTTCATTCATAAACTGAGATCACCAACTCGTCTACACAGTGTGGTGACTAAGGTAAAGTTCCCACTGCTTTGAGAAAGGTCTGTTCCACCCGTGGATTTAAACAAGCTGTTAATGACATGACACAGCCACCTTGTTACAAAGTGGTAAGATGGCAAACAAGTACAAACCTTGGCTTCGAACTCTTTGAACAACCTCTCGCGCTCCTGTCTGTACTTTTCAACCTCATCTTGAGCCTCATCCTTGGCCTGCTTTAGGCGTTTCGCTTTTCCTGTAACACATACACATCTCATAACCAACGGTTTGAGAAAAAGTCATAAAGATGTATTGAAGAGTGAGACTAGAGTTGGTATCATACAGTAAATAGTATTAAAATTTGTCTCTGAAGCAATGTTGAATGAACATATTCGGCTCAAATATTTTAAGTTGTCAGTTCATGGCCGATCTATTATTTCGTAATCAGGAATAAAATTATCTTTAATTCTGAATGAAATTCAAACCAGGTTGCTAAGTACCTTGCTAAAATGGGTATAAGTAATGAAGAGATTGAACGTAACGATTCAAAACGTACAATGAACTAAACTAAGATCTTCCAAGGACATTAGTCTTATTCTGGCTGAACTTAAGTTGCGATGTGTTAAATTATTGTCAACATGTTTAAAACGCTAAAATTCGAGGTTTATCCACATAATATGTGAGATATCTCCAGTATTGAACATGATATGAAACTACAATCTCGGATGCAGACCCAATTTATCATGTGACCATTAAGGATCGATAATAAATGAACAAGAATTGACTGTGGAATGTATGGAAGTTCTTTTGTTACTGCAGAAATAAGTGTATCCAGTCTTTTGCTGCATGTAATCACTCGCTACATATAGAAAATAGCTGGAAATCAGATTTGGGAAATCGTTGAGTACGCAGTTAGAGATAGGGCGTAACATTTTACTCACGCTTTCTCGCCTCGGAGACCTTCTCGGCGGCACGTTTCTCAGCAGCCAACAATTGCTGGATCCCCTGTGTCTGGCTCGCCATTTCTGAAGAAACCAGAAAAACTATGTCAAGCCAGAATCAAGACCAAGGCACTAATCAATACGCGACGTAGCGCGAGCAGAAAAAGTCATATGATTATTTTAGTTCCGCCATGTTGTCACCATTGGCGCTGACATCGACTCGTGCTTTAAATACATGCGTGTAAAGGAACAGATAAATTGAGGAAAATAATTTTTATACAAAAAATGTTGGATAGATTTATTTACTTTTATAAAACATGGAAAATTACCTTAAATGTGAACTTACTATAATCAAGATAGGGACAATAGAAATCGTTTTGTGGAAGAATAAAATAATACAGATATTAATTGTTTATGTACCTACATAGTGATTGGAACGGAACGTTTCTGACTTTGCAACGATTGGTTCCTAATACCATTCACAGATGGCTTCAGCAATCTGCTAAATGTCAAACATCTCAAATTATTTTTTAACTTTTCTTTATTTTTCGAAATACTTACTTTATACAGCATGATCAAAAACCTCATATTTTTTTGGACCGTCAATTCTAACGACTACTGAAGGCTAGCAACACTTTACTAGCGCCAAATTTAAATTCAATGACGCATATGATAAAATTATGAAGACCTCGTTTAAAATTTTATAGGTAGTAAGTAGGTACCTATTTATTTTAAAGATAGGTACCTACTACCTACTTTTAGAGGTTTTAAAATTCAGTTTCAGAGGAATACCTACCCCTACCTACCTACTTGTATACTTACATTTATTGCATTGATGAAATTATGACATAAGTAGGGGAAGGGGACATCGGGGGAACCGTCACAAATAGCTTTGTCCCTGTCTACATCGAACAACTTTATGAGACAGCAAACCCGTCCCTCACTAATATAAACTCCCCACAAAACTGATCGCTTTTGCATCGAGCGCTGTACATTGACTTCTTTGTTCGCTTTTAATCGTATGGAATCCTTCGTAATGAGCAATGAATGCTGTGTAAAAACAAACAATTTGCACAAGCAATGTAAATTGTCGGGTTCAGAGTCCACGCCATCCAATCGGCGTCACGTCACTGTTTTCTTTATCATTTCGGTGGCAAACTTAACGTAGTATGGCCGTCGTTTGGAAGTATTCACAGTTTTACTTCCACAAAGAATACGCGATAAACATTGCACACAGCGAAATAAGAAAGACATTTTTAAATAAATTATTTACGCGAGTGACATAAACAGTAAATAGAAGTGATCCTTTGATAAATAGTAAACGCGAAATTGTCTTCGACCTCCTTTTATTTCTGAATTGTTACGGTTTTTTCTGAATTTTTCCAAAATGTGGTTAGTCAGTCAGCCGAATGGTGTGATTCTGGAAGTTAAGGTGGACCCCAATGCCATCGGACAGGAGTGCCTTGAGAAGGTGAGCGATTCTCTAATTAATGTATCTTTATATTATTACATTTCCAGTCCAATGCGAGACGAATTCTTTAGATATTATTTTTGTACCTATCATAGGTATATTTACTTTTTATATTTATTTAACAAAGGTGAAATTGCTGGTATGAACCTTGTGTTATTAAAAATTAGGGTTAAGATTTTATTACACCTCGTATTATGTTGTTGTATTTTTTATTAGGTAGGTACCTTTAAACATTTTGACAATGGTATTAGCTCTTCTTTCAGCCTAGTGCACGTGTTTGTACAGCATGTTTTTTTTGATAAACTTATTTTATTTAGAATTATTGTAGTTACCACGATTAATCAAGATTAAGTTCAATTCAAATCCAACACAATGGGGCACATTCGCTTCGCCAGCGAACGTCACCTACGTCACAGTTTACCTTGCGGACTTTGGACTCGGAACGTTCACGTTGCAGCTTCGTGAATCGGTTCGAAAATTCAAATGCAATCTTTTTAGAACACGTTTCTTGAACTGGAGGAGCATGGACGAAGCCAAAATAATGTCGGGGCGAACTCTAGTTGCCTCATTTAAACCCTATATATTAGGACCGTGACTTCTAGTATCCCAGAAAGATACTTAATTCTACCTAGTTGCTAGATTAACGGATGCCACTTCAATTTCGAGCGAGATTCATTCATAATTTTTTAAGTCATATTTTCCGATGAATGTTTCAACACGTGCTTGTTTATCGTAGGAGAAACATTATCAATGATTTGATAGGTTTGATTGTAGAAGCAGTAGAAGACAATTAATGCAATTGTAGCAGTGATTTTAACTAAGGTAGGTTAGGTTAGGTTAGCCTACCTAGGTAACCTACCTAGGTAATTAGATAAAAGAACCTACCTAGGTAATTAGATAATTTAATGCTAATATGCTCAGTAAGAAGTAGAATAGTTCAAGATCAACCAGTGTTCTATGCATTCTTTGAGGTGTTTAGCGTGTAATGGAACTCAAAGAAAATTTAATGATGACACGATTGCGAATTATTTCATGAAAAAGCGTGCTTGGGCGCCAAAACGTTTCGTGGTTTCGGTCGCCATTTTGGCTCCGTTCCAATCCTCGCATACCTACCTATAATTTGAATTTAGGACGATACGAAGGATTCTTCATTTTTTAATATCACGTGGAAGTAAAATGGGAATGTCTGGTACGAGAAACTAGATCAAGGAAAGAAACAAGATGGGAATAATTTCCTACGCCGTTCTGCAGTTTTGTTAGTAATAATTCCCAACCCAAACTCTTTTTGTCTTTGAAGCAATTACTCTAGGTACTAGGTAGGAGTAATTTCATTGTTACACAAGGTCCTTTGTTAAGCCCTCATTATGCGTTGACACCTTCTCCCTAGCTAGGTCCTTCTGTGCGAACGGGCCCACTGATGCTTACCATCTGGGCAACTCACTTCAACCTGATGAAGTAAACCAAAGAGACGGAACATCAAGTTCCTACTGACGCTTAGCACTAAACTATTAGGTAGTACGGTGCCGATCACAATTAGATCATAGTATACTAGGCTGGGTGAGCCTTGACGGAATCACATCACAAATAATATTAATGGGTCTTTTACAGTAGCCATTATACAAAATGTAATTCTAATTCAAGCGTGGTACCTACCTACAACAAAACGCCTAAATCACCCGCGCAACAAACCGAGGCGCGCCAAGGCGGGTTTATTCACGCCGCACCGTAACACCGGTGATTGTAACGCGGGTCCAAAGTCCACCAGCTGTGTGAGCACGTGCTCTGTGCGTGATACCGACCAACTATGTAACGAACGCCACTATCGCGCACGTCGCAGCGACCAAGTATTTTTTCAACCATCCGTGAGTGGTGAGCTTGAAACTTTCAACAATCTAACCTAAGTCTCATAATTTCACAATTAGCACAATAATGTTGGTAACACTGTATTCGAATCATAGGTTTTGAATTTCTTTACGTTTCTTTTCAACGCTGTATGTTCCAAACAAATTTTTTTCTTACGTTCCTTGCAAAAACTTCAATGTAGGTATCGTAACTATTTTCGATAGTCCGTAGAATTATCTGAAAAGAAATTAAAATATGTAGGTACCCAATGATTTCGTCACATTTCGTCGGGCAATGTTCGACACGAATAAATGACTCATTCATTAGACAAAGATCAAGATACTGCGAAGGTTTCGGTTTTTCCTTGTAATAACTTCACATAGAAACAAAATAGGTATTCTAGATCACTTACAATAGACTAGATAGACAAATAGATCAATAGACTAGATCAATGTAACCTAATTTAAACTTAGTAGGTAACGTTCCTTAGTAAAACTTTGCATAAATAAGTAATAAAATGAATGCCTACTTCTAATTTTAGACCAGTAAGGCAAAACCACTAACCTTGGCAGACTACAAAGAATTATAATTCGCTCATGCACCAATTCCTTAATCATTGTGCACTAAGAACAATTAAATACTTTGCGAATATTATATCTACGTTTGTATCTAATGATGACATACGTGGGTACCAACAAAAGGATTTCAATTTCAACTCCAAACTCAAAATTACTGCGATACGGTTGTTGTTACATCTTGTACAAATGCTTCAGCAGTATCGATTCATAACGTTTGTAAAAATCCAAATGAGTTCAAATCAAATCGAGCAGACGTAAGTAACTATACGTGGGATAGTAGAATACTAAATTGTTGGTTTGAGTAGATTACGCTTTCGATTGTGAAATGCGTTGAATATCAATTGAACAAAGATGCAGAAGTGAGCGTTCCTATTAGGACAACGGAACTGGTCAAACTAAGCAACGGACTAGAATTGCATCTATAATACAACAAGGACTTTTTACCTACCTACGTTTAAATATAGGTTTTCACCATCGGCAGTAGGGCTTGAATTTCCGTACTTGCAAATCCACCAGAATAAGATGAGCCGTGGAATCGAATAGTCTCCCCCTTGGGGCTCTGACAAACCTTAAAGAGAGAGGGAATGGAGAGCTCTCTGTATAGTGTTCGAGTGAGGTATGAATGTTGCATGCACAGCTCAAAGTCCACTCGTATATTTAACTCAATTCGAATGCTCTCAGGGTTTATTAGCGGAAAGAGGTCAATTGGATCATCTTTAATTTTTACACGTCCGCTGAAGCTATCGTGCTCTGGTATCTACAATTCTATTGTGTCGTACTCTCAATTTGTAAACTGAGTTGCCAGTTTTGGTGAAATAAGAACAGTCTTGTAATGTAACAAAGTGTTAATTTCACTCACTCACTCAATACCTCTATCGATATACTATGTTTTGCTGAGTTTACGAAGATTATTAATATACAGCAGAGTGTGGCTGTCAGATTTTGGTTTTTGAAAAGATGATTCTAGTATTTGAACTACATTTTGAGACCCGATCGGGTCGCGTAGATTAACATTATTGTTATTATTCATAGGAATTTCATAAAATAACACCACCGTCACTGTTACAATAGAAATGGCAACATTATTGGACAAACTGACATTAGCACCTGTCAGTTTACAAAAGCTAATTAGGGATTTATTACACATAGAGTTAATTTTCGTTCTACGTTTATACATTGCACTTGTTAGTCGGACTGTCTCACTTTTGATGTGATGAATGTAGTGTCAACGACGGCGAATGAAGACATATTATTGTCCTTTGTTAATCTCTGTCATTTCTAGAAATTGAATATGTCTTCCTTCGATTCTCACGATCTGTCCATGAATGAGGTTATGTCTACTTCATACTATTTATTGTATCGGACATGAGACACGTGTAATATTTTAACATAGTTTAATACTAGATCATTACAAAACTACAATAAAAATGCTGATAGGCACTAATCAGCATATTGCTGCACCGGATTACACAACCAGACTACAGACTTACGTTTGGGAGCCTAAATTTTATGACTAGGTATGTGGAGGTTTGTTTAGTTGTTAAAATTAATTGTGACCTACTAAACAATAATTTTAGACAACGACACTAATCTTGCAAATATTTCTGCACACTAGCTTGTTTATTCAGACTATTTTTGTTGCATTTGGTTATTCAAAACCCCATAGCGACAAATAAACACGTGACGATGATGTAAGAATCATAACATCTCCAAAATCTAATGAGATGTGACCGCGTGATCACTTTGGTAAAGTTGAAAAAATAGCCCAAACTGTAATTGCTCGCTGTTCTGCCTCCATTGTTGAACTTTCCAATTGGACGCGTGGACTTTGTACATTGACGTCACGCAACGGCCTCTGTGGGTAGAGCAGAGTCTTTGTTTGTCACAATATCCTCCTAGACGTTTATGTTAGCCTGGTAACAATGTTATGGCTTCATATCATCGGTTACTTATAGGTTGACATGCTCCTAATATATCTCTGGGTGTTTCTTTCATTGATTCGGAAGAAAGTGTGACCACAGACAACCATGGATCCCAACCTGAAGCAGAGGTCGCCATAACCGCTCATAACTTTCTCTCGCATCAATCATTCATTCGAACATTGTACGAAAACATCGCTTTCGCATAACCACGCTCTCGATGGTGAAGCCTTTAAAATCGTTCATTCAATTCCATTCAATTCGAAAAAATAATGTTTCACTCGTAGTTCCCAAAGCAAAAGCATCCAAACATGTCCTGTTTGGAAATTATTAACTTGAGACAATTAATTGTGAAGATAATAGAATCATTCTTGGTGATTATCTTGTATTAGTCAAAAAGTACCAGTACAATTTATGGTATACCCAGGTACACACTTGGTAATTGTAGTGTTTTCTAGTAAACATGGGGTAGTGTACGTGAGGTATAACACGATCGCTTTGCGTGATACGGAGCCTTGGCTTACATCCGCGAGCATTATCTTCGCTGCATACGTACCGGCCCCACTATATCTTACTTAATTCCAAAAGGAAATACTGAATGTAATTTTCCATGTGAAACGAATCACACAAGAATTGGAATATTTACACGACTACTTTATATTCATTCCTTTCATGACACGTGTATAAAAAAAGCTGTATAAATAGGCAATAAAGAGAATCCAAGGTACAGATACATAAAATAAAATATGAATGTGCATTAACATGTAAATGAATATAAAACAAAACGAATTCTGTTACCAAGCGTTACTTATTTGCGCCAATTTATATAGTAAGTAGGTTAAGTACCTACATAAATTTTTCATCTTTGTGTATTGTTACTATTATGTATATAGCTTATATATACTCTAAGGATACTAGCTCTAAATCATAAGCATATTCTTTTCCTCGAAGGCAAAAACGTTTCATCAAATTATATTTATAAAACAGCTAGTTACAGTATAAATGAAATACCTACCTTACTAATGATCTCATTTCGGTACAAAGTCCAACATAGCGATTAGATGGATTAATCACACGGTTGACGCAAAAGCGAAATACGTTGTTACCAAGTCGACGTTTCTAAGTATATTACAGCTATAGAGACGGCGATGGTTGGAATTTCAAGGATATGATCCCTAATGAGGAAATCCGACGAGGAACTAAAGTCGCCGGCATAGCAGAAAGAATAAGTAAGCATAGGTATTCAGATATACTATGATACTAGTGTGAAAAATTGAATCAGATAATCCTAGGATGATTGCAAAGGTCCGAACGATTAGAATCTAAGAGATATTTTCGTAATCATCCGAGATATCAGGATCATTGCAGCAATCCCAATTTGTTTAGGACGATTGGAAACTTGCTCAAACCGGTGATTTTAGAAATTTGAAAATTAACTATAGGTTTGTGTGAGTCCTTGTCGCTTGAAATAAACAAATAAATAAGCGACTAAGCTACAAAATGCAAATCACCGAGTCATAATGTTTCTGCATTACTCGAACGAAGTCGCGGGGCATCAGCTAGTGTATAGATGTATCTGTGTGCGATAAACGGCAGCCGTTTGAACCTAGATAACCGCACTTCCGAAGCCTGGCAACAAACGGCTTTGACCATGACAATTAGAACACAATTAAGTAACATAGTAACACAGTTACTGATAGCCATGCGACCCACAGGGCATCGGGTGTTGATAAACCGGCAATACTTTATGTATAAAATGAAAACTGGTCTGATTTCAAAGTCATTTGAGGTCATGATGAAGCAACTGATACATTGATACTGCCTGATAGCGATGATGAAAATTTTCCAATTTTTGACATGCAGTCTCCATTGTCCATGTTTCATTCATCCTTTCTGATTTTTTACTTAAACTCTAGGTAGTTTGAATAGTTGTATTTTTAATCCCAATGTTTTGTCGCCAGATATCTGTCTGATAAAGTAGTGCAGTGACCAGGATTCAGTTTCGATTTTGTCTCCCCCCCCCCCTATTTCCCACTTTAAAATTGAAATTTCCAAAATATCCTTAGCGAATGCTTACGTTAAAAATAAACCTATGTTCCTAATTTCAGTCTTTTACACTTTTCTCTTAGTGTTGATAGCTCAGACAGTCAGTCAGGACAAACGATTTTATAAGTTTAGACAACCTGTGAGGGGTGTACCTTTGTAAACAGTCTTGCACTCTTCATTACTTACCCATCCGCTGGCCACGTGTCCCGATCCTGCCCCAATAAGTGCACGATAACCGTGTTGTTTATTTTTTTAATCAGATACATGATATTAGTAATTAACGAGTTCATTTTGAGTGCACTCACCACGCCCCTCTCTATCATCTCTATCGGTACTAGTATTACTGAGTGAAATACTTTTAAATTTAACTGAATACTTGTCATTGCAGAAATAATAAATTTTAACTGGTTTGAAATTATCATTGCTTCTTTGCTACCAACTAGGTTTTGGAAAATTTGTAGATTTACTTGCAGTATGATCTTGGTAATAATGATGCCATCGCATCGGAATTACCTAAAAGCATAACGTCCTGATTGTCTAATAGACATTCTCAGTTATGGGCCTATACTATTCTATTTCACACTTTCAATGTTTTCCAGTGTTTCCTTAATTAGGAGCCAATTTTGTAGTAATTCGAGTTGGTACTTTCTATGTTTTTTTAACAATAGGACTAGGCATATATATTTCGTTGAAACTGTTTTAGCTATAAGGCTGTATACCTACTTGTTTTAGTCAATAAATGTAGGCTAATTTCTATGTTATTAAAGGATTATTCTTTAGTATATTTATATATCAGTCTAGCTATCTGAGTAGGTATGTACTTAGAATATTTTTTTATCAAAGTCATGTGACAAATATTCGATAACAGTACTTAAAGGATAACAGCCGGATCTAAATGGAATAATTGATAATAAAGATCATAGGTCGTCAATAATAATAGTGATTACTGACTTTTTAAGCGCAATTTATCATGAAATACGGTAATCATGCATGTGGGGCCGGCGTGTTAATTATTTACCTGATAACACAAAGTAATTATTCTTGAAATCAATTATCTTGCATCTGTTTGTGACAATTTTAAGTATAAGACATGATGAATTTAATCAGCAGGAAATTGATGAATCAATCAAATGATTTTACAGGGTCCTGAGAAAAATACTCACATGCAAGCAAAAGTTTAGATAGATTTTATTTGACTTAAACAGTTTGGTTCATAAATATTTTATGAGTTAAGAAACAAAACTCCTAAAATCTTAAGGCAAGAAATAACTTGCTTCTTGCTTCAACAAAACTTTCTTGCTTCAACAAAACTCACAGAGCATGTTATGGGTTAAGTCATTTTCAAGACTTTGAAGATCGAATCCTCATACTGGATTGAATTTTGGCGGCTACGACAAAATACATGTCAATTATTGTTTAGTACCCACTCTACAACTTAATAGAATACGGACAGAAGCCGGACACTTGAGGACCTTTCCTTGTCTGTCATGTCTCTTACCAGGACTTCAATGTCAAATTTTAGACATTTCGTTCGTCCATGCAACGGCCTAGCTTGTTTAAATGGTTATACCACCATTGTCGGTGGTCAGAGTTATGGCAGCGCGATAAATGACAATTTATGTATAATGACAGTCTAAATGCAATAGTCATACCAATTTTATTTTAATAGGTACCTACTTATCTGTATTATTAACTACGATAGTGATCTTATATTACTAATGAGGATATAGTTAGATCAAAGTCCACATCATGATTGTGGAACGAATGTAAAAACCAGTACCTATATCTAGTTTTCAAGGCCGTGTAGAGACAATCCGATTTTAAGAAAAAGCCTGTAGGAGCTTGTCGAAAGTTTCTGCTAAAACCAACAATTCGTTAATTAATTTCTTTGATGTTTAGTATGGATACCATTATAATTGTACCTGTTTTAAGTAAGTAATGTATATTCTGTCATCTGTGGTAATGTATAGTGTCGCATCAATCAATCCTAATGTCTCAGTCGTTGCTACAATACTATTCAGTTCACTAGATAGATCTAAAATAAATAAACCAACACATGAAAACAATAATTGGTTCGCCACGGGGGCGGTCAATTATTTTATTATCGTTGTTTATCACCAATTAATGTTTATTTAGCACATTCCAGTTACGTTTTGTTACTTCAACCTCTTACACAACACGATACTACAAACTTATTTGTAAGAAAGAAGGCCAGTGGAAGTTTTCAAAGGGCATAAATAAATCTGTACATATTGTATAGATGCGGGCCCAATTACGAGCCTTGCGGTACGTCCTAGGGCTGTCAAATAAAATAAATTCCTGCATTGCACTATTTCAGTAGGCAGGTTGAATACAAATTTAATGAAAGAAAAGCTAATTTAATTTTTACTTAAAATCAGAAAAGGCTTATATGCCTTAAGTGCTGCGATAGATACTTAAAATAAAAACTTTAAAAAGGAATGATTGTTGCGAATTGGAATGTTGGAATTCCGATGATTACGACGACGGACGGATAAGACTGGTGTCACTTTTGTAACAAGCGCATTGGCAGCCCTGCGCGTCTGATAGGGTCGTGCGCGGGCGCAACCTGCGCGCACGCTACGTGGCTCACGTAAGCCGCCGTCGCGTGTACCCCGCCTGACTACCTGTCCGCCCACTGTGATTGACGGAGAAAACTCTTGGCTGTTAGCTAGAGAGCGTTTATTAATATTTTCTTTAAAAAAATTAAGATCATCATAGACGTCAAGTGACCACTGTCTGTGAACGAGGAATACAATGTTACTGATTTGCAGCTAGATAATCCTTATGTAAATCACAAAAAAATGAAAATTGCAGGAAAGTTCGTAACGAAAATTGAAGCTAATACACAAAAGAACGTCAGAGCGTGGGATAGGAACAATTTTCTGAAGACACTTGATGATAATGTTGATGACTTCATCAGCAATGACGACATTAGAGGTAGAATAGTAAATGTCAAACACTTCTTTAAAATTGTTAAAACGTGCGCTGTGCATTAGAGAAGATGGTAGTTAAGTTACCAATAATTGCGGTGATATTTTGTAACTTAGCACTAACCACATCTACTAACGGTCGCTCAGAAGAAGTTTAAACGAATGGAATAAACCACGGTCAATATTTGAACGGTTGAGTTCAAGTGCTTGACCCAGATGGTCTAAACGGGCGCCCTCCGTACCCATGTGTTCGGCTTTAAAAGTTATTTCAATAAAGGTGATTGATAATTGAACAGAAGGCAAAAAATGTTGAAAGATGATACTGACGCAAAGGAAAAAGAAACTAATATGATCAAAAAGAAACTAAATAGGTATTTGAAAATTAAAACCTCTCAAATAAATGAAGTACCTGTCATGTTTAAATTTAAAAAGCAATTTCCCGTGGTAAAAACAGATGGAGAAACAACAGGTGAATCGGTTCAACGTTCTCAATTGGAAAGTATTTAACAAACAGATGAGACGTTGAGAATTATAAATGTCTATGTTAGAATACACGTGTTACAAAGCATGTATAAAGAAATTATTCATCGCTGCTCATACATTGTCAGATGCAAAGAGAGAAGTGGTCTTGTATTTACACAAACAAAGTCTAGCAAATGGAGAATAGTTCAAAACTCCTATAGAATCTACTATTATCTATTCTGTGATAGAATTAACAAAATTGCTCTCAATAAACTTAATGTCTTTTCGTCGGGAGTTAAAAATAAGAAGTCCATTATACCCATCACTGCTGATGATGATGACGCAATTTGACATACGACCGGTGGTTCGTGAGGGAAGACTCCCAAGTCTCGTCAAAGGAAACCCACGTGTGCAAGGCATGTACACTGTACGTACTCGTATATTTGGAGCGTGTCCAAACTAATTTAAATGGAAGTAGGGAAATGCCATCGACCAGACGCTTTGGGTTCGTCATTACTGAAATATCTTCATAATGAACTCAAAAACATAGTTGAAGATACGCCACTTTAAAAAATAACAACACACGACTTCTGAAGATACACCACTCTACAAAATAACAACACGACTTCGTAGAGGAAAATACAAAAATTTTAGCGTGTCATATTTAAATATCGGACAATTTGCTGAAAAGAACGTCGCAATTTCCCCATTATCATCTATTCTGACAATAAATGCCCTGTAATAAACTGAATAACATGCCATAATGTTTTATTACTGTTGAACAACTAAAATACCGTGAGTTTGCTGTCTAGAGCTTAAAATGTATAGTTGATTATGGAAAAAAACTGTTACTTACTTACCTCATGCCTTCAAAGACAGTACTTCGGGTCAAAAACCTACGACACTAATTAATAACGAGGCAACTACTAATAACTAATTAATAACAATGAGCAATCGTGGCCAAAATAATTACAATAATAACATCGTTATGTTTTAAGGATAATAGGTACTCGTATACCCAATCGATCACAGTGTTTTTTCTTGCGTTTGATAGCCCAAATCTTGAGGAAGGTTATGGGCTATTTAACATCACGCTACGACCCTTAGGAGCCGAGCAAAACGAACATAAGTCAGAAGCGGGAAACAGCTAGTAAATAATTTATAGCGAAAGGAACTTCGTTGCAACCGGGCACGGTTTTTAGTTCGACGTAAAATCAAACTATGTATTTATAATTCAATTTGGCATGTGTTGTGTTCAGTGAAGACATGACCAAGCAGCGGTATCACAGCATGCATCAAGTGGGTACGTGTAGACATAGATTTTAATTGGCAAAAACCCAACATTTTTGTGCCAATTTTGTTTGTTATTCTGCGTGAATTCGAATCGCGCAAAAAGTTTGAATCGAAAATTGCAGAACGTAAAAAAATTAAATTACCACATTACCTACCCAATTACATACAGTTCGAGATTGTAAGGTCAAAGACATGACAGGTTTGTTTAAATTAAATTGTATGTAATGGCAACTACTTCCGACTAACTCTAAATACCAGAGCTTCCGTTCTTTCGGACCTTTCGGCTACTTGAGCACACAAAGTAGAATAGCCTACCCGTCCCATTTTTATATTATTTTAATGTCTTGTTCTCAAGTTGTCCGAACGATATTACTTGTGTAAGTACCAGCCATAGTAATGCTTAGATAAGACAACGGAATACCTACTCTTGTGGTATATTCATTGTCATACACGGATCATAGCCATTGTTCATTCTTAAAGGCAGAAAACGTGTTATGCATTTTGATGCTATGAATTGGCCACCGCCAAAAAATACATGGATAGGTAGTCCATGATTAATGTTGTAGAATAGTCTGTAGATACGTTATAGGTACTGTTAGGTAAACACTTCGTAGGTTTAACTATAACATAAAATTGTACAAAGTTATCTGTCCCCATTGGGTATCGATCCCCCGACCCCTGGCGCTCGAGTCCAATGACCTAGTCACAAAACCTACGAGGCAGTGTTTAATTAAAGTTAGTCTCACTTTTCAAAGTTTCCAATAAAAACAAAATTGTTAAATTCTAGTGTGACAGGGCGAATTATCAGATTGGCTGCACAATGGGCGTTGCCGGGGAAGCCAGATGCGATAACCTTATGTATGATTATAGTAGGTATGGTATGTATGTAATTGATAACCTTACATCACTTACCTACTTGTCAAGTTACTTAATGAGGGATACTTGAAACTCAGTAAAGTCAGTATCGATCGCTTTTCTTAAAGGGGCAAGTATATCTAAAAGTTGCGACTATTGGGGCCACGCCAACTTTTTACCCAATCATTCATAATTAATCAATAATTACAAAAGATTTACCTAGTCATTGTTATTCGTGCGCCAAGATTGTATAGATAGGCGCGACAAGATTGGGTGAAATAGTGGATCCTCGTAAAAGATTTTTACAGAGGGGCTTTTTGAGAAATATTGTTGGGGCTACCCTAGTATGAAAGTTCGCTGGGCTACCCCATGGCTAGTCTGACTTTCTTCGTGGTTTTCTTTGTTTTTAATTTCTTGAATAGTACAATAAATATGGCTTACTTACCTACTTGCTGGCATGCAAAACTCAAAACATGCGCATATTAAAGTGGTTGGGTCTGAATCCTGTCAACAAGCCCAAGGACACATTTGGCAACGCATTGTGAACCAGTACTCACTTACTCTTTATGTATTTTATTTACACAAAAGTAAGTAAACTGTATGTAGGGTGAAAATTGTATACAAGGAAGAATATTTTAATATATATTTTCTTAGATTTCTGAATATCAAGCAGTTTCTTGTCAAGCAGCGCCTAGGCCGAACGTTTAAAGGAGAAAGACCAGTACATAGTTGTTCTAACTCGTGAACAACCCCCAATCGTGTCATCGCTCCAGGGTGGCACGCACCTAAATGTCCTAGGTGGACACAATTAATTTTGGTCCTTCGAGCCGGATTTGAACCAGCGACCTATGGATTTGTAGGTATTTTAAAACAATCCAAGTGGGGACTGATGGAAATTGTTGGAATAACCCCTTGAAGATTGTTCTCGTAGCTTCTTGAAGCATCTCAAGTATTCCATTGTCAAGCGCCCGACACTTTTGCGCCAACGTAATACTGGTAAATCGTCCAGTATTTCCAGTAGTAACAAACAGTGACTCAGATCACCAAGTCTATAGAATATTGGAGTACTTTTATTTACATTGCAGTGTGTTCAGGCGAACAATTGTGAAATAATGATGGATATCTACAGTAAATACAGACAGATTAAAGTTTTAAAACTACTCACGCGTTGCCTAATGGTCATTTGTATAATTGTCCAACAAATTTCTGAGAAATCGCTTATGGCGCATCTATAATATTAAAACTCAATTGTTGTATCAATTATCACAATCGATTTTAATCTGAGTGAATCTGATGCTAATTAGAAAGATCTGACTTCGCGTGATTAATGTAATTTAGATAGAAGATTTGACCCTGCAGAGTATTTAGGTGTACCTACTAACAATTTGTTATGCCTAAAGTATTATCTGTATGTTGACCGGCAACAATACACATCTAATTAAATACAATTTAAAATACAATATGATAAGACCTACAATAAAACACATGTTTTCCTACAAGGTAATAATACATATACTAATCCGATACGCAACTGCGCAGTTGTACAAAAACAGGTTTTAAATATTTCTAGCGAACATCGGGTTTTTGATCGCAAGTTAAAAGTACATAATTTAGGATTTGATATTTAAGTAATCTTAAAGGAAACAACAGATGACACTAAAACATCTAATTGTAATGTCAAAACTTATGGAGATTTTTGGGGGAGGCTTTGTACAACAGTGGACCTCTTCCAGCGGATTATGATGATGATGATTGCGTTAAAAATAAATAAAAATAGGTACACGCTGAAAATTATCTGAAGTTAGACAAAATTATCAGAATTGCCGGAAAAATCAGGACGAATGTTTACACCTAGATCATTATCAAAGGCTTAATAATACTTATGATATAACAAATAAATTGATAATTACTTAAAATCTGACAATTGTTTTCGTTTTTCTAGGTATCAAAACAAAACATACCTGGATAACGTTTCTTCCTAGCAGATATGATAAGGGATGTCAGTTTTTATCGTGCATTGCGGTGTCTTTATTTACCCTTTTGTGGCATTTGCGTTATAAAAACAAGTTCGAAATAAATATGTATACGGCATGTTATTTAAAGATATGCAAACTAAGGTTAAATAAATATTAGGTCAAGACTCAAGACATACTGTTAAACTTGTGTATTTTCTTTTAAACTATCAACAACTAAGTAGGTACTTAAGTACTGGGTGTCGATCTATGTGAACTCTATCATTTTTTTAGATACTTAGATGTATATTGCGAATGACGTCGGCATGCGAATGTCTTATGCAAATGTTATGTCAGAAGTATCTAGGTGTACTTAGTTTAATCTTTATGGTATAAGTGTATTAGCAAAGTAAACACTTATATCACTTTGTTATTGTTATGAACACTTTATATGACATTAGCCAGGGTTATGCGTGGGTGCTCAAGTCTGTTTAGTTCGATTATCATCACCTATTAGCAGGATCTGCCTGCCTCCTTCTGCGACCATTGTCTTCCCAGTAAACCTCAAATTCTCTTTGTTATTATAGTTGTAATTTATAAATGTTTGAACAAAGGAATTCAATTCATCGGGTTGTTATTCCTCGCGTCAATTCGAATTACTTAATTCAATAATGCGAAGAAACGACGCATATAATGAACTTTTGGACACCTCGAATTCAAATTATGTGCTGAAAATCGCTGGAATAAAGGAAACAAAGAAAGCATTCTTTTATTCATGTTTTCAAAGACGCAGATTTACCTACCAATAATATATTTATAATAACATTAAATTATAAAACAACCTTTGACTCGACATTGGCAGAATTCTAGAGACCTTTTTTACGTTGAAGTTGAAAATAAACTAATATTTGTAAGTTTTTCTGTAACTTATAGGACTTGTAGCAACAGTCAGTTCGGAGCTAAAGTCAATATGGTCAAGGTTTCCTTTTGTTCCAACTCCAATTCTGCAAAAAATGCCCATGTGTATACCAAAGCTTTTTATCTCGTATCTACTCTTGAAGCCATTGCATCATTCGTCTAATAAATTCTAGTTTTGTTACCATGTGGCAATATGTATGACTTTCAAGAGGTTATCCGTAAACAGTAGAGCAGCTAATAGCTACTTCAAATATTTATTTATTGATAAGTTTATGGAGTCTGTCAGTCCATACAGAAAAGGTGCAGTTAGTAGTACCTAACGTTAATATGGCTTGACTTGTAAAGTTTTCAAAAATGCAACTGTATATGGTGACTACACAGTATCCAGCTCTATTTTACGTGTTTCTAATTACATAAAACTTGAGCTTATCTTGACTTGGTATCAGTAATGCTACATCAAATAGAAATCCGTAACGTTGGTGTTGCTAGCTTCGTGAAAAAGCTACGTAGTATAGTTGGTAAACATTTTAAAAGTGCGTTCACCCCACTTACGCCTCAGAGATAAAGGACGGCCTCATTTTAACGATTACCTCATTGTCTCTGCGAGAATTACTGCCTGTAGCCAACTCTGTGGCACTACAAATAAAATTCATTTGCGTCCACCCATGTGCCTCTCTCGATTTGAAGAACGCAGGTGCCAAATTTTTTGTTGTCCTAGTCTCTAATGTATTCAAAACACTTTGTGGTCAGCCATGTGTTCGTAGAAACTCATTAACTTTTAGTCGGAGAAGGGTTTTGTTACAAATGAAATGGTTCCTTTAATCTATGTATAATTTTCCTTCTTGTCTTTGGTTAAAAAGTATTCATTCCATACATCACAATGGTAATAATATAGGATCATCCGGAATCCAAAGTACAACCACAAAAGAAATAATAGTTAGGTACTTGGTACCAACACACAACTAACAAAGTCAAAGATAGACAGAAACGTCCAACAGAAGTACGTACCTACGTATTTTGGCATACATAATGCTGATCTGATCACTGATCGTAATTCTTTGCTTTCGTCGACTGCTGGTCTTACTAGTCGTATCGCTAGTGTGACTACAGATCATTCAGCATCTAGAAATTAACTTAACCTATCATAGACTATAGAAAACTAAACATACAGTAGCTTTACAGATGTAAACAAATTGAAAATTTTGCCTAAATAGTGGCATCGTTGTAGTTCAGACATTTTGTTTGTAAAGCGTTTAAAGATTTGTCGGTGGACTAGTCGAGCGTGCAGAGCACGCGTCGCGCGCGTGATGTGGTCGTGCCCAAGCATGAAAGGGACAGTTGCACGTGTTAAAGCGAAATGGTGAGAAAACATCTGGGAAGGTGGGACGTTCGCTTTTCTGTGATTTAGTGTTCGTTTTTTCTGTTTTAGCTTTGAGAGCGTCTATTTTAGTTGCACGTGTGGATGTTATCGCATATTTTGTAGGTTTTGAATCGATTTGAATCATTAATTGTGCATCTTAATGTCGTTTTGGTAACGAGGTCATCCTTTCGTTAATAGACCTAAACATTAGAACCTAATTATAACTTGTAAATCAATACTCTTTATCATCACGTTATTACGTACCTTTTACTTATGATATGGCAACGGCCGTATACAGATTTTAATGCTGGTTTAAATCTTAGTAAACCAAATTATGTTGAAGATTTTATGTACATTGACTGTTAGCATATTACAGTCAATAACTTCTAACACTGCAATAATACCTCATTACTGCAGGTTTACTTCATTATTTGTCATTATCCAAACCTGTAATTTCTCTCAATGAAGTGTGTTTGACTTGAGATACCCATAACGCGTTTGTTATTTCCCATTGTTTATAGGCGGTGAAAAGATTCATCATATTATTATGGGCTGTCTTCATTTGACAGCTCGAATAGTGAAATTTTCCTGTTGCCCCAAAAAGTTACACCTGCCCCTGATTGTTCGAGATAATGGTAGGCTGTTGCCCCAAAAAAGACACAGTAGCCCCTGTTTGTATGACTCGCCAGTTCTTGACATCCAGTTCGAAGAAGCCCATTGTAGACCTGGGGTCGTCGAACTCTTCGTCGTCAGGATGCGATGCGCGTACGCAGCCTGCTTTGTAACAGCATCAAGAAATCGCTGACAACGGTTTTCACTTTTAAATTTATGTCGTATTAAGTACCGTGCGTAAGTAAACTTGATTGTTAATGATAAGTATGTACTTCAATTATGTATTCGATAATAAGTTGTGATAATTTGAATATGATAGTACCTAAGTAAAAAAAGTTTAGTTTTAACATTAAATTCTCAATAACTGTATAGTAGTGCTTCATAACAATCACTTAATACTTAAATATAATTGCTGATGTATCCATTGTTGATAAAAGAATTATTATCATTGTGGATAATATCTATACACAGCATTAATATGTACTCTTTGCATGGTATCTTTAGTTGAAAGTGTATAAGCCTATGTACTTATACTACCTATGGTTTTGTTCATGCTCTTTGCCAAGCAGAGACCGTGTCTAAATTTGGTTTCGCTTATATTTAGAGCAGTCTACAATACCTAAGTATTACACTTACAAGTGGATTGTATATAAATTGTCTTAGCGTCTCGTTTCGAGATGAAATCATCCGTTTAAACACTGACTCAAATGAAGTAAGTAAAAGTGGCTTGCCGCTGACAGAAATGTTTACAATTTCAGAACAACAATCACCGATCACGACTATGCTTTTATGTTAAACAATTAAAAGACACGTCAGACCAATAAACTCGCTATAAATAAAGCCTGTTCTTTTAATATTAAAAAACTCAAGCTTCAGGATACTAAAGTGTGCCTAATTGAAACTGATGCGTAAAAGAAACACCCATCTAGACAACTACTCACTCAACCTGATGAAGTAAAACAAATCACTGCCAAAAGTGAGCTGAAGTTTCAAATCGACGCAAAGTTGTTCACTGAACTACAGTAAGGTGGTGATCACAATAGATCAGTAATGGTCGCAGTGATACGAGGCTGTGTAACCTTTGAAGAGCCCCACCACTTAAAATAATAACTAGGTACCTACATAAAAATGTACAATGAAGTTCGGGAGTGCTACATTTAAATTCATACATTAAACTAGAACCATAATTATCTTGCGCGTGTAATTTTACACGAGTTTCCTATTACATGCGCTCTTAAAACGACTTCTATTAATGCAATGGACACAGGAGAGATACTGCATATACCTACTTATATTATTATTCCGCCCACAATAGTGCATTCGATGCGACATAGCGCAGAACGAGTTACAAACCATAATACCCAGATGAAAAAACAAACTTTTGTTAGAAGATAACCTATAAAATTGAATATACTGTATTGTATTATCTTCAGAATCAAAGGTGGGGTTGATCGGATATCGGGAAGTGAAAATCGATAGTAAGATTCCTACGGGACAGAGAAACAGGGAACCAAGTTAAATAAAAGCTTGCAATAAATACAAATGATCAATACAAAGCGATCATAATACAATACATATAACCAATGGAAATTTAATGCAAAAGTTTCAAATGTGATCCTTTGTCGATGCAAACTAGCTGCAATACCGTACTCACATACATCGTGATGCAATTTACAAAGTAATTACAATGATAGGTGTTATATAAAGCAGCACGGCTTGACCGCGTGCCCTAATACCAAGCTTCAATGGCCCTCGATTTTCTTAAGTTTGATACGAATATGAGAGTTCGTCGCCGGTTTCATGAGAACAACAATACTATAGCGACATGATACTTACATCATAGTCAGAGCCCTGCGTATTCAGTTTTCCATTCATTTTGATGCCTATGTAGGTCTTTTTTAATCTGAGCAGTCTATGATGCTTCCGCTTCCATGATCTGTTAGAAGTGTATGGCTCTCTGGACCTCCTCCATCCGTACTCCGAACCAACAGATCTCACCCAAATTGTGGTGGACTTGCAAATGAATAAAGAAATACTTAGAGGTATTTTGCTTTACAAACCTGGTAAGAGATTACCTTTTGTTAGTTTATTTTACTAAATTGTAAAGTACATTACTTAGTCTAGAAAACATTCACTTAATTCTTGTTGTTCAGTTAAATTAGCATTTTCAATTTGCATTCAATGGCTGAGTAATAAATAACGACAAATCAATAGGTTATAGGTACTTACTTACGTATGCAATATATTTTATTCTAAAATGAATATGAAAATACATTCATGAGAACCATCGAAGTGTCGCCATGTATTCCTGGCTCCCTTAGAAGATAAGATCGACCAACTTTCACCCGGTTATGAATTATTTTTCAAACGACGTAGGTGTGGCTAATATACCTACTTATAAAATAAAACAGTGCATCTTACACCGTGTAAGTCCTCGTACCTATCTCAATATTTATCCGAACACATAACATGATCCCACCATTGACACATAATCGCTCTATATCGCGTTACCGACTCCCGCGCACTTTTCGTAGTAAATATTTGTCATCGCAGCCATCTTGTCTGGGTTTACTTATATTATCCAGAGCCTACTGTAAACAACGCACACGTGCATAGTCGTGATAGAGCTTAGAGTTTTTTTGATTGATGAGAATAATACTCTGGCAACACTGAGAGCACTGTTTTAGGTTCTTTCCCTAGAATACTAAATACTCTAACTTCCTAGTTACACACTTCCTAGTAGAACACTTCTTCAGCATTCTTTAACCATTTTAATGTAGACAGCTTTTTGTTTGTTGTTCCTTTCTATCTTTTGCGATTCCTATTTCGAACTACCAACTAATACTTGGCCATGACATGATTTGGTAACCGCCAAAAAGGTCTTAACCAGTTCTCTAGATTTTGTTGAAAAACTAGTACCTAATTTTCATACAATGTTATTGTAATGAATGGCAATTACAGTCAGGGCAGTTAAATGGTCTGCCTAATAGTTTTCCCGTAGACTTTGGAGTTGACTTGGCCTATGCCAAAACGAAAAGCTAATGTAACACAAGTCATGTGCCAAGTCCTCAATTTTCACAACCGATTGAAATGTAACAAAGTCCAGATTACCGCAGTACTATCTACTAAACATATTTGACACTTATAATTAGAGAATACAGTCATTTAAGTAGTATAATGATCAAATTAGAAATCCGTCAGATGAAGTCAGATCTTAAATTTTTTTTAACTGGATACTTTTTTTTTAAACGTGAATCATTCTAATCATATTTCTGGGGCATCCCCATCTCTACAGTTGGGGACATTCCAGAAAAGAATTACCTATGCATGACTACATTTTTTTGTAAATAGCTGCCACTCGTGATTAACTGTAATGTAGGTATACCTACACCTACCGTAACAAACTCACGATTAATGAATACAAATACCTAACAATGTAGCGATTGTTTTTAATTTTAAGACGCAGTATTTCATACCTACACTTTCCTCGGTTACGGAAAACAGTTGTTTACAATTCCAAGTTCTCGATTTATTTCCTTTATGTACCTACAGAATTACGGTTTGATTCATTGGATTTATGGATTTGTTTTGATGGTTTATCATTTTGTGCGATAAACAGCTTGTCCTTGAATATTGAACCTCCGTATATTGCGCGCTATTCAAAAAGATTATCTTATTATGTTTATTTTCGAATTACCTCCAGCCATTTCAAAATTATCTTCAAATTATGTTTTAGTACACAGATTACGACACGGCGTGTTTAGACCGACAAAATGTCGACTAATAATAGGTTCTTTTATATGTAAACTACTTTCACCTCCAAAAGATCTCACCAAACCCGCTCCAAACGCTATTTTAGCCGAAATGATTAACTTTGTAACCGAATGTAAAATGAAAACCAGGGGCTGCGTCAACTCGCTCGCAAAATTTATTCGATTTTCAAATTGTTACAGGTGTGCGAGAAATTGGAGATTGGCGCTGAGGCTGATTACTTCGGACTGCGCGTCTGCCCAGGGTCAGGCCCCGGAAGGTGGCTAAACTTGCGGAACCCCCTAGACCCCCATCGCATCCCCGGCGGTCGCCTCGACCTCCGAGTCAAGTTCTGGGTGCCCCCCCACCTGCTCATCAACGAGCCCACCCGCCACCAGTTCTACCTCCACGCGAAACTGGACCTAACAGAAGGAAGACTCGCCGTCGCCGATTTGGAGGTCGCCAGAAGAATAATAGCGTACATCGCTCAGGCCGAGTTTGGAGATTGCGACTCGGACGTACCCCCGACCCACATTTACGAGGAATGCAACAAAATCGGTCCACAAGGAGAAAAGCCAGAGGACCACGTCGACATAATCATAGACTACCACTGCGAGATTTCGGGCATGCGCGCTTCCCAAGCCGAGTACAGATTATTGAAAGAAATTTCGAAACTGGAATCGTTCGGTGAGGAATTGTTCTTCTGCAAGCCAGTGACGCAGCTGAACAACTCGCACAACCTGTACAGCCACTTGCTGTACCATAGACAGCAGGCGGAGGAGCCTAGAGCGAGAGATGAGCAGGAGATCGACGGTGGCGCCACTGTCGGGTGTTTGGCTTCGGGACCGAATGTTGGCGGTTGCGGGTGTAGACTCAGCTCGTGCGTGGGGGTCGGCCCGCATGGAATCGTCGTGTACCGACCGGCGTGCAACGGTGAACAGGAGATTGGAGTTGAAAAACAAAGGTGAGCATTAGTCACTACTATTAATGAGCGATTTTCGTGTTAGTACGTTTTAGTTGCTAAAATTGACAATAGATGGCATTGTGTTGAACTCCCAAGGACAGCGTCTCTATGGTCTCTAGTCGGTCCAGAGATTTTTTTTACAATTATAAGGCCTAGCTTCACAGGCTTTTGCAAGCATTCTCGTCAGTCAGTGATATCTATAACTATGACTTTAAATGATGTATTGGAAAATCGCACATTACCTTCCTACGTTTTACGGCTTATAAAACTACAGATGTCTTGGCAAGTGTATGTTTTGATTATAATCAGATACCTACATATTAAAGTAGGTTGAGGTAACAATACTTCGCATTGTATATTATTATTACTGTGCCCCCATTTCCTTTCAAATACTGTACGACATATTGAATGCTTAACAGATGGCATAAATAATTAGCGACCTACATAGATACGGCGCATTGTTATGATTTAATTAGAGAGAGTAGAGAAAATCTAATACCTACATAATGCTATTTTATGTATAGGTACTTCGTTATCGAAATGTATTTTAAAGGCGTAGTATTTAACATATTATAAACCGTTATCATAAACAACACCTAAAGAGACCAAACAAGGTGCTTTGTTCTGCAATTGCAGATAATTCATATTTGCACCTGATAAGATAGTGGTGCGAATACATTGACTGTCTCTTCTCTTTTTTTAGAACTTATCGTTATTTACAATTGTAAAAGATAGCACTAATACTCACGTCCTGAAAAGAAAATTGTACACAGTAAAGTCTTGTTTGGTATCTTACACTTCCATCTACGTCAATGGCTTGAGACAGAACTTTGCTTTACAAAGGAAACATCCGAACTAAACGGTCACGAGCTAGGGTTGCTACAGTACTTTATAATTAAAATAAAATAAGATTATATAAAAAAGTTTTGGCCTTGTGGTAGTTTAGAAGGAAACTCATTTGCTAAGTAGATTCTATGACCAGTTACCACAGAATGTTGCTAAAATTTTAGATTTATCCTATTCTGAACACACATCTAAAGTTTGGTCGTGTCGTGTCGAGCGAGAGGTCCGAGTTCCATGTAACAATGGGTTTTTCTCGAAACATAAGCACCTACATTACTGACTGCTCCGGTGAAGGAAAACATCGTGAGGAAACCTGCATACAACGAAGAAGGAATTCGCACTGAGCTAGCGAGTTGGACCGTACGCCATGTGCACCAACAGTTGGGACAATATTCTGTTGATTTGATTTTGGCGGACCATAGAGCTTACCGAGTTTTTTTTTCCAGCATCCCATACACGGCGATCCACCGCGCGCAGCCGCTGCGCCGGAACTTCCAGATGTCGTACGTCACCGGGGAGGGGCACGAGGCGACGCTGTACGTCAAGATGGCGACGTCCGGGCAGGCGGCGGCCCTGTACCGCGCCGTCACCGAGCGGCACGCCTTCTACTGCTGCGAGACGGTCCGGACCGACGTCACGGAGCAGTTCATTAGGGATTTGAAGGTATGTCTACGTGAAGTTAATCCTGGTCACGGCACCAAAATGCACCAAACTCCGAAATCAGTGCAGGGACTGCCACCCCGTCTAAGAACGAATGGGACTAAAACGCATTCGTATCGGAATGATCTATAGTAAAATGTCTTAACAGCAATAAAATAGCCCCAATAGGACTTTTTCATTCATTTGTGGTCACTTTGAGCTCCTAGGATCCCTGCCAGAGAATGATTTGGGTGGGATCTGATAGCGGCGGCTGTCCGGAGTACTGATGGAGAAGTTCCAGAAAGCTATACACACCTCACTGATCTAAGTCAGAGTCTAAGAGAGTACGTATGCCGATTTCCATACATTTTGCTGCCATTTTAAATCTTTGTTTCGCAGCTTTTATTAGCCATCTTTTCTAATAAATAGTACCTAAATTACTTATTCATTCCGAAAGTCATGAAGATATTAATAAATTGCGGTTTAGAATTAGTAAAATAAGGCCAATCTACACTAATAGCCGTTATACGTATACATAGAATTAATTAAATAAGCATTGTTAGTTAATTGCCCAATAAAACTGTACTTTACCAAGTTCTAGTTAAGTAATTTATTGTTTTACAAAGCATTTTATGTTATGCTATTAAAACTCTCAAGTTTAGCCATAAAAGTTGAAAATCAGTTTTATAACACAAGTCAAGGCTATACTATATAAGTTATAAAAACTGTATAAATTAAAAATGTTCGAGCTAAAAAAACAAGATATCGAACTCTGTACTCAAATAATTGTCTAAGCAAAGATCTTTATTTATTCAGGAGGTGTTGTGGTACCTACTTCGAAAACGCGTTTAAAATTTATAACGTTAATGGCGTTTCTTCATCATAATGTTTTGAATGGTCTGTGTTTCTCTATTGTTTTTGATACAATTTTATTAAAATCTCGAAGGTAAATTAAATCGGAATAATCAGAATGAAAAAGATCTAAGAGTCATCAAAACGCATTGAAATTCGCTTACGCAGGATTCGTAACTATTCTGACTAGAAAACGGCTTGCCTGATCAGTGAGGTGCGTATGAAACTCTGGACCTCCTCCATCCGTCTCCGGACAATCACCATCAGATCTGACCCACATCATCCCCAGAATGAGATATATTGAATAGGTCCTTATTTTTCAGTATTTTGGTCTTACAGGTCAGTGGCGGAGTGATACAGGCCTGCGACTGTGTTAAGAGACAATACTGATGAGTTTGTGTTGTCCCCAGGGCACGATAGCGTCGATCTTCAACGACTCGACGACGCTGGGCCGGCGGTACGTGTTCGACATCCGGCGCACGTGCCGCGAGGTGCACGACCGCGCGCGCCGCGCTGCGCACGCGCACGCCGCCGCCTGCCACGAGCCGCGCCCCAGGAGACGCTCCAACGGCGGCACCGAGTACAAGGTGAGACAGGGTTATGGAACCTCACTTGTTTATGCTCTTCTGGTTTAGGTAGGTAAGGTTTTTAGGGGGGAGGGGGGGTATAGTTTGTTTATGCTCTCCTGGTACTCAGTTGACGCAATTTGGTATCTAAGTAGGTATCCTAGACTTACGTCTTGTTTGTCTATTCTCTTCTGGTTTATTTAGGTAATGTTTTGAGAGGGGGGAATCTACTTACCCATAGTTTGTTTATAATCTCCTGGTAGTCAGTTATGCGGAGAGACGAGAGAAGAGCGGAGAGGAGATGTATGTAATCGACCAATGGGATTTCGTCTCCGCTCCGCTAAGCTCCATTACCGAAGTCCTATTGGTTGATTACACACATATCCTCTCCTTTTGGTCGAGTCCGGGCTTAATCCGGGCCTTTCTGGCTAACTCAGCTATATCATTTAAGAGCTATGTAACTAATGGAGTGTTGTGTTGTTTGCAGGAGCCCCGGGCGAGGTCCCGCAGCGGCAGCGACGCGCTGGCGTGCCGCGCGTGCATGGACAGCCCCATGAACACGCTGTTCCTGCCCTGCAGACACGTGGTCTGCTGCGAGGAGTGCGCGCCCAGGTACGCATCTACTCAACACTCCTCACTGCTGTGGCCAGTTCTTGGTCAATTTGGGTAGTGCCTTTTGGTGGTTGAGTGAATATAGTCACAGATTGTTTGCACATCGCCAACAGTATACGTGTGCGTAATTGACATAATGTGATGCGTAGAGATGTCCAAATATGTACTTGGAAATTTTGATTCGGTTGACCGACTGAATGAACTATTTCTTGCAATTTAACGAGCGTCTCTATTGAACGGCACAGCTCCTCTTTGACACCTAAAATTCGCCATTGCGCAGGAATCGGCTAACTTCACTTATCCGCCAAAAAGAATTATGGGCGCTATAGCAGCGATTTATTTGAGATTGCATGATTTACTTTACTTCATATAATCATGGTAATTAAAATATAATTTAAGAAAGCATAGACAGCAAGACAAGGAGGAAGAGACAGTGTGAGAAAGGTATTAGATGTTTTTTCAAACGCAGTAGCAAATTTTCTTTGATACACTTGGGTAAAGATACTCATTTTAAACAGGCTAGTTGAAAGTCCTACCAGTTGTAAAATACGTATTATTAATTTTACTTTGCTTGTTACAGATGCGAGCGCTGCCCCCTGTGCCGCGGTGAAATAGAGAAACTAATGCACATATTCCTGCCAGTGGAATGTCAGAAGAATCCAGGAGTGATAATAAAATGAGCGTCCAACCGAAATGATGATCGCTGAAACCGAAAATATCGAATATGGTACATTTCTCTGAGAGAATGTGGTATTTCGATTGTGACAAGTTGCCATGTTAGAAAATGATACCCAGTACTATAAGACAAGTGAGAGAACATTGAGTGCCCTAGTCCAATGGACGAAAAGCAAACGGTGGCCTTTATTTGACTGTAAAGTGTGTGTGAATGTCTAGTCAGAGCTATTTGACTTGTGTTAAAAGTGCATTTTTCTATTTTAAAGTAAATATTTTGACCGACAAACTTTTCTGTTCCGGTGGTGGGATTTGGAACTAATTTAATTTATATGAAGATGTCAAATTGATTGACAGTTTTAGCTTGGAAGTGGCGCCGCCGTCACCGGAACAGATAAGATTTGGCTTTGAGGATTGTTGAGAAAATGATCGCATTCCAAAATATGGAACTGTATGCAATGGATAGGTTAACTGGTACTTATTAATTTACATAAAAAGAAAAGTACCTAAAATATAACTAACTGTTAATAAGACAATGTTCCTTCGTTTTAGAAGGCGTTAAAATTAATGTAGAGTTTAATTTTGTGATAATTTTCGTCTATCGTTTTCGTCTATGCGTCTTCGAATTGTTTTTTTCCAAGTTATTTGAGAAATTATGTGAAACCTGCATTTTCTTTATAAGATTGCGTTTACCTGGAATAATCTTCACTTTAACGTAATTTTAATTGTTTTAAATTACATTTAAGCTTGAAGTAAGACCTGTGGTCTATAAGTTATTAACACTGAAAAGAAAAAAAAGAAAAAGAAAATATAATTTTACGTACTACCTACTTGTCTGTTTTATTTTAAAAAATATTTTACTTGTACTTAAATTACATTACAAAAACTTTCAATCTAACGTACTGGAAGAATTTAAGGAAGATAAGCACGACTTTTTATATGTCGGTGGAAGTCAAATTGGGTACTATTTATTGGCACTAAAAGTAGCCCTGAATCTCTTATGTGTACGCTAGGTGAACGGACACCAAAACGGTTGTGGGAGAGACTGACATCCGTTTGTGAAGGAAATTCATTTCCGTCTCTTGTTCATGTGCATTATGAGATATTGGCTGCACTAATCCACTGCTGGACAGGCCTCCCCCACCCAATGCGCGTCACTGAACCCAGTGTACGGTTCTCCGCATCCACTACTAAAAACACCATCCAAGTATACTTCATCACCATCAGTTTTTCAACAACTACTCCCCATATAGTTCTTATAGGCCCAGCTACCTATCTCACAGACGACCTGCTGCCCATCACCTTCGCTGCCGCCGCGTCGTCAAGTACTTCAGTTTCATGCACCTGTTAAGTATTGGTAGTGATATTAAAGATCAATAGATGGCACCACTTACAAAGTTAAAAGGATAATACTGAGATGGCGCCACTGCCGTCCTGCAAAAACCATCCGATGCCACAGAATAATAACTCGATGCGCCGTGTTTGTGGCAAACAAACAAATGTCATATCGTATTTCGTATCCACATAGCATGAACAGGGCACATCTAGGATTTAGATATGTATTTGCGGTCACCACATGTCGCGTTGCATTTCTTCAAAGAATGACCTTTCCACCCTCGTCTCAGAAATTAAATATATCAATATAACTTGACAACTCTAACATTAGTTAGCTGACTCAGATATAATAGTAGATACAGCTCATTTTATTGCACGGTTTTGTACGTATTTTGCACAAAATTTGTGGATTATTCAAATTATTAATAATGTTAAAAAATATATCAGCAGATTTCTTGTCACATAGGCTGTATCAAGCAAATTCCATGTGTTAAAAAGAAAAATATCATTCTCTATGATATGACATTTAATGTTGCCATAAACGCTCCGGTACCCAAAAACAGGAGTACTATTTTAAAATTAAAGTTTTTGTAGTTTATGAGAAAAATCTAAATTGAAAGGTATCAAGTATACGAAAGACGAACGAAACAAAAGATCACAAAGAGAAACATAACAAAGATAAAGAGGCAAGATGTTAAAGTCTTTCTATAATTACTGTGATTTTGAAGTAATACATTTTTACACAAATTTGGTAGGTACCTAGGTCCTAGGTCTATTTGAATTGCATTTCTCAGAAATTAAAAATTTTACAGATTTTCAATAGTGTCAAACCATAAAGTTAAGACCGTGTCAATAGTCTTATAACCGTTACTTTTATTATAATATTTCTTTTTCTGCAAGTATACACGTATTCCAAATTTCATCTGAATCGATCTAGTACTTTCCAAGATTGCAAAGATTTCCATAATATCCAGTGAAATATTTTTTGCTGAAATGATAATTGGATGGCTATGTTAGGTACATAATTTAATATGATTTGACAGATTGAACATTAACATGGCTACCGTAGCAAGCACCTGAGTGTGCCTGTCTATACCGACCGACCGACCGAACCAACTACCGAACCGACTGACAAGTCCAACATAAGTTTTGAAATCTATCCGTAGGGTAAATAATGAAGTGATGCTGGCAACATTTTCCAAAAAATCTTGCACGAACGCAAGATGGCCGCCAATTTATGTGAACGCAAGGACAGGATGAAAAGTGATATCCGTTACTTTTAGTGTTAATTCGTTTATATTTGTGATAATAACTTTATAAATATTACCGCGTACTAGTGTATGTGCTATACAAATGTTTTTGTGCAATTTGTTATGATTTATCGATGGTTAAAGTATCGTATGTGCAATATTCTCTAAAAGGAATAAAAAAATGTTCAGTGTTGAATTGTGATTATTATTCAGTGATATTACTTTCTGGATCGCTATGACGCTTGCTGTTGGATGATACTGGATGTTTTACGTGAGTAAACGTTTTTATGCGCTTGTTTTTCGAGGGCAACCAATTCTGTTTCGTCAGATGTTTGGTTTAACCTATTTGACTATATCGGATCTCTACCATGGCGTGGCTGCGAGCCGGCGGCTTGCCTGCCCCTCACCAGCTGTGCATTCACACGCACTCGTTAGCTTTTACATACTGTCTATACGAAGCAGCTCTATTAGGGTGATACGGTTGTTTTCGTAGGAACAGATGTTTCTGAAAACCGTTTGTTGCATTTGTCAGGCGCCCGCCTGAGCGGCGTCTGATTACTTTACCATGTCGCCGTGTGGTGATTTTGATGACTTCGTTACGAGAAGCGACTACACAATTCAGATGTTTTATCCAAGTTAGGTTGTAAAAGGGGGAAACATAGGACCAAAAAATCACCAATTAACTTATAGCTGAGCAGCTGTGGTTTGTAGACCGCCGCACCAACGCACCTTTTGAAATTGAATGATTTTTTGTAAGTGCCTGGCCCATAGAGCCCCTAAGAAGGGTCTACTCCAACTAAAAGTCTTTCATGGTGCCCCCTTTCGTACCTGGCTCAATTCTTATCTTGATTCCTTAAATACAAAGCAATTCAAACTCATTAAACAATCTTCTGTAAAGTTAACCTTCAAGCAGTCTCCATAAAGCTGTCTTATCTGATATCTCATAAAATATTGTGGGAATTTTGCAAGCATTAACATAAAATTATATTCTTCATCTTAACTACCTATCACTCTGGATAGCAGGTATGCCTACTTAAAATCTATTGTGTACTAAAAGTCTTAGTTTTCTATTAATAAGGTAATGCAACTGGTCCCTGTTATATATATTAGCTAGGTTAGGAAGTCTGAGACCTGTGATGGGTAACAGCACCAACCTGTGAGGGGAGTATGGGGATTATTCCTTCATGAATGAAAGCACAGAAACAAAGTATATAAGTGGAACACTGCATTCTTAATAATCTTCAAAAACCCTGAGGTAAAAAATACTTTATCTTTCCTTTTTTTTTATGAAATATGGCGTTTTTATGCAAACGGTCCTAAACCTACTATCTTTGCACAATTATAATGTACACACAAGGCATTCTGACCCAGTCCTCTCCTCAGGGTGGCAATGCACTTGTGGTCTATTGAATCTTGTATGCAGAATCCAAAGGATGCACAATAAGTTTTCTCCTAATTCTTTGAGTAGTACCATCAAGGAGGGGAAAGACCAAACACACCACTGCTTTGATAGGAACAAGCCAATGGTCAAAGATAGCATTTGCATTGGCATTATGTATCGATTGGTCGTATTTTCATTACGAATGTCATGCTTTGAACTTGCATATTACCTACTTGTAATCATGTGTAAGTGCATGGCATGGAAATTGCGATAAAGGTTCACTTATTACGCATTGCCAATCAACTAACTCGTCCATGTCTGTATCAAATGGCTACAGCAGTGACTGAACACAGAGCCAATATCGATGTTTTTAAAAAAAGTAGATGGCTAAGTTTCATTGAGGGAATGTTTTGTTTTATAAACATTGCTAATGGACTGAGTGGCCAATTTACTCATCAGCATTACAACTGTGGATAACTGCCACAAGTTTTATAATAATAATAAAAAACTTTTTATTCCAATTCTTTCCTTTAACTTAATGTTAGTATTTATATTTATTAGTATAGTGTTTAACTTGATCCCTTTTGGGTGTAAGCCTCCTCCACCTTTTTCATTTCTCTCTTTCTATGCCCAGACTCCAACCCCGTTCCTGCCAGCGGCCACAAGTTTGCCTCTGATTTATTATTAATAACTCTTCATTTCAGCCAACTAAGGCCATATTACATATGCCAGATGTATCCCTCGGGCTCGCCCGAGTTGTTTCTGACTTTTTGTCTTTTTGCTTGGCATCTAAGGGTCGTAGCGTGAACTTAAATAGCCTATAAAGTTCCTCAAGAATTGGGCTATTAAATGCAAAAAGAAATTTTCAAATCCGACTCAGTTCTAGAGATAAGTGCGTTCAAACAAACAAATTCTTCGCTTTATTATGGTAGTATCAGATGATATGGATATGGTTTCTTGGCATGAGTCGATGTGCGGTCTTCGCTTTCTGACGCTTTCGGCCAGAATGCTTCCTTCCTCTTTTTTCGCGTGGAGATGTTCTGTTCAACCGTCAGCACCCTCGTCACAAACGTTTTAAAATGCACGCACCAAACGTAAGCCCGGAACTTACCAAATGCGTGATCCATGCTGGGCGCCGCGCGGCAGCTCTGTTGTAATGTACTAAACTGTATGTCTCCCATACAGATTCATATGCCACAACGCGTCGCACCGCGCACGTCACGTGCGTTCCGCCCTTCAGTCAACGTACCTAATCTGATATCAAATCTGCAATCTAGAAGTCGCTTTGTTCTCGACCATGTTTTTTGTTTTTAACCCAAACATGGCGTACGCTAGGAGCCTAATCTAACAAGTGGGTGCTTTTTGGTTAGCTGGTCTAAACAACGCAGAAATAAAAATTGCCTGTTTTGGATACCACGAGAGGTGGTCATCATCATGAGTCTGTAGGTTGACGTTGTTATTCTAAGACGAGGACGGAGGTCCCTGGACTGACTCCATGAAAGCTAGTCCGCGGTCTCCACTCCAGAACCCGTCTGCCCCTACGGCCATCTGTTCTGCCACAGCTGTGACCCGCCCGAAGCGGCTGGATGCGGAGAGTGGAGGTCCAAGTGTGGTGGCGTTCATTGGGGAAGCCCTATGTCCAGCTGTGGACGCTAAAACGCTGAAATGATGACGAAATGAAGCCATGTTCCATACAACAACCTGGGAAAATGATATGCGTGATAGAACCCTTTATTCACCTATCTCAAAAGTAGCTAGAAACGATAGATACCTACATAAACTTAAAGCCCCCTTCTCTCTAATGGAAATTTTCAGACGAGGCCCCCATTGCATGTGTATCAAAATTTACAATAAAATCCCCAATGAAATTAAGAATGTAGAGAAAGAAACCACATTTAAAGCCCATTTAAAAAAATATTTAATATCGAAATGTTACTACAGCATACAAGAGTTTTTCGATGACTAGCTATCGCTCTGCGTCTGTTCGGCAATGTTGTGACTAATAATTAATATCTACACAATGTTTTATGTTTTATTTATTTAATTAATTTAAATTTTAAAGAACTTGTTCTCTCTATGTTGCTGTGCCCCAACGGGGTGTCACATTTGATACTGCTATTAATTTACCATCAATGTTACAATGTGATATGCAATAAACATTATGATTATGAAAACGTAGGCGTAAATTTCCCCAAAATATTTATTGACCTACCCCCGTTTTCCTTAATTACACGGTCTATTTCTAAATGGCTGGCCGATGCCGGCCCGAGAATGTCCTAATGCGTATTTGATTTTAACTGCTCGCGTGTCTCGGGCAATAAAACTGTTTTTTTTGTTGCTTAGACGCGTTTTTTTTTAATTTGACCCTTGCTTACTTCACGGTTATAAAATTGTTATCACATTAAACGATTACTTAGATGTTTCTTAGATACAGAAATACGGCGGCCAGATGGACCTTTGAATAGGTCGGAATGCCTCGTAATTACACTGTCTTGTGTTCTGATTCTCTTTGTAGCTGCTAACAGTATGTTTATTCTACACACATAACATATAATACTTCACTTCACGCTATGTTTTTCGCGATTCTGAAGCACCTCTTTCGCTTCGCTCAGTCTCAGCTTTTGACACACGCTCGCCGCGAGACGCGAGTGCTCTGCACGTGTCCGTCTGTGAGCATCCGCTCTATCTGCTCCTCGTATGTCAGTCGAGCTCGTCCCCGGCTCCTACTACCACCATCGCTCGACTCACTTGTGCTATGACATTGTTTCTTCCTAAATTTCATGATTCTATGTCAACGGGAAGTACCCCAAAGGTTTTGATGACCAAAATCCTCAAAAATGCGGCAAAACGGCCTTATCTTTTGACTGCGTTGACTTAAACAGCTCCACGGAATTGCAGACCTGAGTATTTGATACTAATTTCAACTTGATACCTCCTCCACGCGTTTCTTAGAAACAGGGTCTTGACAGACGGACGGACAACGAAGTGATCCTATAAGGGTTTGAGGTACGGAACCCTAAAAACGTATTTTGATGTTCACGTTGTCAAAAGTAGGTAGGAAGGTCAAACCGAAGCCAGACCACACAGGGGCTTGTTTTTTGTTTCATATTCTAAATCGATTATTAAAACGGATCCATTCAAATGTTGTAGCATTACCAATGTCTGGGAGATTAATGCGTAAATCATTGGCCGTACATGGGATATGAATGGGGCTCTTCAGAACATGTCATAGTTACGAAATGTATGAATGAACGTTTTAAACTGGTTAAGCGCAACACTAGAGATCGTGCGGCCATAGAATTTGGTTTTATACCTGACGGTTTTTTTTAAACTCATTTACGCTGGTTACACAGCTGTACGGGAGACCTGGACGGGTCATCAACACACAGCCACCCGTATTGGACACGATCTCGGTAGAGCCCGCACAACGCCCAGCACTCGAATCGTACTGAACACTGGTCTTAGAGCACTGCAGGCGCTACCCGCCTTACGTCAAGCCCGGACGAATTTCCCGTACGGCTGTGAACCAGCCTAATAGTAAAACCGCTGGCGGTAGGGCCCGCGCGTCAGCGGATCTACGGCCGTTAATCCGTCAGTGTCAGCGTTTGATGAATCGCCACATTCACAGTATTAACTGTGCCGCCGGCCGCCGGCGCAGGATACATCATCAATGCGGCATGGGCCGTGGCAGCCTTGTTGCTGGCGCACCATATTATATATATTGTTTGTACCCCCGACTATCGCTGTAATATGAGCCAGCACTTTCTGCCTTCAAATGAAAAAAAAAAAAAATGAAAAAGGTCAATCGTCGAATCCAACTCGGCTGGGCAGCGTTCGGGAAGCTACGCAACATCTTCTCGTCCCAAATACCGCAGTGTCTCAAGACGAAAGTCTTCGACCAGTGTGTGTTGCCAGTGATGACATACGATACCGAGACGTGGTCGCTCACTATGGGCCTCGTAAGAAGGCTCAAGGTCACCAAGAGGGCAACGGAGAGAGCTATGCTCGGAGTTCACCTGCGAGATCCAATTAGAAATGAGGAGATCCGCAGGAGAACCAAGGTCACCGACATAGCTCAAAGAACTGCGAAGCTGAAGTGGCAGTGGGCTGGGCACATCGCTCGTAGAACTGACGGCGACCACGTCTCGGAGACGCAGCGTAGGCCTCCCACAAGGTGGACCGACGATCTGGTGAAGGTCGCGGGACCCGGCTGGATGAGGTTACCGCGGGACCGGGCGTCGTGGAGATCCTTGGGGGAGGCCTTTGTACAGCTGTGGACGTCTACAGGCTGATATGATGATGATGACTTTCTGGCTTCAAGTACATTGACCCCACCTGTAGCGAGAAATCGAATTTGCGATATTTATCACTAGCCATGCAAATTTATATGTACTCATTCACACGTCATACATTATTTTACTCAACACAGTTCGGACAGCGGTAGCTCTTGATTATTTTTAAAATACTCATTCAAAGGCTTTCCTTAACGAACTATTACAAGTTTATTAGTATCCATTTTCCATGACATAAAAATAGTGTCCCGATATTCCGTGGCATAAGCTACCCTTGTACCATTTCATCATCCATTCAGCCGGTTAAAATACAAATGTAAACGCCTAGGATCTTTTTGGTGTCAAAAGTTTAACCTAACCTACAGATTCGAATCCAATTCTATCCTAGCATGGACTAGTCAGACCTAGGAGTGCTCAGACTTTGTTTGTGTAAATTGAATAGAATAGATATTATACGTAGATTGAATTGAATCCGGTCATAAGAGAAAAAAATCTAATCTATTCTATAGAAAAATTTCAAAGTTATCTGCCCTATAAATTCTTTACAACCCTCCCCCGTGTACCTTTTAAAGTAAGGGCGGGTACAGATGGTGGGGCCATTTGAATGTGTATGCCATCATTACAAAGGGCACTAAAAAGGCCAGGTGTATTCCGCAGGTGTAGACGTACCCTAAATAAATTTCTTTTGTAGCGCCACGTGGCGGGGCCACGATTGGCATAATTGAGGTCGTTAGGTGCCGTGCTTTTATCAAAGCATTTTTTATGTCTTTGTTTTTGTAGATGTTTTAATAAAATGTGGTAAATTGTTTCTAGGAACTCTATAATTAAAATTGCCACCAAGTAAAATACTATCAAATAGGTGTATGTAAATAGTTATATTTTGAATGGGTAGGTAGTACTAATGATCATCATCATCATCTTCTTCACGTTATTGTATGTCCCTGACGTCGTATGCAGAAATAACGGTAGTACCGCGACCCTCGCACGCTCGCCGCGCGACGCGAGTGCTCTGCACGTGTCCGTCTGTGAGCACCCGCTCTATCTGCTCCTCGTATGTCAGTCGAGCTACTCCCCCGCTCCTATTAACACTCACATTCGTTCGCACGATATATTTGCGTCGTCATTCGTTCATCACTCATTCGCTCAACATGTCCGAACAAACGGATCGTGCCTTTTTCATGGAGACAGTTACCGTAGGGTTTTTTCACGGCTGTGTGAAGTTTCTGCGCAATGACTAATTTTAGGTGCCAAGGAGGAGCTATGCGGGGGGGGGGGGGGGGGGGCTCACGATGCTCACTCAATTTCAAGAAATAGTTCATCAACCGAATCAACTTTCAAGTTTTTGGACATCTATGTCTCACACTATCTCGTTTACGCACACATAGACTATAACACTGTCAGGATGTGCAAACAATCTGTGACTGTATTCATTCCACCGCCAAAAAATTCTACGGGGAGGGACGGTACTTCCACCCTTTTTAACGATTAGGCATATCACAGTATCAAATTGAAACTAATTTTAACACAAACGAGTCCGCCAAATGCCTTCTCGATCCGCGAAATGGTGAAATTAGCGTGTGGCTGCTAATTTCCCGTTCCAAGACCTTACCCACTGCCCCCACTTAGCAACTCCTTCGCAAGTCCTCTCCAAGACACGCCCACAGAACCATTTAGACCTCAATTTGGTCTCATTATTGGCACCTCACGGTAGGAAGTTTGGTTTGAGAATTCGACCTATTAAGTGTTATTCTGTTGGCTATTTATTTTTATTATTTACTCGTTTATTTAGCGGGTTGGTACAAGGTGTTGGTGACCTCTCTAGCGTCACAGTATATATAATAGTACAGTCGACCGCACGTCAGTGGTAACACTTTGACCTTGAGCTGGCCTAGCCTATTAAGGAGTTTCAATACTATGGGAGATCAGTTTATACTTGTTTTGTTTCCACTGACGTGTGGTCGACCGTACAAGTATAGCGCGAGAAGGACGGTGTTATATCGTGAGCTTGGTATTAATGGTATTTGTAAATTCGCAGTGCATTTTGATCAAATCTACATTGAATGTCTTCTATACTAAATGCTGAAGAGTTTCTTTTTGTTTGAACGCCCTAATCTCTGAAACTACCAGACGGATTTGAAAATTTCTTTTTGAATTTGATAGCCCAATTGTTGAGGAAGGCTTATAGGCTATTCAACATCACGCTACGACCCATATGAGCCGAGCAAAAAGAAAAAATCGCGGGCCAGGCCGCGGGCAAGAGCCAGTTGGATATGGTTAAGATTTTCATACAATCAAGGTCACTTTGAAGCCATGGTTCTCCGTGAAGGATTGATCGGGACATGATCTGATGACGGTCATCGAGAGAGTAGATGGAGGACTTTCAGATCGCTGTAGATATCCAGCTGATCAGATGAGCCGTCTGGAAGCAGCATCGTTTCATACATTTTGACACCATTTTGCGGATTTTTTTCTACATGACGATGCTGCTTCCAAACGGCACATCTGATCAGCTGGATATCTATAGCGATCTGAAACTCCTCTATCTACTCTCTCGATGACCGTCATCAGACCATGCCCCGATCAATCTTTCGCGGAGAACCATGGCTTCAAAGTGACCTCGATTGTATGAAATGAAAATCTTGCCCTGTTTCTAATTGTCCTTCCTTCTATGTCCCTGACCAGCCATACTTGGCGTATCGCGATCCTGACCACCACTTTCGCTTCGCTCAGTCTCACCATTCTCTACACACGCATTTTTCAATATTAATTGATTATTTATTATGCGTCTTTTCGTTGGTTTAGCCGCTTAGTGGTTGGACTGGAGTGCCATAGAGGTTGTGGGTTATATTTTCTAATCCCATTTATTTAATTGTATCAGGCGTTACTTTGCGGAAATCCATTATATAACAATATTGTGGTTATTAATTTGCTTTTTTTTTATTAATTTAATTTGTGGTTAATTAATTTTATAACAACATAAAGTTTATTCGCGGGAAAAGCAAATTAATAACCACAATATTGTTAATCCCATTTATCTAAACAACTTTTTATAGGCGGTAGGTAGGTATTGATTTTCTATCACAGTCAAGGAGTACTGACAATGTGAATAATATTGTTTCGTGTACATACATGTACCTACATGTGTAGGTATATTAACTATAGTGCGTGTAATACCTACTCGCAGACAATTTAATAATATATTATTTTCATAGGTCGATAGGTTTGACCTCTGCAATCGTTTCTGTTATTTATTTTCTTGACGTTTAACTATTGTTGGAGGCGACACGCCTCTTTTTAAATGTAATCGACAGACTATATAGTATGTCTGTAATCCCACTGCTGGGCAACAGCTAACCCTCTTTTAATAATAGGGTTTCGAACTGGCAACTTCTTAGTTTTACTATACAGAAATTTCCTTATTCCTTGTAGAAAACCAAGTTAGATAACCATTAGGTATACGGGAGGAAAATAATTCCTGCTAGATAACCACTTACGGTTGACATGTGGAGCAGCGCGAGTCATGTAGGTACATAAATAATAATTTCTGCTGGTTATCTAGCAGAAATTATTTTCCCCCAAGAATACCTACTGGTGTTCTAACTTTTTCTACAACGCAAAAATCCGGCGGTCCGCATGTCAGGTCTATCTGTCAGCTTCCATAGACTGTGACGATTTCTGACGAAAATATAATCCTACTATCCTACTAATATTATAAAGAAGAAAGTTTGTGCGGATGTTTGTTACTCTTTCACGCAAAAACTACCGAACAGATTTTGATGAAACTTGGTACAGTGATAGCTTATATCCTGGAATAACATATAGGCAACTTTTTAACGCGGACAAAGTCGCGGGGCGTCCGCTAATAGCCTCTAAGTAACAAAACGCCTACATAGAGGGCGCTGTTTCACAATGCACACGGCAAAAACCTTTTTTACGCGGGCGAAGCCGCGGGAAAAAGCTAGTATGTTATGAATCATAATTTATGATTGTACCCCAATACGATAGTCGGCAAACAGGAGATTTCAAACACAACTGATTACAAACACAATACAATAACGTTGGTCCGACCGATTTGATTAATGCTACAATATAGAACCAATCAGCGGAAGCAAACAACTGGGTACCGTGAAACAATACCATAGTACCGTGATCGGCCGAATGTGTGCCTTCTTTCGGCCCAAACTTCGGCTTTTAGCTCGTTTAGTCGTAAGTTACTTCTGAACTTCTTCTTCTCTCTTCTTCTCTTATGTTCGGTTTTTCTCAGTCACTCTCAGTTTATGATAGACCGCATCATCCCGCTCTGCCCACTGCGTGGCGCCGTGAAACAATACCATAGGTACTGTCAACTGTGATCGGCCGAATGTGTGCCTTCTTTCGGCCCAAACTTCGGCTTTTAGCTCGTTTAGTCGAAAGTTACTTCTGAACTTCTTCTTCTCTCTTCTCTTATGTTCGGTTTTTCTCAGTCACTCTCAGTTTATGATAGACCGCATCATCCCGCTCTGCCCACTGCGTGGCGCCGTGAAACAATACCATAGGTACTGTCAACTGTGATCGGCCGAATGTGTGCCTTCTTTCGGCCCAAACTTCGGCTTTTAGCTCGTTTAGTCGAAAGTCACTTCTGAACCCGGATCTTCGGTTCTTCTCAGTCACTGTCAGCTTACGATAGACCGCAACATCCCGCTCTGCCCACTCCTGGATCTCCTGATGGCCTAATCCAGCCAATTTTCTCCAGAACAAAATGTGGAATCAAATCAAATATATTTTATTGCATGTAAGTGCACTGCCTACATTTATACATTATTTATGTGAGTGTATACTTGGAAGCCTGTATAATGGGGAGTGTTCCGAGAAATTGTTCGATCTGGTGCCAGCCACCAGTTTTCGCCATCGCACCGCGCGCCGTCAGAATACGGTTCACCCACATTACATAGACCCCTGGCGGATCAGCGCTTCTTGCGGTCTTTCTTGCTGTGCACGTGGAAAATGTCGAATGATCTTCCCTCTGACGCTTTTCCACAGCGCTACGATATGGGACCCTTCAAGAAGAGAGTCAAAAGAGCCTTTCAACCAAGGCCTTCAACGCACCAGCAACCTTCTGGTGTTGCAGGTGTGTATGGGCGTGACCTCTTCAGGGGGCCTGCTTATTGCCCCCGTAGCAATAAAAAAACACCATAAAGCGTAATAGGGGGTTTGGATTCACAGCAATATTTTCACACAAATGTGGTAACTTTGAAACCCTGGTCCTCCGCCAGGGATTGGTCGGGGTGTGATCTGATGAGGGTCACCCAGAGAGTGATGGAGGAGGTCCAGATCGCTACACACCCCAACTGATTAAGCAAGCCGCTCAGACCAAGGTTTGATTATATAAAAACAACAGCAAAAACAGCACCCAATATGTAAAACCTAAAACTAAGTAGGTTGTACGTTTGTACTGCACAAATTGTCTCTGCGGGCCAATCGCGCTAATTCTGAACGATAATACCAAATCCAAACCATGACCGAAACCGTTATGCTGCATCCACACGTTTGGCAAACCTTTACAAACGCAAACGTGTGCAAACAGGGATCTGGCTTGCGTTTCTGGTCGAACTGGCCGAAATATGTACGAAATATGTTCGGACACTGTGGAAGATAAAACGAATCAATATCCGATCACACTGGGCCGGCGTACTTAAAATTTGGGTCAGAGTATAAAATTGAAACGGTGTTTTGCATGCGGATTGCAGCTTTAAAATTGTAACCGGTCAGCGCCAGCGTGCAAACAAACAACAATGTGTCCAGTTAGTCGGACATAAAGAATGGGACATTGTTTACGGTTTACACTGTCCAAATACCGCGGGCAGTTCACCCGTGGTCCTGCTAGCCAGACTCACTGCCGAACTGATTCACTACGACTCGCCGATTCCGACGCAAAATGTCTCGTGTGCCCAAAACGTCCCGTTAATTGCCCTTTTTTTCTAATTATTTGGACATTTTTCCACATTAACATTTTCCCTTTTATTGGACACTAGCTGTTTCCCGCGGCCTCGTACGCATTTTGTACGTTACTTCCGACTTTTTTTTCATTTATCTCGGCTCCTAAGAGTCGTAGCGTGATGTTGAATAGCCCATAACCTTCCTCAAGATTTGGGCTATCAAATGTAAAAAGTTTTTTTTTTCAAATCCGTCTGGTAGTTCAAAGAAAACAAACTCTGAAGAGCCTATTATATTTATTAGTATCTAGATTAGTCGCGTAAATTAATAAGAGGATCTTGTTTTGCTTAGAACTATCTTGACGCTTACGGTATTTTGCCAACGGGACATTTCGCGAACAGGTTACGTTTTTCAGGAGCGGGACATTTTACGAAAGGGAATATCGTACGAATTGCGACTCGACTCGCGGCTGTCTATAGTCTAATTGTATTTTTACTATGCGAATAAACAAAATAAACCATGAAACTAAGCATACAATCAATCTAATTTGTCTATGTACTCTTAGAACAGTTGCATTTATTGGCATGTCGAGAATTTATTGATGTGTACTTTAATAAAAAATCTGTATCCTATCCTACTAATATTATAAAGGCGAAAGTTTGTGAGGATGTGAGGATGGATGTTTGTTATTCTTTCACGCAAAAACTACCGAACAGATTTTAATGAAACTTATGGTACAGTGATAGCTTATATCCTGGAATAACAGATAGGCTACTTTTTAACGCGGACCAAGTCGCGGGGGTTCCGCTAATACCCCCTAAGTAACAAAACGCCTACATAGGGGGCGCTGGTTCACAATGTACACGGGAAAATCTTTCCTACGCGGGCGAAGCCGCGGGAAAAAGCTAGTGTTGTATAAAATAACTAGCCGCGAGCGCGAGTCTAGAAAAAACGCCTTGTCATTCGCAATTTTTTTTTTTTTTTAAATGACATTCTGCCAACTTGCGATCGGTCATCAGACCATAAGCAGTTATTCTATTTGTCTGATAGTGGCGTGGTAGGCATGCCCTCCCATTGTTGGGTTGCCTTCATGAAATGGCTATGCGTTATCCCAGGTGTGGGACCGCTTCAGACGCTTTATTTGGAGAGGTTCGATCAGAGATGATGCCAGTCTATTTCGGTGGTTACTTATCCTGTTTTTATAGGCTTTGGTCAAGATATTTATTTCCTCCTTTACAGTGGGGACATTCAGATATTGATGAACTTCGTCTGTCCTAGTGAACCATGGCGCATTAACTATTGACTTTAAGACACTGTTTTGGTATCGTTGAATGATTTGTATGTTGGAGTTCTTAGCTGATCCCCACAGTTGTATTCCATAAGTCCAAACAGGTTGCAGCACTGCTTTATAAATTAGTGTTTGTTTCTGTTGTTGTTCATTCGCAAATCACTTCAATATTGATACGTGTTTGCACAATTCGGGGGCCCCCAACAGCTGAGCGCGATTGGCAAGCCGGCCTTGGACAGTGACGAAAACGGCAACAATGCCAACGGTGACAACAGGCCGTTGGTTGCCAGACGGGGGGCGAGAGAAAAAATGGGGCGATTCGTCACGATTATTGTCTTAGCACTCGCAGGCGTGCCTGAGACGACTTCAGAGGTGCGCTGAACTGTTCTCAGCAAACCAGCATACACTTAACTTTACAAACACTAAAGCGCAACACAGACGGCGGCGGCGGTGCGATAGCGTTCATCATCATCATCAACAGCCTATTAATCTCCCCACTGCTGGGGCTCAGGCCTACCCTCTCGACGAGGGCGTGCGGGCTATAGTCCACCACGCTAGCCCGGTGCGGATTGGTGGACTTCACATGCACCTAAGAATTTCTTCTTCGGCGTATGCAGGTTTCCTTACGATGTTTTCCTTCACCGTTTGAGAGTAGTCAGTACATTTAAGTTTCGAGAAAAAACCCATTGGTACATGGCCCAACCGGGGATCGAACCTCGGTCCTTTCGATATGATAGGTCGCGTCTTATCCCCGAGGCCACTGACGCTCTAGCGATAGCGTTGCGGCGGCGAATCTGCGGGAAGCGTATGTTACCGCTCGCGGTGGCGGCGCGGCGGCGGTGTGTATGAAGAACGCTCCGCACAGCGCCGCGCCCGCGCCGCTCTGTGTGGCGGTTCTCATATACTACAAAGGAATACAACGCGCCGCTCCTACCAATTTGTGCGCGCGGCTTTGTCGCTTTCGTCTTCGCACCGCCGCCGCAGGGCGCGTTTGCCGCGCCGCTTTGATGTGAAGGGCTTCATACTATTTCGAACATTACAAAAAATTACCGCAACGCTATCGCACCGCCGCCGCCCTGTCTGTGTCGCGCTTAATAGGCCAGGCCAGCTCAGAGGTCAAAGTGTTTCCACTGACGTGCGGTCGACTGTACGTCTAAACCCTGATCAGGAAACTGTAATCATTGGTGAAAACCGGACCGCGATAGCATCATGGTGTTTAAAGTAACCCCCTAAAAGTAATACCTCTTTTACGCATGAGCGATCGGGCCTTATAATTACTTAAAAAGAAAAAAGACGTAAAAAAAAAACAACTGCCGCGATACCCAGGCCGTACAATAAAAATGTATACGCTTTATGAGTCATGTATGTACACGTATTATACGCATACGCACTTTATGGGGGAGAGTTTTATATCGGTGATCTTAGTGTATCGTGAATTCGTGACGTCAAGGTTGATAGGCTCGGTTTATGGCGCTGGAACTAGCTGCGTAAATAACGTCTACTCAGCATCATCCATCTGTATATACTATGTTTTGTAGGTACATACACACAGTAAGTCGGTTTTACTTGTGTGTTTTACCAAAAAAAATCACTCTTTTGGTATCATTCGTTCTTAAGATGCATACGAATGAAATCAACAGCCTATTAACATGTCCCCGCTGCTGGGGCTCAGTCCTACCCTCTCAACGAGGGCGTTCGGGCTATAGTCCACCACGCTAGCCCAGTGCGGGTCGGTAGACTTCACATGCGCCTAAGGATTTCTTCTTCGGCGTATGCAGGTTTCCTCACGACGTTTTCCTTCACCCTTTGAGAGCAGTCAGTAAATGTATACATACTAATAATGAATATATAAATAAAATTTTCAAATTATCAGCATAAAGTTTTGTAACACCTTTAAATTAACGAAATAATCAGCTGGAAACAATTTTGAATAACTATAATCCGTTTTTCCTGATGTCTCAGAAAACAATCGCATTTGCGGCTGAAAGCAAAAGAAACGATAAATGATGTTCCCAAGTGGACCGCAAAGTTTAATTATGGTAATACAAACTTGTTTTGCTGCTAGGGTACTATGCTCGCGTATGTGGCCGAGACGCGAATAACGTTTGTTTTCTTATGACAGCCAAGGAAAACCGGAATATAGTTCGTGTAATGAGTTGTACATCGAGTTTGGACCGGACGAGAAAATCCCAAAATTTCACGCATTACTTAATAACCATAATCATCATTTTATTGTATTCCACAATGTAATAGTAGGAGGTAACTTAAAAGTAGACCATTATTACCCTTGAGGGCACAGCAATATAGGGGAGAGTAAGACAAACTGGTAATGTTTACTTTTCGTCATACATATTATTTTATCGTTAATGTATTTGTTTACTGTGTAATACGTACTTACTTGAATCTTCTGAGCGAATATAGGTATCCATCAAAAGCTTAGACATAGACATATTTATTCATAATCAATCGATTACAGGTCACTATACAAGTTATAATAAATTGAATTCATATACACATTACACGGAGGAAATATACAAATAATAATAATAGATTAATAGGTAATAATAATCAAAATAATAAATAATAGAAGTTAATATTCATGTACAATAAATTCATCAAATGTATAGAATGTTCGCTCGATAAGCCACTTCTTCACAATTAAATTATATGGCGATGGAAATTATAGGATCATACAGTCATCTTCACGATAGGTCCATGACGGGGTAGGACGAAAGAACGGAGCGCCAAGGATACGTGAAAATTGAATTCAATCGAGTCCATTATAACTTTCAAATTTATTCCAACAACAACCCGCGAAGCCTTCGTAAATATGAGTTAGTATTCTATTCGCAACGCAATACGTTTGAATGGTCTCCGGTTGGTTGCCGAGCGAGTGGCACCGGCGAACGTTTCGCAACGGCTCACCGCTTCCGTCACTTCCAAGGCTTCCAGTTTTGAGAGAAATCCACCTGAAGCTCTCCCTTTGACCTTTCAAAACAATTACTGCCGACGTCACTCGTCGGATAGAGCCGGGTGCTTACAGACGGACACGTGTAGAGCACTCGCGTCCCGCGGCGAGCGTGGGGGAAGAGAATGGTGAGACTGAGCGAAGCGACAGAGTGTGTCAGGATCGCGATACTTGTCGCTCTGTTCTTTGTGACTGCCTACATGAAGATATGTACATGTCAATCGTCACCACTGATGTATAATACCTACGCCATTATAAAACAATTATTGCCGATGTCAATCGTCACTGATGTACGCCTTCCCTAACGTAGTTTCAATTGACAATCGCTTCAACCAGCGCCGTAAACGATCATTCGCTGCTTCAATCACGTAGATATTGACAATCGCAATTGATCGTTTACCCCATTCATAAGACGCCACCTGACCCGGTCTTCCGTCTGAGGATGCGTTCTCCACTCCAGGCCCCGTCTTCCGCAACGGTCATTTAAACTTACTAAATGCAAAAGCTGAAGAGTTTGTTTGTACGCGATAATCTCTGGAACTACTAGTCGGATTTTAAAAATTCTTTTTGCATTTGATAGCCCAATTGTTGAGGAAGGTTGTGGGCTATTTACCATCATGCTACGACCGATAGGAGCCGAGCAAAAAGAAGAATTTTAGCAATTCTTTTATTACTTTTAGTAAATGGTGTAAATTGATATTGCTGGAATTCATCCTTTCTAATCATTTTTCAATGTTCAGAAAATACCTACTGTCGTAAGTACGGTCGACCGCACGTCAGTGGAAACAATACCAGTATAAACTGGTCTCATTCTATTAAAACTCCCTAATAGGCTAGGCATACCTAAGTACATTTACTGACTGCTCTCAAACGGTGAAGGAAAACATCGTGAGGAAACCTGCATACGCCGAAGAAGAAATTCTTAGGCGCATGTGAAGTCCACCAACCCGCACTGGGCTAGCGTGGTGGACTATAGCCCGCACGCCCTCGTTGAGATGATAGGCCTGAGCCCCAGCAGTGGGGACATGTTAATAGGCTGTTGATGATGAATAGGCTAGGCCAGCTCAAGTTCAAAGTGTTTCCACTGATGTGCGGTCGATTGTACAAATGTTGGGAAATCCAAACTTGCCTACGTGACATCTTAAAACCCAACCGATTTGAGTGCATTAAATTAACGAATTTTGTTTGAGATTTCACATTTTCCATTAAAACCGTGCAACTCGCCCCTGATTGCCGCACTCAATCACTCTCAAAAGCATTTATATGACTCAGCGCGCATAACTAAAACTCCTTTCGCGCATGCGTATACGTGCCGTTTCTCGGCCGCTTCGCGTCGCGGCCTACTTACTACGGGTTTTGCCCAAACCGGGCCCAAAATCTGGCCTGAATCCGGCGCTGGGGTATGTTTGAAAACTTGTACGTAGCAATGGGGTCATTGTGGACTTTTTCACACGTTCGAAGTGTTCTGTCTACCTTTGTTTTTGGTCAGGGAACGATACTGTGGGGATCTGATGATGACTGCCTTCTCATGACTCCTTGGCTCTTCCGTAATAAGGGACCTTAGGTCACTCCAGCGAGATTCTGATCTCCAGAGCGTTTCTTCACACCCCAAGAAGCCTCTGGGATTTTTGTTTGTTTTTTGAAATTTGGATATTTGTTGCTCAATATTTGTATGTTCCCCTCTCGCTCGCTTCGCTCGTGGTTCAATCCTAAAACCCTTCGCTTGCTCAGTTTTGAATACTAGTACTCGCACAAAATAACCAACTTTGCAGCCTCGCATAACAAATAACTTTTGAAGCATACATTTTACATTTCTTCAATATCTAGAGGTACATGTTATCCAACACAAACTTTATATGTTTCCCAGGATCCCCTTGTTTATGGAGTAGTACCCTTACGGCCGTCCAGCAGTCCCGCTGCTACAAGGCTGGCTACGGAGCGAAATTGGTTTTCTCAGTAAACCTTACGACAATTTTACGGCGACGTCTCGGGCGGCCCGACAAACTGTTTTATTCCATTTGCAAGGGTTTCCGGAACTTGTTTTGTGTAGTTTTGTAATGCTCGTATTTGGGTACTGGCTGTATGCCGCGGCTTCGCCCGCGCTATAAAGTTTATCAAAGGTATGTATAGCCTGTGTAAAGTTTCATCGAAATCTGTTGCGTAGTTTTTGCGTGGAACACTAACAAACCTCCAAACACAAACGTTAAGTCAAGTTAAAAAGATTTTTCACGATTTTAGGCATGTCTAAAAGTGTCCCTAAACGATCATGCTTGCAAGACATGCAACGTTTACGTGGATTGCTATATCAATACAGTGAAGCAACGGCCAGCACGTAGTTTGCATGTCATGCACGTCAATCACTACAGCTAGACGGTCATGCATGAGTGACAGCACGTATTGCATGTCATGCCGCATGATCGTTTAGGGAGCCCTTTAAGTCGATCTGTTAAAATTGTACCAACATGACCGAGATCCGGAATTTTCGTAGCGAAAATTTAAATGTGTAGGGATTGAACGTTGTTTTCTATGGACTTTCGACGGTTTTCTAGGTTCCCTTTTAAAAAAAATTACAGTAAATTGGAGTCCAGTTGCATCCCGTTTTGTTTAAAACGTGTGGAGGTACTTCATCGTGGACCTGTAGGCGCGACACAGACAGGTCGGCGGCGGTGCGATAGCGTTGCGATATTTTTTTGTAATGTTCGAAATAGTATGAAGCCCTTCACATCAAAGCGGCGCGGCAAACGCGCGCTGCGGCGGCAGTGCGTAGGCGAAAGCGACAAAGCCGCGCGCACAGATTGGTACGCCCCGCGCGGAGCGGCGGCGGCGCGTTGTATTCCTTTGTAGTATATGAGAGCGGCGCGGGCGCGGCGCGGTGCGGAGCGTTCTTCATACACACCGCCGCTAGCGGTATTCTTGTCTGAAGGGCTCCGCTTTATATTCGCTTCCCGCAGATTCGCCGCCGCAACGCTTTCGCACCGCCCCGCCGCCCTGTCTGTGTCGCGCTGTATGGCGTGACATTCCGTTAAAAGCCTTCACGTGTCTCCGCTTTATCAGATTTTGTATTTTATAAATTACAGTTGCGTAACACGGAGCGGAACACGATACTTCATCAAACGGAATATGAATTATTCGTCGGACTCGACATTAATGACTCGAAGCGACGCGAATGACGCGATTGGAACCGACAGCGCCCGTCAAATAATGCACAAGTACCTCCCCCACCCCGTCTAGTCCCACCAGCCAGCCCCACCCCATCCCACCCCATTCCACCCCACCGACCCGCCGAACGGTTGGAAGGCTTCGGCGATATTATTTTTGTCAATACTCCAATGAATCCGTCCCAAAAACGTTTACAATAAATGTAATATTCGTTCAAATTGCTCTCGACGAAAGAATTATTGTCTTCGGAATATTGTACGATTTAATCGAAAACTCTCTCTTATTTTTTTCATCAACAGCCTATTAACATGTCCCCACTGCTGGGGCTCAGGCCTGCCCTCTCAGCGAGGGCGTTCGGGCTATAGTCCACCACGCTAGCCCGGTGCGGGTTGGTGGACTTCACATGCGCCTAAGAATAGTATGCAGGTTTTTTTCACAATGTTTTCCTTCACCGTTTGAGAGCAGTCAGTAAATGTACTTAAGTTTCGAGAAAAGACCCATTGGTACATGGCCCGGCCGGGGATCGAAATTCGGACCTTTTGATATGATAGGCCGCGTCTTATCCTCGACGCCACTGACGCTATTTTATTAGCTACATACATCTACTTCCCGCTACTTACACTGCTAGACATACCGCCTTGTACGTGGACATTGACAGTCAGACATGGACTATTCCAGTCCGAAAACTCGAAATTCACTCAACAGGCCATGGAAAGACCCACGCTCGGAGTTTCTCTGAGAGACTGGATCCGAAACGATCCGCTAGAGAACTAAAGTTTTCGACGTAGCACAAAAAGTAAATACGTTGAAGTGGCATTGGGCTGGTCACATCTGTCTGGGGTGGACGCAGGGCTATGTCCAGCAGTGGATTAGTGCAGGCTGATGATGATTGACCTTCCCAGCCGCTTCCTGCCACCTTTTCCACGTCGGTTCCACCCCAGAAGGCGGTTCTTAAATATCAGTTTATTCTGAATATGTCGTGTATCTGGTTTGATATTATTAATAGTAATATCAAGATAATAATCCTACAATGACGTGTGTGGTTACGTCATATCTGACGTACACGAAATTATTAATTATCAACTTCAGAATTGAAAGTTTGGCTTTTATAATGGTACCTACCTTCAAACACGGTAATTTTGCCATATTAAAAAAAAAATTAAAAAAAAAAAAATTATACCTATACAACATCTTAATTAATGCAATACAAATTTTTCCTTCACTGATTATCATTTAAAATTGCCAGTAAATAAACATTTTATAAAAATATAAAGCCTGTGGTAACATTGACACTTTTTGCAACTAAAATATTTACCAAAAAAAAACCCTACAGTTTTTCAAAATACGTATGTCAAAATGCCACATGTTTCTGTCTGTGGATTTTGTAGTCCATCATATTTATGCAGTAGCAACCGAGTACTTTCGCGATCTAAATAGAGAGAACGAATTTTCAAAGTCAAAGTCAAAACTATTTTATTGCATGTAAGTACACTGGGTACATTTATACAACGTCAATTTTTTATCTACCACCGCTTCCAAGGTGTTATATAGAGCTGGGAAGAAGAAGCGGCGCAACAATCTTCCGCAACACATCTTTTAAAATCGAGTTTATACATAACATTATTTTTGTAAAGGTTGTGCGAGGCTGAAGTAACATTAACACCAGGCATCTTTGTCATTTAAATAATCGACTGTTTTATAATAAGCTTTCTTACAAAGTTGTTGTTCAATGTGGGTCTTAAATTTTCTGACATTCATATTTAAGATTTCTTCTGGTATTTTGTTGTAGAAGCGTATACATTGCCCCGTGAACTATTTACTGATCTTCAATTTCCCAAATCGCTTAGGCAATTGAGAAGAACTGAGAACGGAGATAACCTGAAGCGGACTAACAAAACGTTACCTGTTTATTATATTAGTGTAGACAGTTTAATCATCATTATTTGTGTAGCACAGTTGACGCGCGTTCATTAAAATCACATAAACGCGCGTCGCCCCAGCTAGCTAGACGCGTCCGACCGGTTTCGCTTTCGTTGGGTCGTCTAGCGCGCGAGCGGTGCTCGGTGCGCGCGCGCCGCGTGCTCTAAGCTAATTAACGAGACATTAAATTAAACGTAAACATTTCTCAAAGAAGAGCGTCAGTGGCGTCGGGGATAAGACGCGGCCTATCTATCATATCGAAAGCTCCGAAGCTCGATCCCCGGCTGGGTCATGTGCCGATGGGTTTTTTCTCGAAACTTAAGTACATTTACTGATTGCTCTCGAACGGTGAAGGAAAACATCGTGAGGAAACCTGCATACGCCGAAGAAGAAATTCTTAGGCGCGTGTGCAGTCCACCAACCCGCACTGGGCTAGCGTGGTGGACTATAGCCCGCACGCCCTCGTTGAGAGGGTAGGCCTGAGCCCTAGCAGTGGGGACGTGTTAATAGGCTGATGATGATGAAACATTTCTATACTCTATCTAATCTATACCCAGAGTGTCTCTTAGAGGCAGGATCCGAAACGAGGTGATCCGTCAGAGAACCAAAGCCTTCGACACAACTCTAAAGTTCAGTGGCGCGTCTTGGAGGCCTATGTCCAGCAGTGGACAAGTACAGACTGATGATGACGATGTTTCTACACTCTCTCAGAACACAATAAGGGCCATGGGGGTGTAGGATCCTGCGAATCCTCCTTCCAGCTATGTCCGGTGCCCTTTCATTGTCGCATCTCAAAAATACATTCTTTCTTATATTTCTAGAATACAAAACACATTTTGCCAGCGTGATTTATCGAGAAAACCTACATCATTATTGGCTATATTATGGTTGAAACTGTGCACATATTTTTATTAGGGTTGTATTTAAATGAACTACCTAACCTAACCTACATAAAAAATCTGATTTGCACATCAAAAATACTGATTTTCACACAATTATAAGTCTTTACTTGATGTACGCTATAAATATCAATATTTTTATAACTACTGCAGTCTGTCTCCCGTGTGACAATGCATCAATAAACTGACACACAACCCCTCCCCCTCTCCCCCCCATTCCCCCTAGCTGACATAACCGGCCATATAATATAAGTACAGCATAGAATGGCAAACACAAAGGCTCGCCAATTAGTGCCCGCGCCAAGATAGTGCTGTCAAAAAGTCCATTTATCGATTGAACGCTCGAAACACTATTCGTACAATCAACAGTAATATTAATGGTAAAACAGTACTGCCCCAGTACATTTTAGACTTTCGCGCTTTGTATTCATAATTATATAATTATTTACGGGCAAGGTAAATAAAACTATTTCGTGTGTAAGACCCGTAAATAATTATATAGTTAAGAGTACTGGCCACTTTCGATAGAGCTTGGATAAAAAAGAAAACATCGTGACGCTGAAGATAAGTATTTCTTTCTAAGGCGTATGTAAAGTCCAGTAAAAACGGATTGGGGCACCTTTGGTGGACAGGGGATTGGCACCACAGATCCCAAAAGGGTCGAAGTGTAAAATCAAACAAGTGGCGGAACGGCATACGCATTTAAGCGTAACACACACTGAGCGGCGGCGCAGCGCGTTCTTCATACAAACCTTCGCCGCCGCAACGCTTTCGCAACGCCGCCGTCCAGTGTGTGTCACGCATTAATGGAGGCGATCGATCCACGAGACAGAGAGAGTTACATAGGTAGTAGTTAAAAAAAAATTATGTACGTGATTGACAGGTGACATTTGACAGTGACAGTTGACAGATGACGTTGCAGCCTTTGTATCTCCAACAGAGTCAGACGCTGCAGTGTATAGGTACTCTCTGTCGATAACTGATAATATCGAATCACCGACAACACTAAACGAGATTGCGGTGCTGTATATGTATTATGTATATCGATTGAATTGTACGTCCGTCGGTCATGTTATCTGGTACGGATATTTGCATTGCGTCAGGGGGAGGCTGGGGACGGACGGAGCCGGGCGGCGGGACGTATATATCTACATCGTTAAATAAACTACTTCATATTACATAAACATAATAATAATTGGTTTTTTTGCTGGTAGCCCATACGCCCACGTCGAGAACCTAGGCCTGTGCCCCAAACAAATTGCCTTTTAACGTACACTGCTGGACATATGCCTTCCCCAACGAACGCCACCACACCCGGCCCTCCGCTCTCCGCTCCAGCCGCTTCCGCCCACCTTCTTTAGGTCATCGGTCCACCTGGCGGAGATGCGTTTCGGTCCGCGGTCTCCACTCCAGAACTCCCCTGCCCCAACGGCCAGATGTGACCTTCCCACTGCCATTTCAGCTTGCTAATCCTTTCGGCTATGTGGCCAAACAGTGGCGACATATTAACCCTTTATAAGGCAGAGACGATTTGGAAACCACTTAGTTAATAAACATTTACGGAGAAGAACATCTCCTTTTTTATTTAACTATAACGGTAATATATAGCGCATATAACATGCTTTCTTTCCTCATTCATTCAATGTCAATGAATAGGTGTATTGGAAACAGATCATCTGAAAACTCAAGTGCACTAACAGGCTGAGTGCATATATTGACCACATGTTTTTCTTAATGATTTTATTTTGCCGTAGATGTGTTCCCAAGTGCATTACAAACATGGTAGTGTATTTAACTTTCGCGTAGCATATCTGTATAACTGGGGCCTTATCTATTATGTATTCTGTGGCCTTATAAAGGGTTAATATGTTCACAGTCGTTATTGTGATCACGTGCTTATCGTTACGCCGTGTGTTATGACAGCTCGATATGTCTAATGACACGTACGCAGCGTACGTATGATCGATGCGTGCCAGGCTTCAGATAACGGATTGTGATAACACACAGATAAATTGCAGTTAGGTAGAAACAACTTCGAGAGGGAAGCCGATAGGAGGATCAGGCTGGGCTGGGCAGCATTTAGGAAGTTGCGTCATATCTTCTCGTCGCATATACCACAATGCCTGAAGACAAAAGTCTTCAACCAGTGCGTCCTACCCGTTATGACCTACGGCGCCGAAACGTGGACACTGACAGTGGGACTAGTCCGAAAACTCAAAGTCGCTCAACGGGCTATGGAAAGAGCTATGCTCGGAGTTTCTCTGAGAGATAGGATCAGAAACGAGGTGATCCGCCAGAGAACCAAAGCCTTTGACATAGCTCAAAGGGTTAGCACGTTGAAGTGGCAGCGGGCTGGTCACATCTGTCGGAGAACCGATAACCGTCTACCCCAGACGGGTTCTCGAGTGGAGACCACGACTAGGCAAGCGTAGTGTGGGACGCCCCCCGGCTAGATGGAGCGACGATCTGCGTGAGGCTGGCATTGACTGGATGCGGAGAACCGAGGATCGGGCTCAGTGGCGCGCCTTGGGGGAGGCCTATGTCCTGATAATTATGCTGTATAGCAGCCTGCTAGAGTGGTGTTGTTGTCAGATCTGTGTGTAGACTGGCTATTGTGCAGGAAAGGGAGGTAGTGGCTGTGAGGGTAGTTCTGAGCAAGCGGAAATTTGCCAAAGCATTTTTGACGTCATTGTCAAATGAACCTTATCACTATATCCTAAAGAACGAAATCGTATGAATGGCTTCGAGCCTCGCGCTCGGAAGTCATTCATAATTATTCATCATCATAGCAGCCTGTAGACGTCCAGTGCTGGACAAAGGCCTCCCCCAGGGATCTCCACGACGACAGGTCCTGCGCTAACCTCATCCAGCCGGGTCCCGCGACCTTCACCAGATCGTCGGTCCACTGCGTCTTCATATTATTAACTTTACAGCAATATAGATTATACATCAGAATAACATAGGCTTTAGATACTTCGGGAAAACCTTTTCTACGCGGGCGAAGCCGCGGGATACAGCTAGTAAGTCATTGCCACATGCTTATATTTGCAGTGATCGAGCGACTGCAAAATTGCAGTTAATATAGGTGATGTGTTTTTGTTGCACTTGCGTTTTTAATGCAATTCGAAGTGCAAGAACAGTGTCTTATTCACGCATTTTTCCACGAGTCAGCGCGAGGTAGTAACGGTATCGCGATTATGCGATTATGTTACGATTACGTAACGGCATACTCGGGGTTATATTACGCTTGTTTTTGCCCGTGGCTTCGCATGTTCTAGGACTTTAAAATCGTATTTGAGCGGAAACAATGTTTTTCTCCTTGAAATTGAAAAAAATTCAAAAATTTGAAAAAAAAATTCTCCCAGTGCGGAATTCTTTTGCGCCTAAAAGTGTCCCTAAACGATCATGCTTGCATGACATGCAACGTTTACGTGAATGTAATGCTGCATGATGGACCATCATGCTTGCTATCAATCAATACAGTGAAGCAACGGCCAGCACGTAGTTTGCATGTCATGCACGTCAATCACTACAGCTAGACGATCATGCATGAGTGACAGCACGTAATGCATGTCATGCACGTCAATCACTACAGCCAGACCATCATGCATGAGTGACAGCACGTAATGCATGACATGCCGCATGACCGTTCATCCAGCCCATAAGATTTCTTCTTCGGCGTATGCAGGTTTCTCCCAATTTTCTCCCATAACCGTCCGGGAGCAGTCAGTAAATGTAGTTTTGAGAAAAAGCCTTCAGTACATTGGCACGGCCGGGAATCGAACTTAATGCCATAAATTAATCTTTGCAAAAAAAATAATGGATATTTACAAGCCACTGACACTGATGTTGACGAAATGTGGTCTAACAACTGTGGTGCAGTCCAGAACGGGTAAGTTATTTAATATAGTTGGAAGAGCGTGGCTGTTTTTTTTCGTAATGATAATGTTTGGACAAATCCACACACGGCTGTTTAGTCCCAAACTAAGCCGAAGCTTGTAAATGGGTATACTCGACTAATCGGGTAAACTCGAGTAATAAATACTTAACATACAAACACCCAGAATCCGAAAACCAACAGTTATGCTCATCCGGGTGGGAATCGAACCCGCGATCTTTGGCGCAGTAGGCAGGGTCAGTACCACTACGCCTTGGTATATATCGGTTGGTTGGTTCCGATCGCATAATCCCAGCCGATAGCTCGGGGGGGGGGGGGGGGGGGGGGGGCGGCCTGCGAGCGGCAACCCTCGTCATGTTTCGGCGACGCGTCCTAGATCAGCCGTCAACTCTTTTGTCCTATTTTTGCGGACACGGGCGATTCGCGTTGAGAGATTGAAGTTTTCATTAAATGTGCTGCTAGTTTTGTATACTCTATAGGAAATAGCCCCTCGGTCGGTCGCAACGTGTACAATTCATCATTCATTCGTTCATTTTATATTTATTCACTAGCAAACGCCCCGTAACTTCATTCGCGTTAAAATACTACACAGACTTCCTCTCCCCCTTTCTCTTCCCTTCCCTATCCCTTCCAATTCCCCTTCCCTGGGAAAAATAATTCCCGATTTAATTTTCGTATCATTTTCATATTAGCAGTGATCGGATCTCGGATGCAATGTCGCGGGATTTAAGTACGTTACCTTAACATGGATTAACTTATAATCCCGCGAGTCTTACCTACCTTTTTAGGACTCTCTCAAGGGAATCAAAACTCATAGAAAAAAGATCTTAGATATAAATGTGAATAATTGAAGCATTATTTTTATTTTACATTAGTAATGTAAATGTAAAAAAACATATGCTTTTATTACCCAACGTAAGTAAAGTATGTTTTAAAAGTTTATTTATGTAAAATAAATGACCTATTATAGATAGTGAACATTTTAATTTTGTTTCATTAATTATTATAAATAACCCATTTCCCAAAACCCCGGGAAAGCCCTAGTCACATCCATGTTCAGCATAACGTTTGAGATCATACACCCCAAATTGCATCCGAGATCCGATCACTGCATATTAGGTATAGGCTTTAAAATAGGCGTAGACAGTAAGTTATAAGAAATGATTGTGAGTTGTATGTACTTATAGGCAAATACTACCTGTTTCTTTTAGAAAAAAACCTTTAAAAATAAAGTTAAAAAAATACTAAATTTTCCGTATCGAAACCATAGAGTTAGGATCTCTTTGGATGGCGGCCGCGGCGCGCGCGCCACCACAGACATTCGAAACTTCTTGATCGAAACGGATCACCAGTGTTGAAACGGGGGTCACAGAACGTAACTGAATATAATAATCGTTTATGGTCACAGAGCTGATTGACCGAGCGAGCGAAGCATCTACGTTTCGAGACTGGCCAAAAATGCTCTTGTCCGGCTGTCTGTCTGTCTGTCTGTCTGTCTGTAATTCTCTACAGGTCGCATTTTTCAACCGATTTTGACGAAAATTTGGCATATGTATAAATTAATTAAACCTACAAAATGAGTAGAATAAAATTTTGAAAAACCTTTTTTTTTGAGTACCTACCATACTCGCAAAGTGGGAGTGAACTTTTTTTTTCTTGTGAATCCCATAGTGTGGGATATCGTTGGATAGGTCTTTCAAAAATATTGCTGGTGTGTGAATACCATTTTTTCGATTTAGGGATCCGTTGGCGAAATATTAAGCTTTAAAGCGGTAATTTTTGTTAGAGTCACGTGTCCCCCCCCCCTGCCAGCTAAACGGTTGCTTCTGGAAATGTGAAAAAATTCATGGCAGTAGCATATATAACGTAGTTACAAGGAAAACTATTACGGCTAAGTAGGTTTTATTAGTTTTTGAGTAATAGTGGATCGACTTAAGAAAGTTGAAAAAATAAATTATGTTCATAGAACTGCATACGTAAAATGGAAAATTATTTTTTTCCGCGTGATATCCATGGTGTGGGGTATCGTTGGATGGGTCTTTCAAAAATATCGCGGGTGTGTGATAAACATTTTTCGATTCAGGGATCCGTTTGCGAAATATTAAGCTTTAAAGTGCTAATTTTTGTCACTTTAGTAGGTACTTTTTCTGTTTTCAAAGTTGACTTTTGTTGGTTTCTTTTAGGTTTGGTTTATAAGGGCTGGCGAGGTCTACTGTTCTCACGGAACTACTAGTGGTAAATTGTATGTAACACATGTGTTGTCTGTTTGCTTGTTGCAGTGAGACGGCATGGAGAAGGCGAAGGCGTACATAAAGAGCTCGCTGGGCGCGGGCGGCGGCGGGCGCGGCGCGTCGCCGGCCGGCGCGGGCGCGGGCGCCGGCGCGGGGGCCGCCCCCGGCGCCGGCGACGCGCGCGTCTGCTTCGTGTGCGGCGGCGCCGGCCTCGGCGACCACTACACCGTGCGACACAAGCCGCACCCGCAGGTCAGGTGACAACCAACCACCAACTACAACCTACCGTACCCACCGACATCTATGTGGCATTCGGATCCTGGCTGTCAGCGCGACCCTCTGTCGCCAAGGAGCATTCGGATAGCAGCGACCGCGACCCTTTATAACGCCCCAGTTATACAGATATGCTACGTGAAAGTTAAATACACTACCATGTTTGTAATGCACTGGAGAACACATCTACGGCAAAATAAAATCATTAAGAAAAACATGTGGTCAATATATGCACTCAGCCTGTTAGTGCACTTGAGTTTTCAGAAGATCTGTTTCCAATACACCTATTCATTGACATTGAATAAATGAGGAAAGAAAGCCTGATATAATCGCTGTATAATACCATTATAGTTAAATAAAAAAGAGGATGTTTTTCTCCGTAAATGTTTATTAACTAAGTGGTTTCCAAATCGTCTCTGCCTTATAAAGGGTTAATCATTCAACGACGGCATTTTGAGATGGTTTTCGCGCGGCGTTGTCTGAATCGCGCGACCATATTGCGGTCGCCTGCATCGGATAGCTCTGCATACAAACCCGTATAGGGCGGTGCGCCGCGACCACGGTCGCTGCTGCCGGGTCGCGACTCCCGAACGGCGACCGCCAGGATCCGAAAGCCAACTCAAAGCAATTAGTCACGGTCGCTAGGAACCGAATGGCGTAAGTGGCTACAAGGGACGTTCGTCCACCCAAACTCACCAAAATGAATTAAATATTGTTGGTGTTATACAGCAACAGGTTGTCTGACTACAGAGTGCGTCTGTAACATGCTCGAACAAGATGAATGCAACCTTGAAGACCGCAGCAAGCATTTCCCGGTCAGACGGCCGAACTGGCACGCCACACTCTTCCAACCGATATCAATCAACGGCCAGTTGACAGGCCAGCCGGCACCAAATTACAATGTCACCCAATTCAATGTCTCCAATTATCTAACCAGCGCCTCGGAACCGGTTCGAGCCGGTCCTCAAACGGTGGACCGTTTGACATTCGACACGAGGCAATTCGGTCTTGTTGGGATGACGCTCTCGCGGTAGAGAGTGAAATTAATTTGTTTTGGTCACTCGCTCGCGGTGTGCGCTGCTCAGCCTTCCATTGTCACATTGGGGAAGGCCCGTGGCATTAAAGCCTGTGTTTTGGCTTCTCACCGCTTCTTTTCCTAGTAGATGACGTATTTTTCGAATAGATGACGTCTTTTTTGAATGGATGACGTATTTTTCGAATAGATGACGTCTTTTTCGAATAGATGACGTATCTTATTTTATAGTAGGGTGCCAGGTTCACCCGACGACAGTGCGACCCTATGGGATCTATTAGCTGTAGGATAACACGCACGCGAGCCAAACCCCTGCACCACACGTTTGCGTTTGTAAAGGTTTGCCAAACGTGTACATGCAGCATAACGTTTTTTGTTATGGTTTGGATTTGGTAATATCGTTCAGAATTAGCGCGATTGGCTGGCCCTCAAGACTTCCTGTTTCTTTGTGCTTGCCGTAATAATTACAGGAATTGAATTAAAAGTACTGTGAATTTTTTTTGGGTCAAACAATTTTTCGTAAATTTCAATATTTTTGTTTTTCATTTCTAAATGAATTGGATTTACCTTAAGTGTGGTTTTGTACTTACCTTTTGTTGACCTTTATGTTTGTTCAATAACATATTCCTGTGCAAAAACGTTCGATGCCAACGAAAGTGCTGAGGTCAAAAAATTTGAGAAACGCCCTCGCAACGCACCGATGGTTTGAACCGCCTACTTCACAAATATAATCCAAACCAGTCATCAACTGTGCTGCCATGACAGTTGTGTACTTGCAATGCCAATGACGATGACGATGTTGCGTTTAATATCTTATTTAGAAGTCGAACGGTGACATTAAACTAAATGAATGCTAAATGGGTGGGTGGAATCCAGACAGACCAGTTGTGAGGTGAAGTTAGTGTCAAGTCAAGCAACTAGTAGAGACTTAGACGACACTCGCTAGTGGCATATCCTTTTTTTTTTAAATTTAACTTGAGGTAAGTGAAGATTTTTTTTGTGTGAAGTTGTCTGATGGCAAGTGGCCACTTGAACGTCAGTGGCCTCGGGGATAAGACACGGCCTATCATATCCAAAAGTCCGAAGTTCGATCCCCGGCCGGGCCATGTACCAGTGGGTTTTTTCTCGAAACTTAAGTACATTTACTGACTGCTCTCAAACGGTGAAGGAAAACATCGCGAGGAAACCTGCATACGCCGCCGAAGAAGAAATTCTTAGGCGCACGTGAAGTCCACCGACCCGCACTGGGCTGGCGTGGTGGACTATAGCCCGAACGCCCTCGTTGAGAGGGTAGGCCTGAGCCCCAGCAGTGGGGACAAAAATAGGCTGTTGATGATGAAGTGACCACTGTGTCGCTCATAAAAATGTCGCAGATTGCTCTGCCCATATTAGGCGGTAAGGCTTTTTGTATAGTCAGGTTGCAAAGTGCAGTCCTACATTAGAGTATACATTGGCTTGCAAGAAAACATTGCAGACGACAATGTTATCACGCATTAGGCGTATCACAGAAACACGCGCGGCCTACCGCAGGCCGCAGCCTCAATATGCAAACGCAGGTCGCGCGTGTCTGAAGTCTCACATACATTGCATAGGGGAGACAACAGGCCGCCACCACCACCGCAGGCCGCGTGTGTCTGTGATACACTTTACTAAACACTAAAGTATATAAAGTAACTTCAGACACTCGCGGCCTGCGTTTGCATATTGAGGCTGCGGCCTACCGCAGACCGCATGTGTCTGGGATACGCTTAATATTGATAGATATTTATTTGCAAAGATAATGTTTACATAGATATACGTCTTAGTCTAGGTGTCCGTAGATTGTCTGTTCACAGACAGGATAAATCTACTGGAGTGATCATTTTGTCACAGTAAACGTCAAACTCGTGGGATCTATACGATGCCATTGTTATTGCATTTCCCATGGGAAAAAAATATCTGCGTCACAGAGTCGCAGCTTCGAAGAAAGGCATGTCAGCAATAACTCATTCCGATTTCCCATAGTTTAACCCCATTACTTACAATGTTGTTTACATAATGTAGTGCTGTGACTAGGACCGCCCATTAACCGTTTAATATACTTGCCAAATGTGGATCACTAAGAAAAAGTATCCCATAGAACCATAGAGTTAGTATACTAGCTATAGAGCGCGCGCATCGCTCATTGCCCATTGTGCCAAGTGTAAGCAGGTGTTCTATGGACGCTTCAATATAGATTTTTTCTAGATCGTTTGTTTCCGTGAATCGTGTTTACAGCTTGGCACTGTACATTTTACCATGATTACTCCAAATCTTAATAAATACCGGCGCGAGCAACAATCAGCGCTCCTGACGTCAAAATTCAAAAGTATTTTATTGCATGTAAGTACACTAGGTACATTTATACAACGTCAATTTTTTATCTACCACCGCCTCCAAGGTGTTATACGTTTTGTGATTAGTAGCGTCGCTCCGAATATTTCGAGACTGTTCAAACCCGTGCTTACAGTTCAAACTTGCTAACGCGCGCTCTATGTATACTAACAACTCTCTGCATAGAACAGACGCTAAAATAACAATAATAATCAGAGAGGGACACACTTATTACAAAAGTGGTAAGAGTAAGCTAGACGTCATTCTGTCTCTCTCTAGCTGTGTCCATGCATTGCTTGAGGACGTAATGAAAGAACGTCACCCATCGACCTCTCGTTTTCCTTATATCGATGAACTTTCACAAACATTCCTTGATCTGAATTCTTTGCCCAACAGAGCTCGGAGCCGTACTTCCCGTTCCTGGGCGCGCACGCGCCGCCGGCCGGCTACCGCGCCGACGGCGACGACGACGGCGCCGTGCGCTGCTGCTGCGTGTGCTACACGTTCCTGCGCCAGCAGTGGGAGCAGTACGACCGCGAGAACAAGCCGCACAGCCAGCGCTTCTACTGGATGAAGCGGCTCGACGGGAAGCCCTTCATTGGTGAGTGCACTACTACTAACAACCAATAGGAACGCAGCTGACGCGTCTACTGTGCTGCCGACACGTTCCTGCGCCAGCAGTGGGAGCAGTACGACCGCGAGAACAAGCCGCACAGCCAGCGCTTCTACTAGATGAAGCGGCTCGACGGGAAGCCCTTCATTGGTGAGTGCACTACTACTAACAACCAATAGGAACGCAGCTGACGCGTCGACTGTGCTGCCGACACGTTCCTGCGCCAGCAGTGGGAGCAGTACGACCGCGAGAACAAGCCGCACAGCCAGCGCTTCTACTGGATGAAGCGGCTCGACGGGAAGCCCTTCATTGGTGAGTGCATTACTACTAACAACAAATATAAACGCAGCTGACGCGTCTACTGTGCTGCCGACACGTTCCTGCGCCAGCAGTGGGAGCAGTACGACCGCGAGAACAAGCCGCACAGCCAGCGCTTCTACTGGATGAAGCGGCTCGACGGGAAGCCCTTCATTGGTGAGTGCACTACTACTAACAACCAATAGGAACGCAGCTGACGCGTCTACTGTGCTGCCGACACGTTCCTGCGCCAGCAGTGGGAGCAGTACGACCGCGAGAACAAGCCGCACAGCCAGCGCTTCTACTAGATGAAGCGGCTCGACGGGAAGCCCTTCATTGGTGAGTGCACTACTACTAACAACCAATAGGAACGCAGCTGACGCGTCGACTGTGCTGCCGACACGTTCCTGCGCCAGCAGTGGGAGCAGTACGACCGCGAGAACAAGCCGCACAGCCAGCGCTTCTACTGGATGAAGCGGCTCGACGGGAAGCCCTTCATTGGTGAGTGCATTACTACTAACAACAAATATAAACGCAGCTGACGCGTCTACTGTGCTGCCGACACGTTCCTGCGCCAGCAGTGGGAGCAGTACGACCGCGAGAACAAGCCGCACAGCCAGCGCTTCTACTGGATGAAGCGGCTCGACGGGAAACCCTTCATTGGTGAGTGCATCACTGCTAACAACCAATAGGAACGCAGCTGACGCGTCTACTGTGCTGCCGACACGTTCCTGCGCCAGCAGTGGGAGCAGTATCGACTGAGAAATTTTGAGGTTATGCCATTTAACTACAAAACAAAACCTATTGTACCTCGTTCAAAACTGGGAATAAATGTGTGTTTTGCTAGAATAAGGTACGAATATCATATCGGACGGTCGGCAATCGAACGCTTGGCGTGCCATGTTGCAGTCCGGTTTATTGCATAGAGCGCTCGTAAATCCTCCCTTCCGCCTTGCGACTGACGTCGATCGCCAGATAAATAATATTAAAACAAAGACTTGTCTTAGACGAGTCGCCGGCGAGCTGTGTTGGCAGACGATGTTGTATTGTGATAGGTATGTTTTATAACTGTCCACCGGGTTTTGTAGGGTTGTGAGACATTAATTTGTCTATTTGTCTCAAGCTAGTTAGAGGCCGGAACGCACCAAATGCGTGAGATAGTAGCAACAGACACCGGTGCGACGTCTCCCATAGAGTATCATACATTACAACGGAGTTGCCAGGCTTTAAGATTCACGTAGTTTTTTGCATTAGGTATATCGTGCCTCTGTTTTGGCTCTGGCGCTATCTGTGCGCTATAGGGAAGGTTACTTACCGAGATGGATCGCGTAAATCGTCACCAGCCTTATCTGTGTTGCCTCAATGGCCACCCTAACTGTACTCTCTCCCGGCGGATTATCCCGGGACGCGTAATGTGTACATGCCCTGAATGTTCAGATGTAGCTTCGTTTTTTCGTGATCTTTATTTACTCGCCGTCGAGTAAATAATAATAAAAACCGGACAAGTGCGAGTAGGACTCGTGCATGCGGAGGGTTCCGTGCATTTTTTTTTTAATTTCGAAAATTATACATGTAAAAAAAGTTGTGTACGCAAAATTAAGTTTGTTGGTAGTAGTTTTTTTGTGATGTAACTATAAATTTACTGTTTTCGGATTTTTTCCATTACTTCTTTCCAAATTTCAAGATTCTTGGTCGACCGGAAGTACCCCATTTGCGTTAGGAACTATTAAGTAATCTGTGCCCATAGGTTTCGGTTACCAAAATACTCAAAAATTAAGAAACCCCAAGGGATTGCAGACCTTTGATATAAATTTCAACTTGATACCTCCAAGCGTTCCTGAGAAAAACGGTCGAGACAGACAGACGGACCGACGGACGGACAACGAAGTGATCCTAAAAGGGTTCCTTTTTTCCTTTTGAGGTACGGAATCCTAAAAATTTGCTTGAGGTGATTCTATGGAGACATACTAATAAATGCACACATAAATGACGGTAAAAGCATGTTGTTTAGTTCATCTCAAACGTCGAATACACGGCAAATTATCTTCAAAATAGCACTGTTAATTTTGTCTCTCTGATTTTCCCTTTCGTTTTGATTTCTCAGAACAATGTTTTGAGCAGTGATCATGATCTCAGATAAACATTTCTACTGAAATTATTGTATTACATCATTCGATATTTCTAAGAAACTGCTATTTCGGACTAAGAAGTGATTTACGTGTCCAGATCGATATATATATTGTAGCTCATAAAGCGGTATCGATTTCTTCAACTTCTGAAATACAGTTCCACATAATAATAAATAACCTACCGTAGATAGGCGTATTTTTTTTGATCTCTGTCTTGATGATTATACGAAGCAAAAAAACATCTGTCTGTTCCCGGATAAATCGACACAGACTGAGCGGTGCGGAAGCGGGGCGTTGGCGTTTTTTCGCGCGGTATCGCGGCGGTACCGCGCGGTTTTGATGTGAAGGGCTTTATACTATTTCGAACATTACAAAAAAAGACGCCACCGCCTTGCTTCCGCACCGTTGTGTCTGATATTGAAGTGAAATTTGAAATATGCATGTAAAAGTTGCCTGGCGTTGGTGGGGTAGATTTTCCACGAAAGTAATTTCAGGAATCAAAAACTAATTGACGGTACCCACACTGAGTACAGTCGACCGCACGTCAGTGGAGACGATTTGACCTTGAGCTGACCTAGCCTATTAGGGAGTTTCAATACTAAGAGAGACCAGTTTATACTGGTTTTGTTACCACTGACGTGCGCTCGACTGTACAACGTATGATTTGCTGACTTTTAAGGCTCCCTTGAACTGCTTTGTTGATTTTAAAGTCTCGAGTCGTCTCTTGAACGGCTTATTCTGTTATTCAAATACCTAAGAACGAGAAGCAGTTTATAATACGTTTTGTAGTTTCGAAATCCCTATCGATTCGGCTCTCAGAGACACTTCTCAAATACCCCGGCCGGTAATCCTACCTCCCACGGGGCTCTCTTTGTTTCTGACTATAAAATGATAGACGGACAGAAAGCATTTACCCTCCTTTGTATATTCTCCGTATTTCGCGGAGGAAACGCCGTCTCCAGAGAGCAGAAATTCTGCTTTTGTATCATGTTTTTTGCCGCTGTTGTTTATTATTACCGGGGACATTAGAAATTGTAATTTTTGCCCGAGAAATACAAAATGGAGAATCGCACGGGAACCGTTTGGGGGTCGCAACGTTTGGCAGTAGCAGAGACAAAAGGATGTTTGTTACGGTTGACCCTTTTTGACCTTTGTCTATTGTATGATTACTACTAGATTTAGTGGCAATAAAAATTATATCTTTCTTTCTTTCTTTTGTAGAATTGTCTATTGCTCTGGGTGTCGTTGGAAAGAGAAGTTTTTACTAATTCTATTTTTTACGGATTAAAGTGTATGCACTAGAGTTTTTTCGTCAGTGTGTGACGCGTTCATGTTTTGCAGTAGGCGCCATCTTTTTATAGTCTGCAGTCCATTATGTGCGTTAGTTATAACATAACAAGGTCCATTGTCCACCGGCACGCCGAATGGACCACAATGGACATTCCGCGAACACGAATTCGCGGGCTGTCGGTAAATCGAACTGGAAATATCTAGATTTTCTTCTGGTACAGTCGACCGCACGTCAATGGAAATACTTTAACCTTGAGCTGGTCCAGCCTATTGGGGAGATTCAATACCATGAGAGACCAGTTTATAGTGGTTTTGTTTCCACTGACGTGCGGTCGTCCGTACATAGTGAGGATTTGGATAGAGAAGTAAAGCGTGCATGTATCTAGGATTATTTGTTACCTCGCAGCATCCGAACGGCTGGACGGATTTTGATAAATGAGGTGTTATTAGATTCGTAGAGCGAGAGTGACATAAGATGTATGAGGTTGTCTGCAAGTAATCGCTTTAAAAGATAAGACCGCTTAAATTGTTGATCTGATCTTATAAATTGGCAGTTCGCTTTTTACGCAGTCGTTTTTTAGGGTTCCGTACCTCAAAAGAGGAAAAAAGGAACCCTTATAGGATTACAGGACAGACGGACAACGAAGTGGTTCCTTTCGAAGTACGGAACCCTAAAAATATTGATTACAAATTGTATACAGCAATATGAATGAACAAGAACTAATATACAAAAAGAAATTAAAAAACTACACAACTAACAACCGGCCTCTCGACTTGAATACCAAGTTTTCTATTGACATTTACTTACAGTGTTGCCATCGTTAACTCAAAAAATTACTAAGTATTAAGGATAACGCATACCAGTATGATAGTTTGTTACAGTCGTAATGTCATTGAAAACATTTTAACTTTGAGCTGGCCTAGCCTATTAGGGAGTTTCAATACTATGAGAGACCAGGTTATACTGGTTTTGTTTCCACTGACGTGCGGTCGACCGTACCTACAGTCATGTCTCGGTTTGCGAGATGTTTTATTGATAAAGGAATACGTTATGTTAGCCGGCGCACGCGGGCTGGAGTCCGCCTCGCGACGCGACGCGACGCTTTGATGTTGTATTTTTAGAATAACCCATACGGGACACGCCGCGGCGGTACTGCGGGTGTGTAACTCGATACTGAGTCGTCAGAACTGACGGATCAAGTTCAAGTTCTTCATGAGCAGAGTATAGTGTTAGAGACTGCGCAAACCAAGCGGAAATTTGCCCGCGCACTATATGACGTCATTGTCAAATGAACCTTACTTAACACTATAGCCTAAAGAACAAAATCGTATGAATGACCTCGAGCGCGACGCCGACGTGCAGGGCAGAAGTCATTATACGATTTTGTTCTTTAGGCTATAGTGTATGGGACCAACATTTGTGTGATGAGCATAACTGTTGGTTTTCGGATTCTGGGTGTTTGTATGTATTTAAGTATTTATTTAAAAGTATTTATGTATGTTTATCAGTCGTTGAGTACACATGTACAAGCTTCGTCTTAGTTGGGACTAAACAGCCGTGTGTTAAGTTGTCCAAAACATTATTATTATTTGACAATGACGCCAAAAAGTGCGCGAGCAAATTTCCTTTTTTTTTGTAGATAAACGAAGTTACTCTTAGATACACTCATATCTTCTAGTCGCATACACCACAATCCCTGAAGACAAAAGTCAGTGCGTCCTGCACGTAATGACGTACGGCGCCGAAACGTGGACACTGACAGTCCGAAAACTCAAAGTCGCTCAACGGGCTATGGAAAGAGCTATGCTCGGAGTTTCTCTGAGATATAGGATCAGAAACGAGGTGATCCGCCAGAGAACCAAAGCCTTCGACATCGCTCAAAGGGTTAGGTAGCAGTGGTTATTAGCCACTGCTGGGGCTCAGGCCTACCCTCTCAACGAGGGTGTTCGGGCTATAGTCCACCACGCTAGCCCAGTGCGGGTTGGCGGACTTCACATGCGCCTAAGAATTTCTTCTTCGGCGTATGCAGGTTTCCTCACGATGTTTTCCTTCACCGTTTGAGAGCAGTCAGTAAATGTACTTAAGTTTCGAGAAAAAACCCATCGGTACATGGCCCAGCCATGAAGAAGTGGATATTGATGTGGCAGTGGGCTGGTCGTCGTATGCGGCGAGAAGATATGACGTATGTTGGACAGCGCCAATAGGATGCAGATGCAGAATCCCTCGTTATTGATACGAGCGAGAACGGAGCGAGTCGACAACGGTAGGGGCCGTGAACCCGCGAACTATGATTGCGATGTCGAATTAGACGCGCCGTAAATAAACGCCAAGTCTCCCGGCGGATGGAGCCGGTTGCGGGCGGCTCGTGGCGCGAACTTTGGACGCCGTGACGCGCGCAGGGCCGCAGTGAGGCCTCGCGACTATGCCCCCCACCCCACCCCCCTTTTACAGCTTCGTTGTAATGTATGAAACTGTATGGGTGACGTCGCACCGGTGTCTGTTGCCACGCGCCGCACACGCCACGCTGCCGGTGCGACGTGGTGGGAGACTATATAGTTTCTTACATTACAACGGAATTGCCACGCATGTGCGTTCCGACCCTCTACTCTTGGAAACTAGCGCGTTGTATTCCTTTGTAGTATATGCGAACCGCCACACAGAGCGGCGCGGGCGCGGCGCGGTGCGAAGCGTTCTTCATACACACCGCCGCTTGCGGTATTCTTGTCTGAAGGGCTCCGCTTTATATTCGCTTCCCGCAGATTCGCCGCCGCAACGCTTTCGCGCCGCCGCCGCCCAGTCTGTGTTGCGCTGTAGCCCCTCGCTGCGTCGCCTTGGTCCGCCCAGCTCGTACTGCTGTAGTTGTAGTACAACGTGGTATGTTTGCCGGCGCCGGCGCTGTGCTGTAATATTGACATTCACTTACGGCGCTGTCGCTTCCTCGCCGTGCGCTGTTTGTTGTGTTGGAAGGGTTCCGTGGGGGGTGCGGCTCGTGCCTACTTACATACGTTATGCAAATCAATGCTTCAAATCAACGGCCTATTGAAATTTTTGTAATATGCACACTGGTATATACACACACTCATCTCACACACAATCTCAAACGGCTCATCTGATCAGTTGGATTATCTATAGCGATCTGAAAGTCCTTCATCTACTCTCTCGATGACCGTCATCAGATCATGCCCCGATCAATCCTTCACGGAGAGCCATTGCTTCAAAGTGACCTCGATTGTATGAAATCTTGCCCTGTTTCTAATTATCCGTCCACCTATGTATGTGTAACCGGTGTTGTCCCCAGGCGCGGACATGTCGTTCCAAGGGGAGTACGCGGCGCAGGTGCTGGGTCTGTCCGGCGAGGAGGCGTCCCCGCGGCCCGCGTCGCGCGCGCACCACCCCGCGGACGGCGCGCCCACAGCGCCCGCGCCCGCGCCCGCGCCCGCGCCGCCCGCCGGCTCGCCCTACAGGAAGGACGAGAAGGACGCCAACCACGTCGGCAAGTTCAACAACGTGAGTGTCCACCGAACACCCGAACCGAAGGTTGCTTGTGCACAGCACCTAGGGACAGAATGTTTAATGTTTGGACAAATTTACACACGGCTGTTTAGTCCCAAACTAAGCGATACTTGTAAATTGGGTACTCAACAACTGATAAACATACATAAATACTTTTAAATAAATACTTAAATACATACAAACACCCAGAATCCGAAAACCAACAGTTATGCTCATCACACAAATGTTCGCCCCGGGTGGGAATCGAACCCACGACCTTTGGCGCAGTAGGCAGGGTCACTACCACTGCGCCAACAGGCCAGTCAATAACTTGTAGGGGGATCAAGCAGGGTGTCCAGGAAAGAGCCCCGAGCAAGTACCGGGCACCTCCCCCGCGATTCGGCCTATATGACCTAGACGTCGAAAGGCCATGGGAGGTGGTGGGAATCGACCACCCAAAGGTCTTCCTTCCCTCGCCTATGTTCTGCAGTGGACGTTGAAGGGTGATGATGATGAATAAGGGCACCGACATAGCTCCAAGAATTGCGAAGCTGAAGTGGCAGTGTGCGAACTGACGGCCGTTGGAGCTCCTTGGGGGAGGCCTTTGTTCAGCAGTGGATGTCACATGACAGCTAAAGTGGCAGTGGGCAGGTCACGTTTGTCGCATAACCGACGGGGGGCAGGCGAGTTCTGGAGTGGAGATCGCGCGCATCACCCCCTCGAACTTCTAGATTATCAGATACCATTAACAGAACGATAGAGAAAGAAAGACAGAACTATAGGTCACAGTTGTTTTTCTTGTTATGATGTTTTATTATTCCCAAAGGTGTTCATTAAAAGTTGTTCAGTGTCCGATACGATATATTGCTTGGGATCCCTGGCTGAACGATTCCAACTCCAATGACGAGGATCATCAACAGCCTATTAATCTACCCACTGCTGGGGCTCAGGCCTACCCTCTCAATGAGGGCGTTCGGGCTATAGTCCACCACGCTAGCCCAGTGCGGGTTGGTAGACTTCACATGCGCCTTCTTCGGCGCATGCAGGTTTCCTCACGATGTTTTGCTCCACCGTTTGAGAGCTGTCAGTAAATTTAAGTACCTACTTAAGTTTCGAGAAAAACCCATTGGTACATGGCCCAGCCGGGGATCGAACTCCGGACCTTTCGATATGATAGGCCGCGTCTTATCCCCTACGCCACTGACGCTCTTTGACGATGATTGCAGGCACTATACTGCCCTGATAAGAAAGAAGGCCGCTATGTGCATAAACTGTTTATGCACAAAGCGGCCTTCTTTCTTATCAGGGCAGTATAGGACCTCTCCTCTAAAGAACTGACCCCAATCACATTTCAAAATCAGACACAAGCATAGCTTATTGTTAAAAATGACAGATTGCTATGATGAAATATCTTTCATGGAATCTCTTTCAGTTTATACTGGTACAGAATGGAAAAAAAAGTATCCGATACGATCCTAGTAGTATTTTCATCAAACACTTACACCCATGTTTTTTTTTCCTGATTCCAGCAGAGGTACGCGGGCGGTGCGGGCGTGGAGGAGGAGGGCGTGCTGGACCTGCGCGCGCGCGAGCCCTCCGTCATCTCCGTGGGCTCCCAGCACTCGGGCACGTCCGAGCCGGCGGGGTACTTGGACGCGGTCAGGTAACTATACTGTAGTTAACTGTCATGGAACGCAACTACACCGTTATGCGGCTATTTGGTTACGGGCCTTTGCCTCTCCACCTGTCACCCGAGCACAGAAAAGATAATAGTACTAACGTACAGGAAGGACACTCTCTTCCCCGCGCTCATATCAGATACCGCACCTCACCCCGCCTCTCTAGCGAGGGCGCTCGCAATCGTAAGAACCGCTGTACGCCGCTCGTACAAGGCCACTTCATAATAATGCATACGCACCCAGCCCTACAGAGCGCCACTGGCGTCGGGGATAAAACGCGGCCTATCGTAACGAAAGGTCCGAAGTTCGATCCCCGGCTGGGCCATGAACCAATGGGTTTGTCGAAACTTAAGTAAATTTACTGATACGGCGAAGGAAAACATCGTGAGGAAACCCGCATACGCAGAAGACGAAATTACGCTTTCGATTTACCAGCGCAATCGTCAATAAACTAATTACAATATGTTCCCTTTATCAACTCCAGGTCAACGGTGTCCGTGTACTCTGCCAACTCCAACTCGAGCTCTGACCGCGACATCCTGGACCTGTCGATGCCGGACAAGAACTCTATGACGGAGGTGTGCTACGTGTGCGGCGACGAGTACAAGCGCGGCACGCTGTGCAACCTGCACACCAAGGAGCCCAAGGACAAGTCGGTGAGTGCCTAGGGTTAGGACAAGTCGGTAAGTGCCTAGGGGTAGGACAAGTCTGTGAGTGACTAGGGGTAGGACAAGTCGGCGAGTGCCTAGGGGTAGAACAAGTCTGTGAGTGCCTAGGGGTAGAAAAAGTCGGTGAGTGTCTAGGGATAGGACAAGTCGGTGAGGACTTTATCCCTAGAGATAGGACAAGTTAGTGAATGTCTAGGGACAGGACAAGTCGGTGAGCACTATACCTAGATATAGGATCTATTTTTAATCATGACATTTTTATTTTATTTTTAGTATTTAATTTGTATTGACATTTTATTTTTTGACATATAACTAAATAATTACCAATAAAGTACGATTATGATTAGGACAAGTTGGTGAGTGTCTAGGGATACAGCAAGTCGGTTAGTATCTAGGGATCGGACAAGTCGGTGTGTGCCTAGGGATAGGCGGTGAGCGTAGTAACTATATGCCTAGAGATATGGCAAGTTGGTGCGTGTCTAGGCGTAGGACAAGTCGGTGAGGACTTTATGCCTAGAGATAAGACTAGTTGGTGAGTGTCTAGGGATAGGACAAGTCGGTGAGGACTATACTTAGAGATAGGACAATTTGGTGAGTGTCTAGGGATACAGCAAGTCGGTTAGTGTCTAGGGACAGGACAATTCGATGAGGGCCTAGGGATTTAACAAGTCGGTGTGTGCCTAGGGATAGGCGGTGAGCGTAGTAACTATATGCCTAGAGATATGGCAAGTTGGTGCGTGTCTAGGCGTAGGACAAGTCGGTGAGGACTTTATGCCTAGAGATAGGACTAGTTGGTGAGTGTCTAGGGATAGGACAAGTCGGTGAGCACTATACTTAGAGATAGGACAATTTGGTGAGTGTCTAGGGATAGGACAAGTCGGTGTGTGGCTCGGGATAGGCGGTGAGCGTAGCACCTATGTGCCTAGAGATAGGCTCTGACCGTGACATCAGGATGTGAAAATGAGAAATGAGTTGAAAATACTGTTTAGTTCATTTGCAAGACTTATAAACTACATTTTTAGAGTCGAAGTTATTTTTAAAAATTTGAGGACTAGTAGAGATACCTGCTCTAGAAGCCCAACGCTCATAGCCTGCATACAGAAGCGGTCGCGGCTTTTGAAGTAGCGGCGTTTCTGTCGTGTTACTATCAATGATTAGTTCAGTGAGTAGTTTATAGATGGCGCTACCGGTTCAAAGACGATGTTCTAATGACCTGAAGTCACATGGAAATGCCTAATCTTATTCATATTTATTTAGGACTTTTAGATCGCTATAGATATCCAACTGATCAGATGAGCCGTTTGGAAGCAGAATCGTCATGATTCCTTAACTTAAAGATTTTCATACATTTTGATGCCATTTTGCGTGTTTTCTTCATGACGATGCTGCTTCCAAACGGCTTATCTGATCAGCTGGATATCTATAGCGATCTAAAAGTCCTCCGTCTACTCCCTTAATGACCGTCATTAGATCATGCCGCGATCAATCCTTCACGGAGCACCAAGGCTTCAAAGTGCCTCAATTGTATGAAAATCTTACCCTGTTACTAATTATCCGTCCACCTATGTGTATGATGTTTTAATTCATAGCAGTAGAAAATGATGTTTTACTTATGTCATTGTATACATACATTGTACAACCTTGCCCCTTGCGACTTTTGGAACCTGCCCCAGGCGGGGCGCGCGCGTGCTATGACGTCACTGTATAGTCGCAGCCGAGTCGTCAAATCGGCCAGTTGATCGAACGCCTAGACCAATCGCTGACTGTACTAACGTCACTCAACGTTTCGATTGATTGCTAGCCCGTCTTGGAAGTCGCTGTGTCCAGTAGTGGACGTTTTTGGCCTATGATGATCATGAGACTTTTATCAACCACATGAATCCATGAAAAACTACAAAACCACTAAAATGGAAATAGCTGAAATGACCATTATTGAGACGTGAATGACAGTTTTTGACCATATTCGACAATATACATAGGTGGACAGATAATTAGAAACAGGGCAAGATTTTCATACAATCGAAGTTACTTTGAAGCCATGGGTCTCCGTGTAGGATTGATCGGGGCGTGATCTGATGACGGTCATCGAGAGAGTAGATGGAGGACTTTTAGATCGCTGTAGATATCCAACTGATCAGATGAGCCGTTTGGAAGCAGCATCGTCATGAAGAAAAAAAACCGCAAAATGGCATCAAAATGTATGAAAATCTTAAAGTTAAGGAATCATGACGATGCTGCTTCCTGACGGCTCATCTGATCAGTTGGATATCTATAGCGATCTAAAAGTCCTCCATCTACTCTCTCGATTACCGTCATCAGATCACGCCCCGATCAATCCTTCACGGAGCACCATGGCTTCAAAGTGACCTCGATTGTATGAAAATCTTGCCCTGTTTCTAATTATCCGTCCACCTATGTATGACATACAGTCAAATCCGATCGCTTAATTTAGTCACATTTTCAATACTAAATGATAGCTTATTACCCTTGAATAAAATGTAAGACGCTTTTAAAAGCGGATGCAGCGGTGCGTCCACTAGTAGGTAATATAGTAAGAAAATTAAGAATTGCGTCATAATTAAACTTATTTTAAAATATAAACGTACAATAGTATTAATTGTAAAGCCAATTATATTTATCTAATGTATATTGTAGAGTCACTATTCTGTAAGTTAATTGGAATTATATTGGTCTGTGACTTGTCATCATGCATGACTATCATTCGAATTAGTTAATCATTTATATTGATTTCTAATAAATTTCTGCGTACCATTCTCGCCTATCTGTATTCCGGTTTGAATGTTAAATTGCATTTAAACATTTCCTGTGAGCTTGGCATCATCATCATCAACAGCCTATTAACATGTCCCCACTGCTGGGGCTCAGGCCTACCCTCTCAACGAGGGCGTTCGGGCTATAGTCTACCGCGCTAGCCCAGTGCGGGTTGGTGGACTTCACATGCGCATGGGCTTGGCATAATGTTTACGAATCAAATTGTTTATACTAACTTCATATCACTAAGGAAAATTAAAAATTTTAAAGACTGATTTCTTTACGTAAGCATGAGGACTCTAGGACCGCTATAAAAAACTCAGGTCTGTTGTTTTTTCATGTCTTCAAATATCTTAAAGACAAGAATATCTTCAAAAAAATCAAATCAACTGCCTATTAACACGTCCCCACTGCTGGGGCTCTGGCCTACCGTTCATCAGGGCGTTCGGGCTATAGTCCACCACGCTAGCCCAGCGCGGGTTGGTGGACTTCACATGCGCCTAAGAATTTCTTCTTCGGCGTATGCAGGTTTCCACACGATGCCACCTTATTGGCGATTCAGACACATTGTAAATTGTTATAATCAATAAATTGATTGATTGATGTTTTCCTTCACCGTTAGGAATATCTTGCTCAATCAACAAATCTCTCAAAATCAGTTTGAGGGTTTAGTCACGTCTAACAACTTTTAAAATAAAAATTTTCTTGTTAAAATTTTCTTAAAATTTACAAGTAACAAATTTAATTTAATAAAACAATAGAATATTTAGTTAGAGTAGAATAATACGTAGTAACAACTGTAATAGATATACAAGAGCGGAGCCTCCTCACACAAGCAATTATTTCCTCAAAGGAAGGTTCCAGAACCTGTCAAAATTTTTAAAATTAAGTTTCTGAAATAAATAATTTTTCATTTTTTTTTTTCATTTTTAAAATATGAACTGAAATAAGTATATTTAATGAATTAAGTATATTTTTTATGAAAGTAACTCATTAATTATCAGTCTATTGAAAACACGTGATCATGCGACTCGTAAATAGGATGTTAGTTTTTAACTAAACTGCTTATCGCCTGGGGTCAATAGCTATCTGATTCTAAACATACTGTTTATGTCAGAGTTGGTAAACAGTATGGTGAGTTGTTGTTTCCCGATGTTTAAATGCTGTTTTACATTAACATTGCCAATTTTGCTTTGCTGTACGCAAAAAACGTTGTGCACGTTTGATAAATATGTATATTATTTTCATTACTTACCTATTTCATTTTTATTGTCCAACCAACCAAGAAGTTTCAAATCTCTTTGGTCGCGCGCGCGCTCCCTGTGGAGATCGCATCTTGCATATTTAGTATCGGAACCTATGATGCCATTTACCGGGGGGGTGCGGACAAAGGAAGCGGAGTAGCGGGAGGAGGTTGCTAATACAAATTTATATGGAGTTTGGAAATGAGAATGTGTGAGTGTGTTACAATATTGTAATCCATTTGACACGATTTTGACAGCCATTGAATGCTGTTATTACTCGTCCATATGGGAGTGGCAAAATTTTTTGATTCATGGTACGTACATACAAAGTTAATAAAGAATAAGTAATATTTTACCCACAGTAGTAAACAAACAAAACACATACATACATTGGCTCTAATCCACAGGCCAAACACATTAATTCGGGCTTTAAAATTTTTTTTTATTTCTATTTAAAATTATGTTTTTCTGCGGCAACAAATACATAATGTAGAACTGTTGATTTTTGAAATTATTTTTTTTACCATTTATACCTATTACTAGTTTTCTGAACGGCGTGCAGCGGCCTAAGGGGTTATCCTAACGCGGTGACGCCACCGATCGCCGCTGACCGAACAAATAGCCAATAAATTGAATATCTCTGGCTATCTGGGGGCGGGGGGCGGCGGGTCGCGCGGGTCGCGGGGCTATCGCCAGTGGAAAATATGGCTGTTGTCGCAACCTTGCGGACCCCGGGCTATCGGCCGCCGCCGGCCGCCGGGGCCGCTCGCACCGCGGACCCAGCGGAGGTGCGCACTGGCGTTGGCTTTGAGAGCTGGTTAAACCGAATACACCACAGCTTAAGACGTTGTAATGTATGGAATAGCATGGGAAATAACACACCAGACGCGTAAGCCTCGGGGCAGACGGAACGGATAAAACTCGCGTACTTTTTGACGTCATTGACAAATGAACTATATCACTATACTGCCGTGCAATTTATAAACGCAGTAAGACACATTACTGCGTTTATAATTTTATTACATGTTTGACATCGTTGTGATGAGATCTTTCAGAAACAAAGACCCGTTTTTCGCTACGTGCAATAGAAGTGAGAGAAACAAAAACTATAAACACCAAACCACCATACAACACAACGTACAATCAAATTTTCAAACGCGATTTACTCAAAACTGTCAAATTGTCCTTACTGCGTTTATAAATTGCTTAACATGCTATACTGCCGTGCAATTTATAAACGCATTATAAATTGCACGGCACTATAGCATGTTAAGTATGTACATTTACTGACTGCTCTCAAACGGTGAAGGAAAAATTTTTAGGCGCATGTAAAGTCCACCAACCCGCACTGAGCTAGCGTGGTGGACTATAATCTGAACTCCCTCGTTGAGAGGGTAGGCCTGAGCCCCAGCAGTGGGGACATGTTAATAGGCTGTTGATGAAAAACTCAGCTTGCCAAAAGTTAATTAGATTGCAACTATACTCAGCTGCAATTAATTCGGGCGAGGAGACCTTTTTCATACAAACAAGATCACTTTGTGCCCTTAGATCTCCGTCATGGGACCGTTTGGGTGAGACGTGCTGATGACTGTCCGCAGTACGGATGGAGGGGGTCCAGAGAGCCATACACACCTCACTGATCAGACAAGCCGTTTTCACCATAAAAAAGTCGCAATCAAAACGATTTAAAATGGCATCACAATGTATGGAAAGCCGCATACGCAGGGTTCTGATTAGTCTGTGGTGATTACGGCTTGCCTGATCAGTGAGGTGTATACGGCTCTGGACCTCTCTATCTGTACTCCGGACAGCCACCAGCAGATCTCATGCCATCGTGACGGAGATCTAAGGGCTCAAAGTGATCTGTTTATATGAAAAAGGCCTTCCGACCCGAATTCATAGCAAAAGGCTGTATTTAATACTTTAGATTTTAAATGGGGGTGCAATTGTGATTAAACATTGCCTCATTCGTTCCACATCGAAGGGTCAGCCTTTTAACGATGTGATTTTTTTTTATCTGTCACTAATGTTGGTAGACGCTTCATATTATAAATTAATAAGGAATGTGCAGATGTCAATTGTGCGTCCATTATAATAATAATGTTTGGGCAAATTTACACACGGCTGTTTAGTCCCAAATTAAGCCGAAGCTTGTAAATGGGTACTCAACAACTGATAAACATACATCAATACTTTTAAATAAATACTTAAATACATAAACAAACACATTATTTGGTACCTAAATGTGATATAGAACAGAAGATACTGTAATTTCTAAAGACATTTTGCTAGCATTGAACTAGATTAAAACACATTGTTCTGTTTATCCTGTGTTCCACTAATCAGTATAATAATAATGTTTGGACATATTCACGCACGGCTGTTTAGTCCCAAACTAAGCCGAAGCTTGTAAATGGGTACTCCACAATTGATAAACATACTTATTATATATTTTTAAATAAAAACTTAAATACATAAAACTTAAATACCCAGAATCCGAAAACCAACAGACATGCTCATCACACAATATTGGTCCCGAGTGGGAATCGAACCCACGACCTCTGGCGCAGTAGACAGGGTTCACTACCAACTACGCCAACAGGCCAGCCGACTATGTGATAGAAGTACAGTCGCGGAATGAAAAGGTTCGTCACCTTAATGTCAGTTTTCGCTTGCACTAGTGCAATAATCAATTCTGCCAACATACCAGTACAAACAACAGAGCTGCTAACATTTCAATAAAATATTACACTAAGGCGCGTCAAGTGTACTTTGACCACAGTGCAGTTAAGCTAATAATAAGATTGTTTAAAAGCGTAACACACACAGCGCGGCGGCGTTGCGAAAGCGTTGCGGCGGCGAATCTGCGGAAAGCGAATAAAAAGCGGAGCCCTTCAGACAACATATACCGCTAGCGGCGGCGGCGCGGCGGCGGTTTGTATGAAGAACGCTCCGCACCGCGCCGCGCCGCCGCCGCTCTGTGTAGGGGTTCTCATACACTACAAAGGAATACAACGCGCCGCCGCCGCTCCGCAACGCCTGTCTGCGCTAATCTGTCAAATCAAAACGTCAAATCTGTGCGCGCGGTTTTGTCGCTTTCGCCGTCGCACCGCCGCCGCGCCGCTTTGATGGAAAGGGCTTCATACTATTTCGAACATTACAGAAAAAAACCGCAACGCTTTCGCAACGCCGCCGCTCAGTGTGTGTTCCGCTTTAGAAAAAGTACACCGTAATTTAAAGAACGCACCACGGTGCATCCAACAAATGTTATCTCGTCATGTCCGTTTTCTTTGACCCTTCACCTCTGTGTGCACTGTTAACTTCGAGGACACTCCGCCGCGCGGTGCGCTTCAATGTTCCTATGCCGTTGTTAGGTTGCGGTGTGCAGCGCTGTGCGGCGCGTTGTACGCAGTTGAGATAGCGTAGGTTAGGCAGAGGTGAGGGATTGTTGATTGGAGTGGCCATGCATTTGATTTACTATAAGAGTACTGTATACATAACAAAAGGAAAGAAGTTCGCGATTTAGATCAAGATACATTAAATGCAAGATGTCTACGAAGCGTTGTCTTAAGTTAATGCCTGCATACGCCAATGATTTGAATTTCTTTTGTGCGAAATCCACCAAAAACGGATTAGGGCGCTGGTGCCGATTCGGACTTAATTAAATTTAGGGCTTCTTTCACCACTTCCTGATATTGTTACAGATAGTAATCTTAGTGATAAACTAATCTATCAGATAAATCTGTGTGATAGACTATATAAAATATATAAGATATAGGCAATCAGATACCTGTATAACAAAAAAAAGAGGCTATCTGTCATATAACCTGCAGATAGGGTATCTGGGACTTTATCAGCAAGCGGTGTAAGAGGCCCTTAGTCTTTTTTGCTATTTTTTATCTGTAGAAATAAGAAAGAGATGGCATGAACTTTAGAACTGTTAAATTAGTTTAGTCCTGTCAGAGGGCATTTTAATTGCCATGTTTTAAGTTGCAATAGAAACCTGGTATTTTCTATTTTCTTGTGTCTGACAGGACTAAACGAATTTGACAGTTCTAAAATTCGTGCCATCTCTTTCTTATTTCTACAGATAAAAAAACGAGATACAATAAACTAGGCAAGTTTTGCAGGCCCCCTAACAAGATAAGATACGATTAACTAAATAAATGCCATTAAGCGGAACACAGACAGGGCGGCGGCGGTGCGAAAGCGTTGCGGTAATTTTTTGTAATTTTCGAAATAGTATGAAGCCTTTTACATCAAAGCGGCGCGGCGGCGGTGCGACGGCGAATGCGACAAAACCGCGCGCACAGATTTGACGTTTTGATTTGACAGATTAGCGCAGACAGGCGTCGCGGAGCGGCGGCGGCGCGTTGTATTCCTTTGTAGTGTATGAGAACTCCTACACAGAGCGGCGGCGGGGCGCGGTGCGGAGCGTTTTTCATACAAACCGCCGCCGCGCCGCCGCCGCTAGCGGTATTCCTGTCTGAAGGGCTCCGCTTTTTATTCGCTTTCCGCAGATTCGCCGCCGCAACGCTTTCGCAACGCCGTCGCGCTGTGTGTGTTATGCTTTAATCTTTTATTTACTAACCCACGCCGCCTTAGTTATCAGTTGTCTATAGCGACTGTATTATGGTCTCAGGAGCGATCCGAATTGCAAAGGTAAATGGGTTTAAGGTTGGTCATAATATGAAGTTGTAAATATGTTTTTGTTGCTTGTTAGATACAACTAACGAGATACAAAAACATATTATGTCAAGAATAACTACGTAAATACTTCGTCATGAACGTATATTTATGTTCAGAGTCACACCTACCATAATTTGTACTATATCTGTTTGAATGAACAAGTTTTATGTATGTGACACAGTAATTATTTTTATAAATAAATAAATAAAGAATTCCCAACCAGTTTTCCGCATCACGAAGTAAAAACTGATATTCGGATTTTCATTTAAATATGAATATTAATCGTATTATCTTATTCTTAGACCGAGGCGGCGGTTTAAGGCGTAACGATTCCTTCTGGGCCAGCCATCCCAACTCCTGAAGTAGTGGAGTAGGGCTTCAGACTGACGGCAGCACTTGCAGGGTGCTCGTTGCCGAGAGGTCGGGATCTATTATCAGACCCATTTCCAATCTGAATGCCCAGGTTGTCGGACAGTGTAGCAGCACGTGTTCCACTGTCTCGGTCTCCTGCAGACAACCTGGGACTGTGGACTGCACAGGGGAATGTCTGTGATGCCCCCAAGTTGTGCATGTGTTTGCAGTCTCGTATTACAATGCCAACCAGAAGTCTAAGGTTTCCTCGGAAGATGCATATTATGTAGGTGGACGGATAATTAGCAACAAGGCAGGATTTTTATACAATCGAGGTCACTTTGAAGCCATGGTTCTCCGTGAACGATTGATCGGGGCACGAACTGGTGACGATCATCGAGAGAGTAGATGGAGTACTTTTGGATCGCTGTAGATATCTAACTATTAACATGAGCCGTTTCGAAGCAGCATGCATCGAAGAAAAAAGTCCACAATATGGCATCAAAATGTACGAAAATCTTAATGTTAAGGAATCGTGACGATGCTGCTTCCAGACGGCTCACCTGATCAGTAGGATATCTATAGCAATCTGAAAGTCCTCCATCTACTCTCTTGATGACCGTCATCAGATCATGCCCCGATCAACCCTTCACGGAGAACCATGGCTTCAAAGTGACCTCGATTTTATGAAAATCCTGCGCTGTTTCTAATTATCCGGCCACCTATGTATTGTCCCCAAATCTACACTAGTAATTTCTCTAGTTGACGCTGTTGACAGTGACGTCGTATATTATTTATTTATGATTTAGATATGATATGTGCGTAAACTTTGCGGGTTGCACGTGACGGCTGGCGCTGCGTTGGAATTGGCCGTGTTTGGTTTGCTCTACGCACGCACAATCGTTTGATGCGCTAGTCTTGACTAGTGCCGCTGAAATCACTTAAGGCCTTGGGTTTTTACAGTCACACATTTGTGTATATTGTGATGACGATGTGTTATGTGTCATACTGGAGTAATGTCTAGAATACTCTTACTTTTTCGGCCTTTTAAAACTTACTTCACCTTTTACTTACTTAGCTTTACTTAAACTTACTTAGCTTTTGTCTTTTGCCGCCTCTCAAATTATTTATTTTATCATCATCATCATATCAGCCTGTAGACGTCCACTGCTGGACAAAGGCCTCCCCCAAAGATCTAAACGACGACCGGTCCTTCATTCATTAAATTCGCAATGGTGTCAATAAAGAGTACTCTTTCTTTTTTTCTTTTTCCCACGCTAACCTCATCCAGCCGGGTCCCGCGACCTTCACTAGATCGTCGGTCCACCTTGTGGGAGGCCTGCCTTATTTATTTAAATTATAATGATTTTGTATAGTTTCAGCCATTCTTGGGGTTTTGTTTTTCAATATTGTAGTAATTTGCTTAGAATTGTAGATAAGATAAAGTATTAAAAAACTCTGTTCTGTTATTATTTAGAATGAGAATCGGAGCCGGACACTTAAACACCATTACTTGTTAGCGAGCGTTGTTTTGTTTCACCCGACGATGTGTTGTATTATACAGAACAAGCAGCCGTATTTCCCGATCTTCGGCGAGCAGCACCCGCGGCCGCCGCGCTCGCGGCCCAAGGACGTGCAGGGCACCGTGCGCGCCTGCCAGGCCTGCCACCACCACCTGCTGCAGCAGTGGAACACCTACCACGTGAGTTGGCTATCCTTACATCATCATATCAGCCTTTAGACGTCCACGGCCTCCCCCAGAGATCTCCACGACGCCCGGTCCTGCGCTAACCTCATCCAGCCGGGTCCCGCGACCTTCACCAGATCGTCGGTCCACCTTGTGGGAGGCCTGCCCATATACACCATCTTCCGGTCCGCGGTCGCCACTCAAAAACCTTTCTGCCCCAAAGGCCGTCAGTTCTACGAGCGATCTGCCGTTATGATGTGATCGTAAACATAACAAAATAATCCTCACTTTCATCTATGCATATCACATTATAAGTTGGAAAGTAACTCTGACTGTTTGTTACCTTTTCACGCCTGAATCGCTGAACAGATTTTGATGAATTTTGGTGTGGAGACACATCGAACCCTGGGGCAGGACATAGGCTACTTTTTACCGCAGGAAAAAATCTTATCCCACAAGCCGCGGGCAACAACTAGTTCCTTCTACAACGAAAATCTTCTACAAACCAGAGTTAGAACAGTCAAACATTGACTCGTTACCATTTTAGCTAAATTCGATGTCAGTTAACTTTTCAGACTCTTTAACATACATTGTGCTAATAGGCGTAGGTATATTCGAAATGTAGCACTTTAAAGCGTAACACACAGCGCGGCGGCGTTGCGAAAGCGTTGCGGCGGCGAATCTGCGGAAAGCGAATAAAAAGCGGAGCTCTTCAGACAGGAATACCGCTAGCGGCGGCGGCGCGGCGGCGGTTTGTATGAAGTACGCTCCGCACCGCGCCGCCCCGCCGTCGCTCTGTGTAGGGGTTCTCATACACTACAAAGGATTACAACGCGCCGCCGCCGCTCCGCAACGCCTGTCTGCGCTAATCTTTCAAATCAAAACGTCAAATCTGTGCGCGCGGTTTTGTCGCTTTCGCCGTCGCACCGCCGCCGCGCCGCTTAGATGTAAAAGGCTTCATACTATTTCGAACATTACAAAAAATTACCGCAACGCTTTCGCACCGCCGCCGCCCTGTCTGTGTTCCGCTTAAGAAAGATTCTCTAGTACTCTATCTAGTAGATCTATTTTTCCTTACAAATTCAATTATTAATCGAAAAACAAAAGTTTTACAGGTTTACTGACATACCTAATTAAAGTATTTTGATGACACCTTTCCTGCTAATAAATATACATGTTACCCGCTACACACATAATTAGTGACTCACCACCCATCACCTTCTGCCCCTTTTATTAATGTATTGCCAGTGATTGTCCAAATTGATGACCCGTCGAATTCACCTCATAGTATTATTACGTTGTGTAATTTGTACGCGTTAGAAATAGAAGTACGCGTTACACCTCATTGTGACATGCGCGCGCGCATCGGGCGAATGCCTGTTGCTGCCGCGCCGTACACACATTTGCGTAATGTATTACATTCATGACTTGGACAACAATGTTTTTTTGCTTCTTGTTTCGGACTCTTGTCACGAATTAACCGCTGTACGCAGAGGTTATCCTTCTCCCCTCTCAAAGCAATAACTTTTGTTTAATTCGTTTTGTCTGATGGCAAGTAAGCGCTCGGCAGGGAAACATACGAAAAATGGATAAATGTGCAGTCAAATAGTGAAAATCATGTATAGGCAAAACGTATGTTTCTTTTCACTTGTAAGTATAATTTATTGGCAATGTAATCCGTCTGTGTTGAATACGTTACAAAGTAACCTTAATTTTGCCTACCCTATGAGGCCGGATTATGTGAATGATGAATGAATGTGTAAAAATGTACAACAACACTGCACTTTCCAACCCCAAACTAGGATTCCAAATACAGCAAACAAATGATTAAACGCACGTGATTATCACGTGCTTCGCTGAGAGTGCCTCGTTTACGTCACGAGCGCTAATCTCGATGAAATTGCGGCTATCTACAACAAACATAGTGCCTCTTACATGTTATTTTTTCATAATTGGCCTCTGTGTGTATGTTGGTTTATATTATTATCTGCGTGCCGTCTCGGGTCACGCCGTGGGCAGGAGATCAAATGGGTTGACTTCTCCAGATAGCGCGGACGGACTGCTGATAGGGATGTCTTGCTCCAGGCGAGTTCGACGTCAATGGATAAACAGCTTTGTGATTGACTAGCTTGTATACTCGGTGACACCTGCGTTTATGTCAAGTATCTCAATGTTAAAACTTTTCACCATACTACTTATTTTTGTCTTATATTTAGAGACAAATTGGGTTGCTGTTTTATGAATATCGAATCGACAGTGGTTAAATACATTTCAGAATATTCTGGTTACTAATTAAACTAAACATTTGAGATAAAAATAGAAACCAATATTTGTCTGTTAATTGGCTTGACCTGTTGCCTTTTGTATAGGTAAATTACTCGTAGCATCCGATCGACGACAGTCAATTTGAATAATTCACAAGTAATAATCGTGAACGCACGCTCAACATCGCAACCATAAACTCAACACCCACCTAATTTATTAATGCGTATTCCAAACACTTCGACACTATAAAACTTAAGACATAAAACACACTATTCAAATGCCAGCACCATGCAAATTGGCTTATTAAAAACGAGGAAAATTTAAATAAAAAAAACACGTGACGCGAGTTAAGAACATCCAGCTTTCACAAGACTCGATAAGGTCGTCTATGTAAATCGTACGGACACGAAATGTTTGCCGAAGTGATTATTGTCATAGAGGCTACCGGTTTGACCCAGAAAATTTATCGCGCCGCATACGGATGCTCGGAGTCAGTCGCGTACGACGGACGGCCGCGGCTGTGTTTGCGCACGTATGCCCCGCCTCGCACCGGCATCTGACTATACGCATTCCCCACATCCACATATCGAACAAAACCGATATCGTATCGATTATTTATCATTTGTGATTTGGAACTGATATACCCTCAGTGATTATGCGGTGCTCGTTGTGTGAACGTGAATTTGAAACATGTGGTACAAGGGCAAATACTTGGTTCCCGTAATAAGTGAGGTAGATATATTGTGAGTGAGTGTGTTTGTGTTGTGATCGTGAGAGTTTTGTGGTAATAGTGTTGTTGTCAAAGCAGGTCGGATCGAGAACTGGCATGTTGGAACGGATGTGTAAAACTGAGGAAAGGGCGCCCGTTACCGCTAAGGTATAGTTTATTGATAATAATCACTATATAATTTATTATAAAAATCAAGTCAACAGCATGCATATGCCAGTCCGAAAAATGTTTCATCAGCCTAACGATGACAACCACGCTAGCTGCATTATGTCGAGGGATCACGTTGTCTAATTGTAATCATCCTTTAAATATAGCCCTTTCCTTATATTTTAAACAAACCCTAAAATTTACATTTATATGATTAGTAGTCGATGATTGTAAGAGTATTATTAGTTCAATAACAAAAGGTTGTCTGGAAGAAATCGCTTGAAGCGATAACACCGCCTAAATTGTAACATCTATAAATGGTACCAGTTTTCAATTTCATTTGTGCAATAAAGTTTCACGGACTCAAATAAATGGAAAAGAAATTAAATTTTAAATAAAACAATAAAGTGTATTGTATTGTAATTTGATTGAACTCGGTAGTTCAGTAGTTCAATTTACAGGAATTTATTTATTTGATTGAGAAACTTAAACAGTTATCAAATATGTGTCAGCTTATTAAAAGTGTAATCTTATAAATGTGGTATTTCTGGTCAATAATCCTTAAAGGGAATCATTGATTAGTTTGATATTTATTACTGACAGAGTTATCTAAAGACTGGCCATAAACTAGAATCATTGGTAATGCCAAAAGGACGCACATTATAAAGTAATAATTATGACTTACATAATATGCCAGGCCCTGCGATCATAGTATTGATGATCGTAGGCCAGGCCAGCAATGTATGGTGATGGTGATCATTTGTTGTTATTGAGTTTGTTATTATTTTACTTATGTATAATAATAATAATTGTTTAATAAAAATGTTTTGACAAATTTACACACGGCTGTTTAGACCCAAACTAAGCCGAAGCTTGTAAATGGGTACTCAACAAATGATAATCATACATTTATACTTTTAAATGAATACATACAAACACCCAGAATCCGAAAACCAACAGATATGCTCATCACACAAATGTTGGTCTCGGGTGGGAATCGAACCCACGACCTCTGGCGCAGTAGGCAGGGTCACTACTAACTACTCCAATAGGCCAGTCTTCTTCTTTCTTTGTAACAAAACTCCTGTTGTAACAGCAAATACTATATTAAAATTGTGCAGTGTTTTGACACAGTGTACGAGGCTAGTAGTTTAAACAGGCGTTGCATTTTTTAATATTTTCAAAGTACGAAAGTCTAAAATAAACAACTATGTATTTATTAAAGAAGTCATTAATCTTCCGTTATCTTATCTCTCACGTGAAAAGTGTCAGTAGCGCTTTTGACAGCCGTATTACTTTCTTTCTCGTAAGTCAGATAATAAATAGTATAGACCTTTACCCACAGGCCTTTTGGCCTAATTGTTTTTATAAAGCTGACCTTGTGTTGACGTTTTTAATTTACGGTTTTAATTTAAGTTAGTTTACTTTGTAACTATTAATATTATTAATTCTAGGCCAAATGCTAGGTCAAAAGGCTACTTAATTTCAATTCGTTAGGCGCAATACTTTAATCCTTTAAAATACGAGGAAAGTTTGTTTTTATGTCCATTTAATCGATTTGGTTTAATGTGATCAGATCATAATATGAATATTTAAAGTCAATTAGTCGCTCTGGATTCCTAATCGGTTCGTTCTTAATGTATTAATTTTATTTATGGAGGCAAAAATTGATAAAATTGCCTATTTAAATGTTCAAAATACATAGCTATGTATAATATTATTGGTATCTTTAAAAGTCTAGGACTACATTCCAACGGAATGTATAAATTTTCAACACCTTGCCAAAAAGGATTTACATTTTCTGTTCGGAGCTTGTTGTGTCGGGTGAAAAGCCGAATGTTCAAAACTTCTCCAGTAACAGTATTCACAATTGTTTTTTTTATTAGCTTTTATGGTACAAGGTGCACTGTATCCTGCTTTTTATCTGAACGTGTTGCCGACTATACTTAGGTTTGTACGCTTTTAAACACAAATTAGTCACTAATTTGTTCACGTGAGAATAGACATAAGTCACACTAGTATCCCGCGGCTTCACCCGCGTAGAAAAGTTTTTCCCATGTACATTGTGAAACAGCGCGCTCTATGTAGGCGTTTTTTTACTTACAGGGTATTATCGGACGCCCCGCGACTTTGTCCGCTTTAAAAAGTAGCCTATATGTTATTCCAGGATATAAGCTATCGCTGTACCAAGTTTCATGAAAATCTGTTCTGTAGTTCTTGCGGGAAAGAGTAACAAACATCCTCACATTCAAACATCCTTACAAGATTTCGCCTTTATAATATTAGTAGGATTGAAATTTCTTTGGTACCCCAATACCAGGCGAATAGTATCACAATTGGGGCGCATTGCCCAAGCTATATGCTCAGGTGACTGCATGTGACGCACTCCCTCGCACGGTGACTATTTGCCCTCTCCCGTGCTCGCTTGTTTGCTTAGGTGTCTGTCGCCTATTTGTGTTACACGACCGGTGGTTCTCCGCGCAGACACTAAGGTTTTTTTTATAGTTCTCAATACATAAATATCTGTTCAGCTTTCAAACATGGCGGTGTACCTTCTTACGTAATGAAAGAGGTTGTATAAAATGTTATGTGTTGTTAAAGCAAACAATTATTCTCCGTAAACTTGTGCATCTCGAATCGAACTATCGTCAATCTCGTGGTCGTCGCAAGTACAAACCACTAGCTTACTTTCAAAATGACTTAACTTAGACTCAGGCCTGAAATATCCGTTTCCCTAAAATGTATTTTTTTCGGAAAATGTCTGCTATTCCAGAATGTGAGCACGTCTTTGCTACCCCTATCCAATAATCGTAATTTATACTTTAGCTTCTTCGATCATCATATAGTATTCCCGATCGCCGTTTAGCTCAGCATATTAGCTCTCGCTCAAACAAGAACATTTTTTGGTACATCCCGCTTCTATTTGTGATCAATTTTAAATATATCAACGTCATACTTATCTTATCTTAAATTTTTGAATCATGCGATTTTATGCAATATCTATCTATAAATAGTATGCTATAATAAAAGTCACTGACGAATATCTCGTCTTTCTTTGTTCTAATCTTGATCTTTGTACTGATTTTTTTCCAAAACGTTTGGTCTATTTGGAAACTAAGCCATGTTATGGTATACCTGTTAATTTTCTATATATCTTAACTTTTTACCCGTTATCTGGGGTTTGCGCTCCTGGTCATTGTAATCTTGTGCAGACTACGGCGCGGCGTCATATTTTTATTCTTTATATCTTCGTTGATTGTATAATATGGTCTTACTTATGCAGCTTTTCTCATCTGAATATTATTTGCTACTCAACGGTGGTCGCTTTCGACTCTATTTTAATATAATGGAGTTGTGTTTTCTTTTAAACTGTTTTTTTTACAGTTGTATTAGGTGTGTCGTAGCATTAATATCTGGTATTCTTTTTCTCTCTTACTAAGTGACCGTATCACCGCAGTCAGTTCTTTCAGCTTTTGTAATCACTGTAGGTATATAATATTACTGTATTTTTTCCTCCAATTATCATTTTTATCAGCATCTTTATCTTATCAACATGAACAAGGACCACTCACCTTTATCAATCTATTGACCCGTCGAAAGTTTGTATCGAGTATCGATATAGTATCGTTTGGATTTGCCAGATTATCGATATCGGCCGTTTGGTTAATGATAAAACACAGTTGTGTTTGCTAGTGACTGGGTCTGACGTAGTTATAACCCGTTTGATCCGGTTGGTTGAAATAATATGACGTAGTGTCAATATGTGTAGTGGCGTTTATAGTTTTACGGGATGAGTATACAATGGTGTTTCTGCATATAATAAAACAGTAAAGGTAGGTCTGTACATTTCATAAATACGAGATATGGAGATTGTAGAATATCATCACCATTAGATCAGCGTGTAGAAGCCACTGTTCGAAATAGTTCTTCTCAAATGCACGAAACCACACCCGGCCCTCCACCCTCCTCATTCAGCTGCGTCGTCAGTCCATCTGGTGGCGGGGCGTCCCACGCAACGCGGTCCGCGGTCTCCATTACAAAACTCATCTCTGACGGGGTAGGCACGAATGGGGAGTGTTCCGAGGAACTGTTTGGTCTGGCGCCAGCCACCAGTTTTCGCCATCGCACCGCGCGCCGTCAGAACACGGTTCACCCACATTACACAGATCCCTGGCGGACCAGCACTGTGCGCTTCTCGCGTTCTTTTCTGCTGCGCACGTGAAAAATGTGGCAGGACCTTCCCTCTGAGGCTTTTCCACAGCGCTACGATATGGGGTCCTTCAAGAAGAGAGTCAAAAGAGCTCTTCAACCTCGGCCGGCGCCGCACCAGCACCCCCCGGGTGTTGCGGATGTCTATAGGCGTCGGTGACCTCTTGACATCAGGAGGCCCGCCTGCTTGTTGCCCCCATAGCAATAAAAAAAGAAGAAGAACGGAGCGCCAAGTATCGCGATTCTGACACAGTATGCTCCTCACGTGTCCGTCTGTGAGCACCCGCTCTATCTGATCCTCATAATTATGTCAGTCCAGCTCGTCCCCGTAGTATTTGTGTGTATGTTAAACAAAATGACACCATTACTAATAATGATGACTTAAAACTACGCACGATTATCATTTTATTTTCCCATTGTTTGCACTGTGATAGCACACATTGTAACAATACCAATGACGTGTTTCTAAAGACATAATCTGACCCCGCGACCCGGCAAGAGCAGTGCCCTGAAAAACTGCGCCCGCCGCCGCAGATAATGCTGACATCAATACTGACCTCCAGTAACAATGCCACTTATCTCGGCTCGCGTACTATTGCTCACTACTTAGTAATTATCCTGCCTTTAAGAGGGGGAGAGATTTTCGTTGCATAAGAAAGCCTTTCATGTTCAATGACCACTAGGCGCATCATCATACATTGTGTGAAATTGTTAATTGATCTATTTTAAATATACAAAATCAGTGGATTCAATCATTTATTGGTAGTTAAAAATCTACAAATCTATTCAAATTATAAAATTAACATACTTAATCCAGCGAAAAGTTCGCTGACTTAATCATAATATTGTTAGTCGACTCCTTTGAATCGTCTAAAAAGTAATATTACAATGTTACTCACGTGAATTTGTTTTGTCGGGGTATAATTCATCATCATCATCAACAGCCTATTAATGTCCCCACTGCTGGGGCTCAGGCCTACCCTTTTAACGAGGGTGTTCGGGCTTTAGTCCACCACGCTAGCCCGGTGCGGGTTGGTGGACTTCACATGCGCCTAAGAATTTCTTCTTCGGCGTATGCGGGTTTCCTTCGATGTTTTCCTTCACCGTTCGAGAGCAGTCAGTAAATGTACTTAAGTTTCGAGAAAAAAACCCATTAGTACATGGCCCAGCTGTGGATCGAACTCCGGACGTTTCGATATGATAGGCCGCGTCTTATCCCCTACGCCACTGACGCTCGCTATAATTAAACTATTTATTATTAAACTGACGCTCGGGGCATAATTAAAATCTTACAATCTCATGTAAGATTTGATAATGATAATAGTTCTATTTTTAGTATCCCGTAAGTCTTCTATTCTATAATTTATGTTATTGGGAGTGGTAGTATTAATAATACGTTTTATTTTAATTCAAGTAATAAAATAAACCCTTGATATCAGAAACAAAACACGTAAAAATACTTAAAAATAAAATAATGGTTGATTCCATTGAAATTTTCACAAAACTTTTAAACCATTATTATTATTCTTGGTTACATTTCCTTTCTTTTTTAATATTGCATTGTATCATTTGAACTGAATAATTACGTAATGCGACTATATAAAAGACAATTGCGTATGCAATGCAATGTGAATAAGTAAAATAATATCTTATGTGTCATCGATTATTCAGTTTAAACCGCACAGATACAGACAGGGCTGGTTACAATCAAAATACCATGTTATAAAATTGTTTACAGAACATGGTCAGGCCTTTGAGTCGACCTTACACGAATATCTCTCCGATAAAGCGATGATTGTTAAGTAAATAGCACTGTTATAGGTCTGATGACCTATTATAAATCGAGTGACTCGTACAAATAGAACAAACAATTTGCTATAATAGCTTTGTTGATTAATAAAATGTGACGTACCACAAGGACATCACTTGGGCCCATTTAGGTTTATATTCTTTTGTACATTTATGTTATATTTCATACGTGTAGGTTGGTATTTTATTGAAGCAGAATATGTTTTCTTTTTGTTTTAGAAGTCAAATTCAAAATAAAATTATGTTATGTCTTAGTTATTTAGATTTTACTGAAGTACTGTTCACATTAATTCATTTAGTCGATACGTTTTGAAATAATCCCTTCTAGTCTTCAAGAGCCAAGCCTTGGCTTGTCCATTCTTGAACCTAGTCCTCTCATCTAAAATCTGGTGATATTGAGCTCATTGTATCTAGCTGGCCATCTCAAACAAATTGTTAGGAACAACATAGAGCTCGAATAGGAAAGCATCTTTAACATTGAACAAGTCTGCTTTTATCTCTCTTTCACTGTCACATGCATAAGCAGAAAGAAAGGGACAGAGCTAATTTTAGAAGTTTCAATTATCTGAATCAGACCCATTGAGACGCAAATATTATGCGTAGAACTCCTAATCACTATTATTATAATTTACGTCTGTCCGTAAGAGAGTGTATCTATGTGCTGACCCCCCGATCCGGGTGGTAGGCGATAGCCCGGATAACCTGTGGGGGTCACACGGTCCGCGTACACATGGACCGACCGATGTGAGTGCATGATCTACACTTATCTATCACTGAGGCGGCGCGTCTCGCTCTTCGTACAGACTATACCTATTTCGTTATTTTCCTGTCTCCGCTCGGCTTCTTGAATCCTATTGGTTGATACACACATGATCACCAGCCTGCACTGCTGGACATAGACTTCTCTCAAAGCGTGCCATTGCACCCGATCTTCGGTTCTCCGCATCCAGTCACTGCCAGCAGCCTCACGCAGATCGTCGCTCTATCCCACACTATGCTTGTCCAGTCGTGGTCTCCACTAGAGAACTACCTACTGTCTACCCCAGCGGTTGTCGGTTCTCCGACAGAAGTGACCAGCCCATTGGCACTTCAACGTACAAACTTTTTGAGCTATGTCACAGGAATTAATAAGCTACGTGCAAGCTTGTTACCTATGTATATGTAAATCTATGTAAAACAATTACTATAGCCCGTTATTTGTATGTACAATTTGTATACTAAAGTGTGTTTTTTGTTTTATACTAAAACGTGTTACAGTTTAGATTATAATCAACTAATCCGTGATATAGACTTTAAAATTTATTAAATACTCTTGATAAAATAAATGTTTATAATCCGGTCAAACTTCACTATCAGTTAAAGCGAATATTATTGATTGACATCACTTGATTTTGTATGATAACGATTAGTTTATAATATTTTATTATAATTTATCTTTGTCAAGTGTCAAGTAACCTGCTTTGTTCAGTCCGTAGAACACAAAGTTGAGTGACAACAAAAACTCATTATGTAGGTACATTTTTTTGACAAAATGAATTTACACTTTATGTATTCTGTGACTTAGATTCAATCGAGATACGATTAGATACAAAAAATATAAATATCATTTCATTTTGTCAAAGAAATTTACTTAGTTTTATCAACAGCGCAACAGCGATATGACGAAAATAGTACATCCTTTCATAAATAAAAAATATGAAATTAAGTTGGTTCTAAAAGTCATAATGACGGTCCCGGATTTGATCCGTTGACCTCACGAATGAACAGATTCAAACACCTGCACGCCAATCCTAGTTGGGATTAGATATGGTGGTTTTAAAAAATTTGTGTTAAATTGTATAAAAATTCCTTAATTTATTCTTGATTGATTGGTAAATTATCAATAGGTATACAAAAGTATTTAGATAAATGTAATTATCGTTCTCATATTTAGGTGGAAAGTATTAAATGCACTTGTTTTATTTATTTAATCTTGTTGAAATTTCCAACTAATTTGTCAGTTCTAAAATTCATGCCTTCTCATAATTATGCCCCGTATATAATTATGAGAAGGCATGAATTTTAACTTACACACGAACAAGTTTTATTTACCTTTGCCCGACGTTTCGACCAGGTTACACTGTGTAACCTGGTCGAAATGTCGCGTCGGAAAAAATCGACATTAATATCTATAGACTGTTAATGAATCAGTATCAACGTAAAGAATCAAAGATAGAACGAACAAGTTTTATTTACCTTTGCCCGACGTTTCGACCAGGTTACACTGTGTAACCTGGTCGAAATGTCGCGTCGGAAAAAATCGACATTAATATCTATATACTGTTAATGAATCAGTATCAACGTAAAGAGTCAAAGATAGAACGAACAAGTTTTATTTACCTTTGCCCGACGTTTCGACCAGGTTACACTGTGTAACCTGGTCGAAATGTCGCATCGGAAAAAATCGACATTAATATCTATAGACTGTTATTGAATCAGTATCAACGTAAAGAATCAAAGATAGAACTCTGGGCTTGGCTTAACAACAGGCTTGACTCTTAGTCATTAACTGATGGATAAAGTTGTATAATCGTCGTGAGTGTTATCTGTTGTCTTTCCCCTTATCTGTCAGTCGGATCGGGCAAGGTATTACCCCATTTCGGAGGCTTATCGGCGATCAGGTTAATAATTCCGTTTATCCAGCAATAAATCATGAATTGGACGCCGTGATAACGATATTTAGATACTAAATGTGGTTTTCAAATGGTTATTTGTATCGTGGAAAGCCAATTGATCGAGCCAAGTAATCAGCCTATAAAATGTAAATATACATAGGTCGGCTAATTAGAAACAGGACAAGACTTTCATACAATTGAGGTCACTTTGAAGTCATGGTTCTCCGTGAAGGATCGATCGGGGCATGATCTGATGATGATGGTCATCGAAAGAGTAGATGGAGGACTTTTAGATCGCTTTAGATATCAAACTGATTAAATGAGCCGTCTGGAAGTAGCATCGTCATGATTCCTTAACTTTAAGATTTTCATACATTTTGAGGTCATTTTTCGAGTTTTTTTCTTTATGACGATGCTGCTACCAAACGGCTTATCTGATCAGTTGGATATCTATAGCGATGTAAAAGCCTCCATCTGCGCTCTCGATGACCGTCATTAAGTCATGCCCCTATCAATCCTTCACGGAGAACCATGGCTTCTAAGTGACCCCCAATGTGTGAAAATCTTGCCCTGCTTCTAATTATCCGTCCACCTATGTATATGTATGTTGAGTACCCATTTACAAGCTTCGGCTTGGTTTGGGCCTAAACAGCCGCGTGTAACTTAGTTATTATAACTTAGTCATTTATTATTATAGTTTGAAGTAAATTGTTATCAACTCCCAGTGCCTACTAACGTATGTTTGTTTGTGTCGTCGTCAGATGCGCGGCGTGCCGGCCAACGAGCGCGTGTACTCGCTGCGCACGCGGCCGCCCTCCCTCCTCCCGCCGTCCCCCCTCAGCCTGGCGAGCTCCGGCGACAAGTCGTCGCTGGCCGCGCACACGCACTCCCCCTCGCTGGAGCCGCCCCCCGCCGCCGCGCCGCCCACCGCCTCCTTCGTGTGCTACGTGTGCGGCGTGGGCGCGCCCAGCTCGCAGCTGCGGCTCGTGTACTGCTGCCCCAACCCCGAGCGGGAGCCGTACTACCCCTTCATTACGACGCTCAAGCCGCACCCGGACGCCAGTCCCATTAGTCCGCAAGGTGAGTGTTGGGTGTGACGAGAAAGACAGATCATAAAAGGGTCGAAGTGTCGCCGGGTATTCCTGGCCCCACAAGATAAGATCACATAAAATGTTGACTTCCATCTCACTGTGAAGTAACAAGCTGATGTTTGCGCCGGGTGTTACAGGAATGGTCCAAATCTGCCTGTCGTGCAACAAGACGATCCCGCACAAGTACCCCGCGTACGGCGAGAACGGCGAGCCCAACACCACCGTGGCGCACAACAACTCGCACGCCAACAACATTAGGTCAGTTCATAACAACAACTCGCAAGCCAACAACATTGGGTCAGTTCATAACAACAACTCGCAAGCCAACAACATTGGGTCAGTTCAGTCACGTCACATTGGTTTTTTTTCAATGTAGGTTTTGACTTAGTTACGAAACCTAGGTCTCCTAGGATACCTAGGTCTTGTAACTAGGCCAAAACAGTTACTCTTCGGTTTGATTGAAGGTACTAAGAAACTATTGATAATCCTTCGATACAATAATTTAAAACTCCTATGCCTTGTTCCAAATCGGACCATAGGTTTAGCCTCCAGAGTCAATCGTGACGGATGGACGGACGGACGGACGGAATTGAGATGTTTGGTTTTTCGGTATGGGTTATCGATATAGAAACACATTTTTGCGAAAATTGGAAAAACTTTTTTCGCTATCACAATACTTCCTCTACTTACTTACTGGGATCGAGAAAGTAAAAATCGCACCTGTAAGTATACCAAAGTCTCAATTATTGAGAAAAACAGCAAGGTGTAAATATTGCGTTTCGTTCTCACCACCTCTTATTATGTAATTTGAAAGCTTTGCAAAAGTGTACGATGGGGTTGCCATGTCTAAAACCACCTAAGAAACAAAAATTTTATTTACAACGACTGCTTTGTGTATGTTGCAGGTTTAAGCCATACGACATCAAGTCATCTAGTTCTAGCCAATCAAATAAGAGAACGTCGAACGCGCTCTCGAGTAGTCCACAGAGTCAAATAGTCTCCGGCGAGAATGGCATGGGCCTGTACAGGTCAGTTTAGTGGTTTTGGAATGATTTCGATTTAATTTGGATTATATTTACGGCATACGATACTTGGCGCTCCGTCACGTCAAAAGGAAGATTTGTATGTATTTATGACATGAGTGCTGGAAAGAATTGCCGGGGACTCGACAAAACTTAACGGATTTTAATGATCCGGTGCCAAATAGATAAAAGTCAAGCGTAGTGTGGGACGCCCCCCGGCTAGATGGAGCGACGACCTGCGTGGGACGGCTGGCAGTGACTGGATGCGGAGAGCCGAAGATCGGGCTCAGTGGCGCGCCTTGGGGGAGGCCTATGTCCAGCAGTGGGCTAGTGCAGGATGATGATCTTTATGTAGCAAATCCAGGAAGTCAGCGCGAGCGAAGTCGCGGGCTAAAGCCAGTATTAAATTAAAAGTAAAACTTCATCGGGTAGTATTCGGATAGTAGGTATTCTTCGTCCTTGTGAGTTATTATAATCCGCATCGGTTAGAAATAGCTATAACGTGATCGCACCTGCTTCCAGATGTTACGTGTGCGCCGGGCTGTTCCCGCAGCAATCCATGGAGTGGCTCTCCACCACCGCTGAATACATGAACTCCCACGCGATGCACTTCCCGTGCCTGGCGTCGACGGGCGCCGGCGGGGGTGCGGGCGCGGGCGCGGGCAGCGCGGGGGCGGGCGGCGCGCGCGGCGGCCGCGTGCTGGCGTGCTCGCGCTGCGTGCGGCACCTCGCCAGGCAGTGGGAGCTCATGGACGCGGATAGAGTGCCCCTGGAGCATCGCAGGTGAGCTTTCTTGAGGTTATGTTGCCCTGGTACTTCAGACGGAAAAAGGAGTTGGACCACACCGAAGAGGAGATCTGTTTGTGTTTATGCTGTCCCTCTAATACATTTTTACCTACTTAATTTAGCTTTATTGGACGGTAGTATAAAGAGAACTCTATTATTTAGGCGGATTATGGAGAAGAGTGCCCTTGGAGCATCGGAGGTGATTTCCTTGTGGTTATATTGCCCTGGTACTTCCGAGGGAAAGAGAGTATGGACGGTGACATCTCTTTGTGTTTATGCTGTCCTGGTACATTTTTACTTACTTAAATGTAATTGGTGTGAAGACAGAGCTCCATCGAATGGAAGTATAGAGAGAACTGTATCATTTAAGCTTATGGAAGAGAGAGTGCCCTCGGAGCATCAAAGGTGAAAGTTGTTGGTGCTCGCTGATCGAATGTATTACTTAATTTCGGACGGAGCATATGCAGAGAGTGGGCTGGGCTGTTATGCTGGCTGCTGTGATGGAGATGAACATAAAAGTGAATAACCGCTGAGGTAGACGAGTTCTCGAGTGGAGACCACGACTAGGCAAGCATAGTGCGGGACGCCCCCCGACTAGATGGAGCGACGACCTACGCAGGGCGGCTGGCAGTGACTGGATGCGGAGAGCCGAAGATCTGACTCAGTGGCGCGCCTTGGGGGAGGCCTATGTCCAGCAGTAGACTAGTGCAGGCTGATGATGATGATGATGATAAAAGTGAATGGCATCTGTGAACGCATTCCGTTTCCGTTGGCAGGTACAACATCCCGTCGCCGCTGCCGTCCAACTCGTCGATGAACGGCGAGCGGGTCATCCCCACCCCACCCTCCACCACCTCCGACAGAACAGTAGCTAGCAATAGTGGTGAGTTACTGTGTTTCTACTAACAGTTCAGAGTGAACTGCGAGCTCATACAAATGTTAGGAAATGCGAGATTTTTATTGCTGGTTGCTATTTCTCGGCCAATTTTTGAGATGTTTTATAGCCTATATGTTGGCCAGGGATATAGACTATCGCTATACAAAGTTTCGTCAAAATCCGTCCTGTAGTTTTTGCGTGATGGACGAACAGACAGACAGACGAAAATTCCAAAAGTTGTATTTTCGGCCTCGGTTAAACATGATACGATATACGACCACATCTTGCACAACTTTCTTTTGGTATAAATCGTATTTGCAGTATCTGACCAGAAAGCTCACTAAGCGGGCCGCGGCAGTAATGTACAATTTTATTATACATAGGTGGACGGATAATTAGAAACAGGGCAAGATTTTCATACAATCGGTCACTTTGAAGTCATCGTTCTCCATGAAGGATGGATCGGGGCATGATCTGATCACGGTCATCGAAAGAGTAGATTAAGGACCTTTAGATCGCTGTAGATATCCAACTGATCAGATGAGCCGTTTGGAAGCAGCATCGTCACGATTCCTTAACTTTAAGATTTTCATACATTTTGGTGCCATTTTGCGGGTTTTTTTCTTCATGACGATGTTGCTTTCAAACGGCTCATCTGATCAGTTGGATATCTATAATAGCGATCTAAAAGTCCTCCGTATACTCTCTCGATGAGCGTCATCAGATCATGCCTCGATCAATCCTTCACGGAGAACCATGGCTTCAAAGTGACCTCGATTGTATGAAAATCTTGACCTGTTTCTAATTATCTGTCCACATACGTATGTGTTCAAATTTTTCAAATTCAAATTCAAAAGTATTTTATTGCATGTAAGTACACTAGGTACATTTATACAACGTCAATTTTTTATCTACCACCGCCTCCAAGGTGTTATATAGAGCTGGGAAGAAGAAGCGGCGCAACAAACTTCCGCAACACATCTTTTAAAATCAAGTTTGTACATAACATTATTTTGTAAAGATTGTGCGAGGCTGAAGTAACATTAACACCAGGCATCTTTGTCATTTAGATAATCGACTGTTTTATAATAAGCTTTCTTACAAAGTTGTTGTTTAATGTGAGTCTTAAATTTTCTGTCATTCATATTTAAATAAATAAATAAATAAATAAATGTTTGGACAAATTTACACACGGCTGTTTAGTCTCAAACTAAGCCGAAGCTTGTACATGGGTACTCAACAACTGATAAACATACTTAAATACTTTTAAATAAATACTTAAATACATACAAACACCCAGAATCCGAAAACCAACAGATATGCTCATCACACAAATGTTGGTCTTGGGTGGGAATCGAACCCACGACCCCTGGCGCAATAGGCAGGTTCACTACCAACTACGCCAACAGGCCAGTCAATTTAAGATTTCTTCTGGTAGTTTGTTGTAGAAGCGTATACATTGCCCCGTGAACGATTTACTGACCTTACTAAGCCTTAACTGTGGTGGTACAAGTTTGTTTTTGTTTCTTGTAACATAAGCTGTGTTCATATCACAGTGCCTCAAAAAGAGAGATATATTTTTGCGGACATACAAAATATTCTCAAAAATGTATTGACTGGCAACGGTTAATATATTAATTTCTTTAAACTTTTCTCTTAATGATTCTCTACAACGTAGATTATAGATTATAGAAGGTTTATTTATTGTTTGTTTGCTTGCAGCGTGCACGTCGATCTACTGCTTCCTGTGCGGGCTGCACTCGGACTTCACCCTGGCGCGCATCCTGTACGGTCAGCCGCAGGGCAACGCGCCATACTTCCCCTGCCTGCTCACGCACCAGGTACGTGCCTCAGTATGTACCTACCTTTGTTATTATACTACATCTCCACTATAATACCGCCTAACTACGTAGCTCCCAACTGTGTATGTACTTCCATATTCGTACGGATTATAGTACCCGTAAATCTTTTTGGCGGTTATGTGATGTTGACCGAATCCCGCGCTTCACCTAGCTCACCTCGTCTTCACTAAAGACGCTCATTCAATTTCAAGATAATAAGATGGGATAAGAAGGGTGTGATGTATGATATCAAAGAGCGTCAGTGGCGTCGGGGATAAGATGCGGTTCTCATATCGAAAGGTCCGGAGTTCGATCCATGTACCAATGGTTTTTTTTCTCGAAACTTAAGTACATTTATTGACTGCTCTCAAACGGTGAAGGAAAACATCGTGAGGAAACTTGCATACGCCGAAGAAGAATTTCTTAGGCGCATGTGAAGTCCACCAACCCGCACTGGGCTAGCGTGGTGGACTATAGCCCGCACGCCCTCGTTGAGTGGGTAGGCCTGAGCCCCAGCAGTGGGGACATGTTAAGGCTGTTGATGATGTATGATATCATCATCATCAACAGCCTATTAATATGTCCCCACTGCTGGGGCTCAGGCCTACCCTCTCAACGAGGGTGTTCGGGATGATATCGTCTGTAAAATACTTGTGTTTGGAAGCATTTAATGTTTATAATGTTTGGACAAATTTACACACGGCTTAGTTATTGACAGTGAATGTTTATTGACAGAGTCATCCGAACGCCGAGCAGTTGCGGGAAAACGGGTCGGCGCTGGTGTGCACCTTCTGCTACCACTCGCTGCTCAGCCAGTGGCGACGGTCAGTAGCATAGATTTAGTATATTACCATAGATTTGCAATCAGCGTATAGCATGAAATAGCAATAGTCTTTTACCCCAATAATTTGAGAAGACGCTTCTTTTATGGTGGAGTGAAACTGAACAAACACTATCTATTTTAGTCGGACTGTGGTTTACCCCAACAAAAAATTCGCATACGTAGAAAGAGATAGAAGATATTATACCTGTCTAGCTTACTCTTACCGCACACACCGCGGCCGCCAACCAAAGAGATCATAACTCTATGGTAGCAACCCAGCAAAGAAGATAAAATACTAATATACAAACTCTTCACTAATTTGCCACCACCCAATCTTAACAGTATTGTGCATGCTTGCTTGGTTGCAGGTACGAGTCTGTGGGCGGGTACCCGCCAGAGCGGCGCGCGTACAACACGCACGACTACCACTGCCACCTGTGCGGCATCAAGACATACCGCAAGCGGGTGCGCGCGCTGCCCATCAAGGTAAGCTCTTTAAATAAGAAAAAAAAAGGTATTACATGTTTTGCATTCTACCGCGTACCGAGAACATCTTACGCGATTTTGCGTTTTTCAACAGACGAAAACAAAAGGAGGTTCTGAAGTCGACCCGTGTATTTGTTTTTTTTTTTGGGACAAAAGCTTAAACTAAGCATAAAGTAGCTTAACCCTTTGACTCTCAGCCTACTACATATAGTAGGATGACCGCTAGCTAGTTATTCCGCCGGGTAATATGTCATAATATACTGACATTGTCCTTGACCTTGTAAAAATGGCAGTTTTTTGAGTGACGAATGTCAGGGTGTCTTGAGTGACGCGATATACGTCCGGTCAGAGTTTAAAGGGTATTGCGCACTGAATCCCCAAACGGTTAAGTACTAAATAAATACCAAATACGAAAATGTAACGTACCCTGTTGCATGATCAATAAAATTTTTCATTTTCAGTAGAAGTAACCTGACTTTTTCATTTTCCCATAACTGCTGGCTTAAATTTATTTTTATTACTTTTTTGTTGTTTTTGATGAATGAATGAAATTATTTATTAGACGCGAAATTATTTATTTATAGTAAGTATGTGAAATTTATAAAAATCGCATTTTTGTTTCAGGAGTTCCCATTCTTAGTGCAAAGGCGGACTGAAAATTCATTATTATTAGAAAATGGCGACTTCGCTGTAATATGTTTAGACTGTTATGAAAGCTTAAGGTACGTCCTCTCTATTATTATACATTTTAAGTAAACAATTTGCTTCCACTGCATCTGATGCATTTATATTTTAGTGGATGTAGTTGGCTATGCGCTCGCATCACATCGTCGTGAGTTCGAACCCTGGCTCGTACCAATTTTCGGAACTTAAGTACGGTTTATTATTATTAAAGGCTTTTCAGTGAAGGAAAACATCGTGAGGAAACCTTGCGTACGCCAAAGATTAATATATAAGGCGTATGTGAGTGAAGTCCACCGTAATACGAATTGGGGTATTGTCACAGTGAACGAGAGTGAGGAAACTACTACTCAGCAACTATAATGAGCAAGGAGATTCGAACCTCTTTTGTCGCGCGCGCGCTCCCTGTGGAGATCGCATCTTGCAAATTTAGTATGGGAAACGATGAAAAATTCTGTGTCAAAATCAGGGTGGGTGCGGACAAATGACGCGGATTAGCGGGAGGAAGTTGCTCATACAAATTTATATGGAGATTGAAAATGAGAATGTGTGAGTGAGTATCAATTTCGATATACATTTGGCACGATTTTGGCAACCCCTAAAATGATTTTTTTACCATCCATATGGGAGTAGCTTTTTTTTAAAATTCATGATAATGAGTCACTCCGCGTCTTCCGCTTCCGCCTACGTCGTCGCCCCGCCGTGATAGGTACAGAGTGAAAAAACGATTGAGAAAGTATTGAGCGAAAGTGTGGAATTGAATTATTATTTATTTACATTTTCAATAAAAAATAAAACATTTTGTAAGAAGCAGTTAGATACATAAAGAAATCTTCATCTTTATCATCATTTGTTAATGGCACGACGTCAATTATGTCCGACCTCTCACATTTATGCGGACGGTACTGTCGCGCCATGACGAGAGCGGGCGGGCGAGGTGGGGAAGCGGGAGGCGGAGGGAGGCCAAGGCCGAGTGACTCGTTTCAGTTGCCGGGTAGTACATACAAGCGCTCTGAAACGTTGAAAGTTGCCGCACTCTGGCACCGTTGGTAGACACGTGTAACAAAACAGTATACTTACATGTTCAAAATGTCAATTTTAGACAAATTCACACGGCTGTAAATACGAAATAAATTTCATAATACGAATATCAATCAATTTTATCTTATCATAGTTGAAATTCAACGTTAGTGAATTCTTTGACACAGTATAATTCTTTATTCCCGATTCTCAAGTTTCCCGGGCCGTAAATTGAATTAAAAACCAAGGTATGTGGTCTGTTAGAACGCAGGCGCAGGACTACGAGCGGCGCGGCGTGCCCGTGGAGAAGCGCGAGTATAACTGGCTGCAGCAGCCGCCGCCGCCGGAGGACAGCGCGGACGTCACCATCGCCAGGCTACCCTCCGGCGACAGATCCGACAAACTGGTACGTTTTTTAAATGGATTTTACGGCCCTGGAAACGAAGTCCTTCTAGGCCATAACATCAACAATGTCTTGCTATGACTACATTTCTCTCCTTCTGAGAGTGCACTGGTAGGTATTTGCCACATGCTTCATAAATTTATAGTTTTACGGAGTGCGACCAAGCGGGAAATGCCAGAGAACTTTTTGACGTCATTGTCAAATGAACCATATCACGATAGCCTAAAGAACAAAATCGTATGAATGACTTCTATCTCGAGGCGTGAGGCCATTCATACGATTTTGTTCTTTACTCTATTAGTGATATGGTTCATTTGACAATGACGTCAATTGTAAGAAGTACAGACAAAATGTACGCAATTTACAAACGTACATACACAAATATAGGAAGAGGAGGATCTGGACTGCTGGATAAAGAGAGGGGCGGGGGGGGGGAGGGATTTGCCCAGCGGTGGGACAGCTCAATAAAAACCAAATAGTTTTTTTTTATATCATCTTATCTTTAGGCACGTAGAGTGCACTTAGATACGTATAATAATATTATTAATTATTTGTGATTTATTTACATAATGCTAATTCCTTATAAAATAAAAATAAATAATCTATTGAGTACATTGTAACAAAATAATAACATTAAAAAATAAAATAATTAAATTATCTGCTGTATAGGGGCATTTGTCATCAGAATTAATAAATTTAAGTCATATTCATAAATTCAGTCAGAGTATAAGGCTCTTTGTCAATTAACAACTTTTTACAAGTTGTCTTAAGGGTTCTATTATTACAATCGCCCACGATATTCGATACTTGGTTATAGAACTGCACACTTTTATTAATAAAACTTTCGAATTTTTTTGGTAGTCTACATGGAATTGGGATCAGTTTATCTTTACTTCTAGTGTTGTAGTAACTGAAGGTTGTTTTGATTTACTGTAATAATGACCAATCTGAAAAATGCCCAACGACCATGCTCGATCTGAAAAATGTCCAATCTGAATTTGTGTGTGCGCAGATACCGCAGTCGCTGGTGATATCCCGCAGCTCTTCGAAGCGCAACAGCCCCAAGCAGCCGGCGCTCGCGGACCGCCGGCTCGCACCCGCCAAGATCGAGAAACCGGACCAAGGTGAGTGCCAGCCGCCGCCAGCTTCGCTTAGGGCGCATTCGCGGCCGTTACCTTTCTGCCAAATTGTGTGTACGCTGTACTATGAAATAATGTGTGTGTGTGCGTGACTCGTGTAACGACGCTGTTGTCAGCTCTTGCGTCTAACACCAATCCCCCCCCCTCCTATTTCAACAAATGTTCGAAAAATTTCTACGAGATATTGGGGCATATGTAACTCTAGTCTTATTCCCCCGAGGCTTAGGGTCAAGACATTTTTAGAAACAGATATTTTACGTCGTGTCATGAAGAAGAAACCCCACAAAATGGCATCAAAATGTATGAAAATCTTAACTTGAAAGTTAAGGAATCGTGACGATGCTGCTTCCAAACGGCTCATCTGATCAGTTGGAGCGATCTAAAAGTCTGTCGAATGCCGTCATCAGATCATGCCCCGATCAATCCCTCACGGAGAACCATGGCTTCACAGCGACCTCGATTGTATGAAAATCTTGCCCTGTCTCTAATTATCCGTCCACCTATGTTTATTAGGAAAGTATACATCTTAAACCTGGGCGACCGTTTCTAAGGGGCGTGAGTTTTTCATAAATTATGACCGTTAATTAAACCCATTCCTTATTATGTGCCACCGTCGAGTCACGCAATTTTCAATCTGTGGAGTTCATATTACAATACGTTTAAATTAGGTCGTGACAACAACTTGAAACCACCTGTGGAAGGCTTTTAAGTGCCCTCCCCCGTTTTGGGGAGATACAGTAGCCACTGGAGTGATGTATTTTTAATGCCTGAGACAATGTTGTCTCTGAGAGACACAGAAATCGTGACAGTTTCATAGTTCTGTGATATTGGGGCTGTTGATTAATTTAAGTCATAAAATTTTCGTTTTTGCTAAATATTTATTATTGTTAATTATATATTCATTATATATTATATATTAATAACTTATTCGTGTGTAAGACCCGTAAATAATTATATAATTATGAATACAAAGCGCGAAAGTCTAAAATGTACTATTTATTATTGTTATTTGTGAAGAGTGGCTGTTTCAATGCCCACCTAGCCTGGTACCACTGCGACCATTACTGATCTAAAACGATCGCCGCTACACTATAGTTCAGTCCGAAGCTTTGCATCAGTAAGAAACTTCAGCACGCTTTTGGCACTGATTGTTATCCAAATAGTTAACGGTGATGTTGGGGCTATTGATGTTTTGCATATCGACCAGTCATAATTTAGCGATATTATTACGATAAAAAAAACGTTAATCAAATTTATAACCGGTAATGCCTATAAATATCTACCGGTTTTCTCCAAAAACCGGTTGCATTCGGCTCTGTATCTCGCGTAGTCTGTGCCCCCACCCGAGTGGGGTGGTAAGCCAATACCGCGTGCACTTAAGACGGTATCCGTTACGGCGGCGGGCGCGCCCTCCGCCGGGTCGCCATGTTTCTTCACTCCTCCTCCGGGATGTCATACCGCTTAGATTGCAAGTGCTTTGTTTTTATTGTTATTCGTTTACTTTATTTTTATTTGTGGCAACCCTTCGCATGATTATGGCAATGGTATCAAAAAATATCTCGGCTGTTCTTGGGCTTTTTTCACTAACATCCGCTAGGCACTACGATCGAGCTGACCACTTTGAAATTGAATATTTTTATTTCTTAGTAAACATTCAGATAGACTAATTGACTAATAAATAATGTATGAACGTTAGCTTAGTTAAATTATCTGACGGTTTTCAACAAGAAGTTTCAAATCTCTTTGGTCGCGCGCGCGCTCCCTGTGGAGATCGCATCTTGCATATTTAGTATCGGAATATAGGGTGCCGTTTACCGGGGGGGTGCGGACAAAGGAAGCGGAGTAGCGGGAGGAGGTTGCTAATACAAATTTATATGGAGTTTGAAAATGAGAATGTGTGAGTGAGTTACAATATTGTAATCCATATGATTTTGACACCCATAGGATGCTTTTATTACTCATCCATATAGGATTGGCTAAATTTTTTGATTCATGGTTTTCAAAGCGGTTCTCTTTTATTATTAACCTTAACTTAATTTTATTACTGACATTAACGCCTGCCTGCAGAGGAGTGTGTGGACTTTTTAAGAAAAATATTTTTTTTCTCGAAATTGTGGGAGGAAAAATATGTTTGGTAAAAATATTCGCTCCTGCAGAGTCCTACGTTCGAGCTATGAAGATGTTTTGTAAGCACTTTCGGTCGGTGTTGATTCTTGAATAATAATAATAATAATGTTTGGACAAATTTACACACGGCTGTTTAGTCCCAAACTAAGCCGAAGCTTGTACATGGGTACTCGACAACTGATAAACATAAATAAATACTTTTTAAATAAATACTTAAATACATAACACCCAGAATCCGAAAACCAACAGTTATGCTCATCACACAAATGTTGGTCCCGGGTGGGAATCGAACCCACGACCTAACCGACGAATGTTTACAATAATTCGTTTACAAGTTCCTAAATCTATACAACTCTTAGTTCAATCGTGCTTCCTCTTGTTATTTTTCGCTCAATGTCTCTTACACGTGACGCTAGTGACGTCACCCAATATAAAAATCAATTTCTCCACCAGATACTCTCGCCAATGTAATTTTAGAGCTTAATAATGCCTATAACGTATATACGGAATTATATTGTTGTCGCAAATTCAAACTAAACTGCACAATTCAAAACGACGGACCACCTCATACCCTTACAAGGTAACTTGGGCAGTTTCCGCCGAGTGAATAGAGATGATATTAAGTTTCCGAGTGATGGTGAGTTGTGGCGTTTTGGTTTCGGGTGTTAGACGATGAGAGGAAGCGGGGTGTATCACAACATATTGGCATTCGCATAGATTGTCTGTGGGCGGCGCAAGGTGTGGGATGCGGGAGGTTTTAGAGAATCGTCCAAGAAGGTACATTTTGCGAACGTAGAACCGTGATAGTGATAAATATTGGCTATACATAGGTGGACGGATAATTAGAAACAGGGCAAGATACAATCGAGGTCACTTTGAAGCCATGGGTCTCCGTGAAGAATTGATCGGGGCATGATCTGATGGCGGTCATCGAGAGAGTAGATGGAGGAGTATTAGATCGCTATAGATATCCAACCGATCAGATGAGCCGTTTGGAAGCAGCATCGTCATGATTCCATAACAACTCAAATCAAAATTAACTTTTAGATTTTCATACATTTTGATGCCATTTTGCGGGTTTTTTCTTCATGACGTGACTTGAAAGAGTGCCACCACAAATAATAATTGGTAGATTTTTTCCTCGCGCACCGCTCGCACATCTCTGGTGGAAAAGCAGCGTAAAGGCAAAAAAAGCGTGCGTACAAACCCGCTCTCGCTGGCGGCTCACTTTTGTCCCAACCGCCAACGCCACCCTTTCGTACAGAAGTTGACGTCGTATTATAGCAACGTCTGTATTGGAATTGATTCGCGTCGCCGTTTATTGTGTTTGGCTTTGTTGTGCTTTCCGACGACGGGGGCGAAACTATACGAGTCGCTGTTACGTTGCCAGCGGCAGGCCACGGGTTCGAGGAGTGCTGGTAAAATCCTACCGACTGCGCCAAGTTGTATCTTTAATGGTTCTGTGGGTACAATTTCCTCGCGAACGAAGCCGCGGGCAACTGCTAGTTAAACTATACTTGGCGCTCCGTTCTTTCTGCATACCCCGCCAGGGATATAGCTTCAAGACTATAACGTATGTCAAACTAGAGGCTGAATTAATTTGCAATAGACATATATGGATTTGTTGTGCTTTCCGACGATGGTGGCGATACTATTCGAGTCACTTTAACATTGCCAGCGACAGGTTCTGTGGGTACAATTTCCTCGCGAACGAAGCCGCGGGCAACTGCTAGTGTTTTTAGTACATGTAAAACTATACTTGGCGCTACGTTCTTTCTGCACACCCCCCCAGAGATATAGGGAGAAGACGATAACGTATGTGAATTGAATTAAATTCTTGTAGCAGCAGACAAATCTATCAGCGTTTGTTAATGTCGCTCAGAGTCCAATGTTGAGAATATACCTTCCATAAAGGCCGGGTTAAACAGAGCGTTGCAGCGCAGCGCGTTGCGTAGCACGTCACACCGGCCAGTTATCGCGACGTGCTGTGCCGCAACGCAATCGCCGCACGCGGTGCGACGTCAACTAATGAGAGCCATACGATTACAACGTCACCACGTCAGCGTTGTCTCAGCTACGCGCGGATCCGTGCGTCAAGCCGCGCAGCGCTGTGCAGCATCGTGCGTTGGTGTGTCCTCTCCCATAATATTCCATTCATTTACAACGTCACAAGCCGTGCTGCGCTGTGCTGTGCTGCACCCGGTTTGACCCGGCCTTAACGCGGAGCCATCACGTCTGGTTTCCTGTTTCAAATTCAAAACTTTAACACGGAAAATTCGTGAGTAATAAGTTTCTATAACGAGCTCCTCTAGCAAAGTTCGGAGACATGTAAGTACCTACGTTAGAAGGGAAGTTATTTGTAGGTACAGTACATTAGTTCCTCTGCAATACATTTTCTGTTCGCTCTGCTTCTACGAACTTTATCAGGGTTGTCATGTGACGATTCTATTTCAAGACGAAGTTCACATTTTGAATTGAAACGGTACCCTTTCCATGTTTTACAATTTTACATTTCACAAAGTTTTTAGCGTCAGTTGCGTCGGGGATAAGACGCGGCGTATCATATCGAAAGGTCCAAAGTTCGATCCCCGGCTGGGCCATGTACCAATGGGTTTTTCTCGAAACTCAAGTACATTTTACTGACTGCTCTCAAACGGTGAAGGAAAACATCGCGAGGAAACCTGCATACGCCGAAAAAGAAATTCTTAGGCGCATGTGAAGTCCACCAACCCGCACTGGGCTAGCGTGGTGGACTTTAGCCCTAACGCCCCCGTTGAGAGGGTAGACCTGAGCCCCAGCAGTGGGTACATGTTAATAGGCTGTTGATGGTTTCGGTAAATGATAATTAGTGAATATATAGCTATGAAAAAGGTGACTTGCCGTGTAATCTTCACTAAATCTGTTAATTAAATAAATTTAAACTCGGTAAGTTCCAAATTTGGTCCCAATCGGACCAAAGGTTTAGCCTCCAGAGCCAAGCGTGACCGGACGCACGGACGGAATTAAAGTTTTCGGTATGCATTGTCGATATAGTAGAATACATTTTCGCGAAAATTGGGAAAACTTTAATTTTTCGCTGTTATTTGATGTTATTTGAAAGTCAACAAACAGTTTGGTTTAAACTTCAATTTATTCCATTGTTGGTAATCAAAAATATTATAACCACACAGCAATAAAAATTAAGCTAGGTACATATAAATTATTTAACATTTAAGTTAAATTTATTTAACACAAAATATTTAAGCTAGGTACGGTAGACCGCACGTCAGTGGAAACAAAACCAATATAAACTGGTCTCTCATAGTATTGAAACTCCCTGAGACTGAACTTGTACTGAACTTGAGCTGGCCTAGCCTATTGGCTAGGCCAGCTCAAGGTCGAAGTGTTACCACCATAGAGTTAGTATACTAGCTACCTATAAAGAGCGCATCGCTCATTGGCCATTGTGCCAAGTGTAAGCAGGTGTTCTGTGGACGCTTCTATATAGATTTTTTCTAGATCGTTCTTTTCCGTGAATCGTGTTTACAGCTTGGCACTGCACATTTCACCATGATTACTCCAAATCTAAATAAATACCGGCGAGAGCAACAATCGGCGCTGCTGGCGTGTTGTGACTAGTAGCGTCGCCCCGAACATTTCGAGACTGTTCAGACCCGTGCTTGCAGTTCAGACTTGCTAACGCGCGCTCTATGTATACTAACAACTCTCTGGTTACCACTGACGCGCGGTCGACTGTACGTCACTTCTGTGAAATACATAACTTCCTTATCAATAAGTGGAATAGAAACAGAATTAGTATTGTCAGCGGAACAGTGGGAGCATCCGACAATAGAGAGGGGGGGAGGGTTCAATCCCGCGCCCGCCGCCGGTGAGTCGGCGACGGGGCGTCAAAGCCGGGATTATTGGAAAGCCATTTGTGGCGTTACAGGGGTGGTGGGGCCGGGAGGGTAGGTGCGGGGCGCAGTCGCAGCGGCAAGCGGGCCGGGTAGCGGAGCGATTGCAACGCGCAGCTCGTGTATGATGCGTTTTTCCTTAGCTGTCTTATGATAACAAACGCTTTTGCGGCTGAAAGCTGAATGTACGATAGACGATGTTCATAAGTGGACCGCAAAGTTTAAATGGTAATACAAACTTGTTTTTGCTGCTAGCGTTTGTTTTCATAAGACATGTGGGGACACAGGATATTGCTATCCCTTTCTAGAGCTAAGCACTTCTGTCAACAGTCACCTGTTGAGAGCAAAAGTTTGTCATTATTAATATTTACAAACTTATGCTCCAGTTTGTAAATATTAATAATGACAAACTTTTGCTCTCAACAGGTGACTGTTGAGAGAAGTGCTTAGTGCAACAGTCACCTGTTGAGAGCAAAAGTTTGTCATTATTAATATTTACAAACTTATGCTCCAGTTTGTAAATATTAATAATGACAAACTTTTGCTCTCAACAGGTGACTGTTGAGAGAAGTGCTTAGTGCAACAGTCACCTGTTGAGAGCAAAAGTTTGTCATTATTAATATTTACAAACTTATGCTCCAGTTTGTAAATATTAATAATGACAAACTTTTGCTCTCAACAGGTGACTGTTGAGAGAAGTGCTTAGTGCAACAGTCACCTGTTGAGAGCAAAAGTTTGTCATTATTAATATTTACAAACTTATGCTCCAGTTTGTAAATATTAATAATGACAAACTTTTGCTCTCAACAGGTGACTGTTGAGAGAAGTGCTCAGCTCTAGAAAGGGATAGCAATATCCTGTGTCCCCACAGACAGCTAAGGAAAAACGGAATGTAGGTGGACCGACGATCGGGTGAAGGTCGCGGGACCCGGCTGGATGAGGTTAGCTCGGGACCGGGCGTCGTGGAGTTCCTTGGGGGAGGCCTTCGTTCATCAGTGGACGTCTACAGGCTGATATGATGATGATGATGTACGGTCCTTGGGATGAGAGTGGCTTTCCGGGCGCATATTGCGAAGGTGAAAGTTTTGTGGAACTACCCACAAGTTGCCTTGAAGTAGTAGGCACTGGAGGTGCACACGACTCAACTAAATTTTGTCTATTGTGCTCTTATTTAACTGTATAGAAATAAGAAAGAGATGGCATGTATTTTCGAACTCGTAGAGAGGTGAAACACGTGTCGATTTTATATTATTTTATGTTGTTTTATACAGTATATTTTTCGCTAGTATTATTATTATTTTGTAATTTATAAATTAGTAAATTTTGACCAAAACATTTTGTTTAGAATAGTAATTTGCATGATATTATTTATAAATTTAGACTTGTAAAATTTATTTTTACTTATTATTTGAATTGTAATTAATTTCTGTATTACTTACTATATATAACAACATAAAGTTTATTCGCGGGAAAAGCAAATTAATAACCACAATATTGTTATTTTCGAACTGTCAAATCAGGTTAGTCCTGTCAGACAGATGGGAATCTTAATCGCCATGTTTTATGTTGCAATAGAAACCATGGTACATTTTCTTGTGTCTGACAGGACTAGGTACACTAATTTTACAGTTATAAAATTCATGCTATCTCTTTCTTATTTCTACAGATAAAAATGGTCTTGACAGACGGACAGACAGACAGACGGACAACGGAGTGGTCCTATAAGGGTTCCTTTTTTTGCTGTTTTGAGATACGGAACCCTAAAAAAAAGCACAATGGACTAAATTTTATTATGTTTTGGCATTTGATAATCGTTGTGTGGTTGTATTTATTGTGTTATTTTTATATATGTGCAATATTTTTCAACGCATCAGATTTGTATGTAATTCCCGCTGCAAGTGAAGCTGCGACCTTCCGCCCTCGTGCCAGACTGAGGTATACACAATACACGCGCCGACGGCTGGCTGGATGTACCGGTATTTTTGTCGGTTCGCGCAACAATTTGTAACGGAGGCGGGGATTGAGGGGAATCCTTTAATTGGCGGCCAAATTGGGACTATTGATTTCCTTTTTAAATTGATAATGCCCGATGGAAAACGCGAGATAGGCTTTGGCAGTAACAATGAAAACGTTTTTGGAGATTCATGTTATGACTTATAGGTAGTTCCCATAGAATTTTTTGGTGGCTGAATGAATATAGTCACAGATTGTTTTGAACATCGCTGATAGTCTTTATAGGCTATGTGTGCGTAATGCTTCCCTTCGTTAATCGAATCAGTTAACTATTTCTTGAAGTTGAATGAGCGTCTATGGTGGACCCCCCCCCCCCCCCCCCACAGGTCCCAATTTAGAGGGTTTAGTCATTTTGTAAGATTTTGAAGGTCTATTCCTCATACTAGATTGAATATGGGGCAGCTATGATGAAAGAAACGTGTTAATTATTTTTCTGTGCTTTACAACATGTTAGAATGGAATCAAATCGGAGCCTGATACTTGGGTATCTATCCTCGTTAGAAGATGTTGCCAGCTGAATGAATCAAACCCAATATATTGTCACCTGGCTACACTGCATCCCATCCCGATGCTTCAGGAACATTAGTAGGGGAACTCTCCGCCCGTCACACCCCATTATTATTATTCGAGGTGGGGCTCTTTCAAGGCTCATCCAGCCTTGTATCACTGCGATCATTGCTGATCTATTGTGATCGCCGCCTTTACTATAGTTCAGTGTTGAGCTTTGCATCCGTTAGGAACCTCAGCAAGCTTTTGGCAGTGATTAGTTTCACTTTATCGGGTTGAAGACGGTAATTGTCGAAATAGGCGCGTCTTGTACGCATCAGTAGAATAGAATAGAAACGTTTCTTTGCTAGAATATAGTTACTATCATGTTAAGTTTAAAAATGTCCAACACAATCTGCCATTTGTATTGGCGTGCAAATATTACACATTAATTTATTATTATTAATTATATATCCTACTAATATTATAAAGGCGAAAGTTTGTAAGGATGTGAGGATGTTTGTTACTCTTTCACGCAAAAACTACCGAACAGACTTTCATGAAACTTGGTACAGTGATAGCTTATATCCCGGAATAACATAAAGGCTATTTTTTAACGCGGACAAAGTCGCGGGGCGTCCGCTTATACCCCCTAAGTGACAAAACGCCTACATAGAGGGCGCTGTTTCACAATGTACACGGAAATACTTTTCTACGCGGGCAAAGCCGCAGGAAAAAGCTAGTTTTACATAAATTTCAAAAATTTGGTACTTTATTAATTTTAAAAAAGTCAAATAAAATGAATTGTCAAAGTATGTCATCATAAATTGTGGACCACATTCGCACAGAAGATGCAATGGTGTTTCCTCTGCCTCTTGGCAGAAGAGGCAGAGGAAATGTGAACATTTTATGTACACCATTGACGTGCGGTCGACCGTACTTGCACATTCATCCATATATTTTTGTGTGTATGTCACGCGATATTTTCCCCTATTGTGAGCCGATTTGAATGATTCTTTGTTTATTGAATAGGCTATGTATCGAGGGTGGTCCCATTTCAATTGGAAAACAATATTTCACCTCTGAGGTTGGAAAAAAAATCAAGGTGTCATTGGTGTCATCATCATCAACAGCCTATTAATCTCCCCACTGCTGGGGCTCAGGCCTACCCTCTCAACGAGGGCGTGCGGGCTATAGTCCACCACGCTAGCCCAGTGCGGGTTGGTGGACTTCACATGCGCCTAAGAATTTCTTCTTCGGCGTATGCAGGTTTCCTCACGATGTTTTCCTTCACCGTTTGAGAGCAGTCAGTACATGTACTTAAGTTTCGAGAAAAAACCCATTGGTACATGGCCCAACCGGGGATCGAACCTCGGACCTTTCGATATAACAGGTCGCGTCTTATCCCCGAGGCCACGGACGCTCTCTTCCCGAGGCCACGGACGGATTTTGTCATTTATTTGTCACACTTTTCAGTCTTGTAGTTTCCGTCCTTTTTGCCATTGCATTAAGTTCCGGCACATTCCGTTCCGGCACAATTGTTTGCGCGACAAATTAACCTGCTGCGGAATGTAAAGGGGATGCTACACGATGCGTTCCGTTTGTGTCGGCCGGTGTGAATGCCGCCTTTGTGTTCAAATTCAGGCAATTTGCCGGCGCCCGCTCTGCAACGCGAGACACAGCTTCCGGCGCGGCGTCGCGGTTACGTAACAGTCGTGTAGGGAAGGATGCTCTAGCTAGAATATTGAATACTAGCTGAATCCCGCGGCTTCGCCCGCATAGAAAAGTTTTTCCCGCGGGAGCAGCTTTTCTCGAGATGTCTATGAAAAGGTCAGAAATACGTCGCGAGAATCAGCTAGTCCAAATCCTACTAATATTATTTTAAAGGCGAAAGTTTGTAAGGATGTTTGTATATAAATTCTATTCTGTTGTGTATTTGGACGTGAGGAAGGTTATTACTGTTTCACGAAAAAACTATGGAATAGATTTTTTATTAAAACTACGAGCATAGCTCTCTCCATTGCCCTCTGGGTGACCTTGAGCCTGGCCCATTGTGGTCGACTTTCGTCTTGAGACACTGCGGTATTTGGGACGAGAAGATGTCGCGTATTATCGGCATATTACATTTTAAATTTACTTAAATGTACAGTCGACCGCACTTCAGTGGAAACAGTTTGCCCTTGAGCTGGCCTAGCCTATTAGCCTTTAGAACGTGGCTGTCAAAATTAGAAAACTCCGCAGAATGTGGACGTCATTTTTTGATTTTCTAGAAATCACTCATACCTATACATATATATACGTGATAATAGCCTACAGCGACGACACCCAAACGGGTCGCGTCACATTCTGCAGACAATATTAATAAAACCCTATCGGGTGTTTTAACACTGAGGGATATAGAATTTCAATACTATGATAGACCAGTTTGTACCGGTTTTGTTTCCACTATACTTCACGTATCGGAAGACGCAGTGTAGGCAGGCCTCCCACAAGGTGGACCGACGATCTGGTGAAGGTCGCGGGACCCGGCTGGATGCGGTTAGCGCAGGACCGGTCGTCGTGGAGATCCTTGGGGGAGGCCTTTGTCCAGCAGTGGACGTCTACAGGCTGATATGATGATACTTCCGTATATTTTTGAAGGGCACCGCTGCTAACAGGTGACCGCGCTCTCGAGCGGAGTGAGTGAGTGGCTGGCTTTTGTTCGCGCGCGGCGAGTGAGTGCATCGCGCGGCCGATGCATCGCGATGTTGCGATACTCGCACGCCTTTGTTCCAGCACTTCGCTGCTTTGTTTGGGCTTGGGTATTGCCGGGTATTTTGTTGCTGCGAGTGGGGCGGGCCTGGGTATTTTGTTGCTGCGACACATACCTAACTAATTATAATGTAAACCTCATATGTGTATACCTATTTGTTTTTTGTATGTATGTATGTGTCGAAGCCACAAATAAATGGTTTAACTGTCTATCTACATGATATCACGTTCTACTCTTCAATTATTATAATTTAGACAATTGTTTCAAGATATTTTGCGGTCACAGAACATCGTATGTGTTTGTGGTAGAATCCCTATGAATTGTTATTGATTCTGTGATGACGTTTAGTTTTTTGGAACACCTGGAGAAACTTCGACAGGTATGTCGAAGTTTCACCAGGTGTTCCCATAAGGATAGATCCACACAGGGAAACCCCTGTCAGTCAACGGTGCCCCAATCCGCTTTTTGGTGGACTTACGCCTTAGGGTCAGTTCAGACCAAGCGGAAATTTGCCAGAGCACTTTTTGACGCCATTGTCAAATGAACCATATCACTACCTTAAAGACAAAATCGTAATTACGATATAAATTAAATTAAATTAAATAGATTTTTATTTCGGAAATTCATCCATAGTGTTAGTAAACAATCTTAACCACTAATGTTAGTATAATTAAATAAATCACATACACATACACACACAAACACACACATCCAGGGCTATACAATGACCAGACAGGGAGACCCCCCAGTACCCGGGCACATGGCTATTTGACCGCATGCAGCCGTATCCAGTGCCCCAGCACTGGGCAGTCCCACCTGTCAGCTATCGCTCTCAGGATGCCGCTGGCACTGCCGCGCACTCGGCTCATCAGGGATGCGCATCTCTTCCTGACGATGGCGTGGAAGCCATCAGTGTGCGCCTCCGCAAACATCCCCGATGCGCTACAGAAACGCGGCAGCCCCAACAGCACCCTGAAAGCGTTATTATATTGCACGCGCAGGGCATTGTATGTCCTCTGCGTATAGTTGGTCCACAGGTTGCACGTGTAGAAGGACTGGCAGTATGCTCTGAAGAGCGTCACCTTAACCTGCTTAGTACATCGTGCAAACCTGCGGGCCAACATATTGCATCGGACAGCCAACGCCCTGCGCTCCCTCTCTATGTCGGTCTCATCACTGAGATCCTCGGTGACCCAGTGACCCAGATACTTGAAATGTGCGACTCTATTAAGAGGAGTGCCACAGAGCTTAACTGGGGGCACGGTAGAGTAGCTTTTGGTGCCCGCTTTAAATACCATCAATTCACTCTTCTTCGCATTGTATCTGAGTCCATGGGCCCCGGCATAGGACTCACAAATCTCCAGTAGACTTCTCAGTGCACTGATCGAGGGGCTCAGCAGAACCATATCGTCCGCGTAGCTGATGTTATTAAAGCATACGTCGTCGATATAGCATCCTGCTTTGGTGCTGCTGAGTTCCTCGATCAGCCCATTTATATACAGGTTAAAGAGTCTGGGAGAGGTCAAACCCCCCTGCCTCACCCCACACTCCAACCTGTACACATCAGAGAATGCTCCTGACCACCTGACAAAGTTTGTTTGATTGCTGTACCAAAACTGAAACATTGAGATAATCTCATTTGGCAAGTCAGTCTCAGAATGCAGTTTCTTCCATAATATGTCATATGACACCAAATCAAAAGCCTTAGACAGGTCAAGATAGCAGGCATATATAGGTGTTTTTCTATCAGCGTAGTAACGAACAGTATGCTTGAGAGACAAGATTGCACTTTCAGTGGATAGTCCAGGTCGAAACCCGAACTGTGCATCATTTAAAAGTAGATGTTTCTCTAAGTGTCTGTCAAGCAGACTGTCCAGCACTTTTGCTATAATAGTTGCTAGTGATATGGGTCTATAGTTATCCAGATCAGAGGTATCTCCCGTTTTGTTTTTAACTATGGGTACAACAACCGTTTTCATAACCGCATCAGGTAGGTAAGAGTGTCCGACACACAGAGAGAAAAACATGGCTAACACTCTAGGTAAGTGGCATCCAGCATGTCGCAGGTGCTCAACACTGAGGCCATCATGCCCTGGCGATTTCCCTCTGTTCATGCCTTTCAATACTGCTGCTACCCCCCCAGCAGTGAACCTTATGCGCGGCTCCCCGGTCTGACGCTCAGCATTGATCACCCCTGACGACGTGCCCAATGGTGACTCAACTTTAAAGTGATTTTTAAACAGGTTTGCTATGCTACTGGGCTCGTGGACACCAGCCACGCTCACAGGGAGACTAGACCTTGGATTCAGTTTGTTGGTGTGTTTCCAGAACTTGCCAAAATCTTTTGCTGAATGATGTGATGCAATTATATCCATTTTAAGCTGTTCTTGGTTATTCTGGCACCACCTTAATTTTGATTTGAAAATATTCCTTGTTTTACACATTTCCTCATAAATACTACCAGTTCTAGGCTTACCGTACAACACCCACATTTGAAAACAAAGACGTGCCTCACTATGAGCGCTTTTGACATGTTTGTTCCATCCCACCACATGCTTACCTTTACATTTTCTCTGTTTATGACTATTTTGGGCAGACTCTGTAAGTATACATACAATCTGGCTATACATATTATCTAAAAATAGTCTGTGACTAATGTCAGAACACATTTTATCTGCACAACTTCTAAAAGCCATTGGAAAATCAACATCTTTTAATTTTGTATGACACATATCTCTATATATATTTATTTGGGCAGTGTCCCTCTCTCCCCAGATAACAGTATTACTATTTAAACTAGGCGTAACAATTTGCAGTCTAATTAAATTAAAATCACACTCAAGCTGTAATGGGAAATGGTCTGACCAGTATGTGCCATGCAGAACTCTAGCACCAACAACCGACCGGCTAGCAGCATCAGTCACTAAGCAGTGGTCAAGCCAGCGCAGGCATCCTTGATGAGCCTCACTGATGTATGTGTAGGTGTCTGGTGGTAGAATCTGCATATCAATACATGACCATGATTGCTCAACACAGAAGTTCAGCAGTTCATTACTGAACAATGTACCCGGATGGGCATTAAAGTCTCCTAAAATAAACACTGATTCTACACTATTACTCTCTATAATGGCATTAATTTCACTAAGACAATCGGTAAATTCAACCAGATTCTCCACTTTATCTGTTGGCATGTACACAGAGAGTATCAACATGGAACGCTTAGGGAGCATCATTTTTATAGCCACAAGACGCGCACTGCTACATGGCAACACACAAACGGACGAAAACAAACTCTTCCTCCACAATAAGGCCACCCCTCCATAGGGCCTTCCTCGAAGCACACCGGTTGAAGTGTCAACACCTGACTTACCGGTGTATGCAAATCCATCGTCTATGCTTCCTAGCATTGCTACATCATGCGGCAGAAGCCAAGTTTCTTGCAAAGCAAGTATGTCGGCTGACAGGCACAATTTTCTTATACATTCGATGGACCTAGTGGCTGATCTGCAGTTAAAACTTATAATTTTAGTTGAGCTTGTCATTTTGGGTGTTTTAGCCATCCTGTATCAGAGAGCTATCTCTGTCTAAGCTATTAGGCCTGAAGTTGATAAAGCGACGATATGACACTCCATCAGGCCAAAAGTCATCTTCCAAAAACACATCCATTTTATGGACTGGCACATAAATTTTGTAAGAATCATAGTCTTTCTGTTTCTTCATCTTCACCTTATTTAGAGTGACTGGAATGTTTGTTTTACTCTTAATATATTGAGAAATATCACTCATTTTCACATCTTTACTGACGTTGTAAATGTAAATAGGAGTTTTAATATCCGCAGCTCGAAACTTTCCATTAGGTGATATAACAGCTTTCCCTCTGTTTCCAACGAAGCGATTCCTTAGTCTTTTCCTCTGAATAGTAATCCACTCTTCATCCTGAATTCGTGGTTTCCATTCACCCTCACGAGCTATATCAGCAAACGTTTTATTTTGCGTTTTCATTTCTCGTTGACAGCTGGTACTGGTGGCGGCGGCGGGTGCGATTATGTCGCACGCGTTAGGCACCGACCCCTGCACAGGCGCGTTCACAGGCTGCGTTTGAGACGCAGATGTGCCTGGTGCGTTTATCTGTTGCTCCGGCGACACAACATCTATGTTTATGTCGCGCTGCCCCTCGCTATTGTCCGATTTTGCACAACAAATCTCACCTGATTTATGTAATGTTGTTGAAGAGCTATGCGGTGGAGAGCTAATTTTTCTATATACAGGACTCGTCGTTTCATCCAGGGACTCGGAAATTTGCGTGTGATCACCGGTGACAGGAACATGATACAATCCCATGGGGCCACTCTCGTATTGAAAGCTGTCTATTAATTTATACGCGCCTCGTTTTTTGTTTACATTACCCCTTTCAAAATTGTTCACTAGCGATACTTGCTTAAGGTTTTCAAGATCGGCCTTTAATAAATCCACTTTCTCGGTCGTCGCATACTGCTCTTTAATTTCCTTAACGTCACACTGTATTTTAAGGAGGTCTTTCAGAAGCTTAGTCACATCGACATGATCAAATAAAATAGGGGGTAATTTGTGAAGGTCCCGTGCAACAAACGTAGGAATTTCATCTGGATCTGTTTCTTTTATGAGACGAATAATATCATCGATGTCCCTTTGTGACTTACCGTCTCTCTTCCGGTTTATCTTGCGTTTTGTTGTTGAGATGGAGTCGAACAACATATTTTTGGCGGTTTCAATTTCAGTTACCGAGAAAGCACTTATACATATTCGAACAATACTTTCCTCGTCCATCACATCAATTTTGTTGCGAACAAAAGCAAGAACTTCATTAATCACGATATTACAATTTGTACATTTCACTACTTTGGAGGACATTTTCTGCGTTTTACAAAATAATTAGCAACAACTTCAATAAACACTCCTGCACGGCGGCCATATTGGATGGCGAGTGATATAGTGTGATAGGGTTTATTTGACAATGACGTCAAAAAGTGCTCGGGCAAATTTCCGCTTGGTCTGAACTGACCCTAAGGCATAAGTCCACCAAAAAGCGGATTGGGGCACCGTTGGTGGACAGAGGTTTCCCTATGGGGATCTATCATTAAGGGAACACCTGGCGAAACCTCGCGCCGGCTCTCAGAATGGAAATTCTAATATTTGCCGTATGCAGGTTTCCACGCGAAGTTTTCCTTCACCGAAAAGCCTGTTAGTAGTATAATATAAAGTAAACCATACCTACCTACTTAAGTTCGAAGCCACGTCACGTTCTCGCGGTATAAAACTGCCCTTAGCTTAGCTTGAGCACGAGGGTATAAACGTAAGAGCTAATAATGTGAAAGGGGGTAATTGAGAGAAGCTGCGCCAAGACTAACAGATATCAAGCCCGTTCGGTCGACGTTAACCCCCTCTGAGCTGTCCCGTTGAATAATAAACTGGACGGCCGTTACGCGGCGCGTCATAAACGAGCTTAATCTGTCGACGCATTACGCGGCGGGAGACGCGAGTGCGTTTTGTGTGCGTCGCGTGACAGGTGGGTGATTTGTCGCGCGTTTTTTTTTTGTTTGACTTTACGGCCCTGGAAACAAAGTCCTTCTAGGCCAATCTCAGCTTTTAATACACATGAAACCGTCGGATACAGTAAGGCCACCACGAAAATTGTGCACAATTACTAGTGCAAATCGTCGATCCACACTAAACTGATATCTACCACCGCTTCTTGGGTATTAGCGCCACAGAATATAATATAATAGTTTCCCTGACGCAACAAACTTCCCTTTTAGCCTTACGTTTTTAAATAGTTTGCGTAAAGCCAAAAAAACATCGGCTAGGTAGTCAAATATTGCAATGTATTCGTGTCTATCCATCATTGCTCCATCGCGTGCTTTGAATTTAGTGTAACGGCATTACAGACAACATGTGGCCGTGTATGACTTGTGTGTATGACGGATGACTCGCGGTCTAGCGGCGTCTCCCCCGCCCCCATACAAAATAAACAAGTCGCCGCACGCCCGTATTACGCCGACAAATAACCCTCTAACCCTCACGGGGCATGCGCAACGCGTACGTGGGTTAGGTGCGTTGCACACTGGCGGCTTTGAGCGCTGTGATATGATATCGTAAAGAGAGAAAGCAATAGAGGACGCACTAAAATAACAATAATCAGAGAGGGTCACACTTATTACAGAAGTGGTAAGAGTAAGCTAGACAGATATAATATCTTCTATCTCTTTCTACGTATGCGAATTTTTACAAATCATAACCTGTCAACACACAACAGCCCGACTAAAATAGATAGTGTTTGTTCAGCTTGACCCCGCCATATAAGAAGCGTCCTCTCAAATTATTGGGGTAAAAGACTATTGCTATTTCATGCTATACGCTGAGTACGGTTCTTTGGGATACTAGTTCTATGACTTATATGGAACTAAATCTAATATGAAACTAAACCCAAGGTAGGTTTTATTTTTACGGAATTTTTATGTAATTTTGAATGAATTATTTTTTTTCGTGCGTCGCCGTAAGTCGTAATGCATCAAACTTTTCTACGCGGGCGCAGCCGCGGGAAACAAAACAGCTAGTGTATAATTCTACCGTCAATCTTAACACTACCGTTCGCTCGCAAACGGCTATTGTAGTCACATTTGGTTGCGGATACCAAAAGAGGTCGTGTCGCGAACTGTTCCTTTGTAACGAGGGGGCGGGGGACCCGCGGTCTGCGGGACTGTCCCGCATTAATTACTCCCGCATTTTCATATTTAGTAAAATTGTCCCGCTTGTTGCTGTGAGGTTGCCGTAGTTGAACAGTTTTAATTTTTTTTAATCTGTAAGCAGAGAGGAGTTACGTTTAACAGATTTAAAAAATTCGGCTGTATTTTTTTTGTGTGTATGCTTACGCTATAATATCTTCGATTGTGAACCGGTTTGAATGATTTTATTTTATTGAATAGGCTGAGCTACATTTAGAGTGTGGTCTCATTTCAATTGGAAAAGAATATTTCACGATCAGAGAGAGATGGAAATAATAATAAAAATTGGGTATAGTCGTCTGTGTGCAAAAATCATATTTTTATACAAAGAAATCGATTTTATTTTTTTGGAAAAATGTATAAATATGTATTTAAGAGACAATAATATGAGACAGCTCTGTAGTTGTACCTTTTTTTTTTTCATTGTATTTCGCCCCGCAAGATGGCCTCCTAAAACCACCCTAAGAATCCGAATAACCCAGAGGTATTTGACCGATCATCGGAGGTATAAATTCTTGCCACATTACCGAAGCCCCCAGCTCGCTGCGCAGTGGGTACTCCTGTCCCACGCTCAAACGCAGGCCTGGCACGAGGCCAGTAATACTGGGCCCCACACTTCTTTGTGATAGATTTACGGACCCTTGAAAAAAAAGGCAAGCTTATTGCTATGCTAGTATATCTGCGACTCTAGAAAACATGAAATTGCACAAATTAGTAGGTACATTAAAGTATTAACTTTCTATCAGTGAAAGAGCTTTCAAACCTCATACATAGGTGCCGAGACTACCTCGCTTGTATGTGCTGATATGTTCACGTCTAGTATAGTTTGGTCCATCGATAAAGCATCCCCCTCATCGAAGCTCAAAATACGCCGACGCAGCGGTAGCGTCGCGACGCGTCTGTCGCGTTTGATATTTATCCTTTTTAACTTTATCTCCAAGTGCCAATTGACATACGCTGCAATGACGCGATAGCCACTTCTTATACGCCAGCCGGTGTGCTCACGTCTTTAAGATACCATGAAATAATTAGTAATATAATATAAATCAGTCCTTACTTAGGCGTCACGACTGCTGCTACTACCGCTGCGTCACGAAGCTACCGCTGCGTCTAAAAGCTACCGCTACGTCACGGAGCTACCGCTGCGCCACGAAGCTACCGCTACGTCACGACGCTACCGCTCTGTCAGCTTGTTTTGAGCTCCGGGCCCCCAGTACGCATGTTTGTGCCTGAGTGCTGCCCTGTGTGACGCTTAGTATTCGCCGCGCGCGGGCTCCCCCCGCAGTGTTTACGTGCGCCGATGTATGTTTACGAGCGCGCCCGACAGGGGCTGCGTTGCTTTGTTACTTTACTATGTATCGTTACTTCGTACCTCGAGCGTCGAATTGTTACAAGTAACTGTAAGACAAACATGTCTCATACCTATGGCGAAGTGGAGATTACTTTTGTTGCACAGACATTAACAGGTTTAAAGTTGTCTGTCACATCATGGTCTGTAAATTTTAACGATTATCTCACTGTCATCTTGCCGATTTTCGAAAAGTCGGAAGTGTCAATTTCGTTTTTATTTTCTAGAAGAGCGCTACCTTCTGCTACAAGTAAATCTATTTGCTTATATTCCCATACTTGTCTGCATACATTCAAATTACGCTGAGAAACGAAAAATCATTTCCAGTTTCATTTAAATCGACTCCAAACTTCATTAACAATGAGTGTTAATCTGTAGTGAGTCAATGAGTGTTAATACAATAAACAAAGTAAACCCCAGGGATTACAAATGCACTGTGTAAGTAAGCGACGCGGTAATCCAAGCGCCTCCCCCGCGTACATTACGCTAACTCAGCCAAGCAATCGCGGCATTATCTCAATCGGACTGTGCCATTACAGCTTATTGTTCGACCACTGTTGGTTGACACGACGCGAGGGTGTGGCCACACTAGCCGGACCAAAATTAATGATGGTCGGCCAAAAAATACGCAGAAAAATTAATAAGCTTCAATGACTAATCGCCCTTGGTATTATTTGAGTTCGAATTTATACAATTGCGTCGGATAACGTGATCCGATAGAAACTTTTTGTGTGATCAGATATAACCCCGAACGGATCGTATGATCCGTTGGGAATAACACTTTTGTTCATACATTTTCGATGAAAATATGTCATTTTCAACATCTTTTAGTAAGAGCCGTAAATCGGCTACTTCGACTAGTCTAGGCATTGTTATTGGAAAGACAACAATGCCTAGACGGACAAATTTTAATATCTTCTAAACAACAAATTATTGTATGAGACCGGTGTGTCATATACCACATAATATTTCATACATGACGTCTTAAGCTGCGCTGTGCTGTGCTGCATTCGGTTTGATCAGCCCTTGCATCTAAATACTTTCCTGTTACTGGAGCATTCGCAGCTTAGGAATCAAAGCCTAAAGCAGTGTCGTCACATGCACAACTTACATTCACAACAAAAACCTCCCTCCATCCCTCCCTTCCTCCCAAGCGTTTCAATCTCCCGCTCGGGCGCTCGACACACTGTACGGCGACTCATATAAACCCCCCTCGCGTCAACATTGTGTCGCATAAACCCAGCGGAGCGCGCAATAAATCCTGACATGCGACGCTCAGTTCACGGACGATAAGAACCGAGCGCGGAAGGCCTTCGGCTCCTTAGTAAATGGACATGTGTCATGCGACAACACCACCAGGGCCTACCCCTCCCCTCTCGGCCGAAGCTTACCCCCAACCCCCCGGGGATTGCTCTCGCAACTACCGGCTCGTAGGCTTCCAGTATTACAGTCCGCTTGTTGAAATACAGCCAAGTGCTGGGTTGTTGAATTTTGTGTTGTATGGTTGGGGGGTAGAGTCCGTTTTGCGGGAGGTGTTTGACGTCAAAGTCGGTATCAAGACGTTATTGCCGCACTACCCCCTTTTTACGAGCGCTTAATCCTCGGGTCGCTGTGTAGATGTAGTGGTCTCCTGCGTTTGCATTGTTGCGTGTGACACGAGACCTTGACACAAGTTGACATCTATACATTGGTGATAGATTGACCAAGGACTTACGTCTACAAGTAGAAAATCTGTTTAAATAGGAAGTTATAAGGATCCTATTTTAATACTTCTAATAATGTTGATAAAATACGAGTAGGTAGGGATCAACTTCAGGATTGTTCACCTCGCCAATAGATTTTTTCTGTTTGTTTTCTTTCCTTCTTTGACGCCGGCAGCGCTGTGTTGCAGTCGGGATCTGTTGTCAGTACCATTTCGGATCTAAATTAAGTGTAGCAGCGCGTGCTCCACTGTCTCGCTCTCCTGCAGACAGCCCGTGCACAGGGGACTGTCCGTGATGCCCAATTTGTGCATGTGTTTGTTTGCAGTGTCCTGTTACCATGTCAACCAGAAGTCTAAGGTTGGCACGGTTAACGCATTTTATATATGTACTGCGTTTGCGTTTTGTTACTTATAAGGTATTAGCTGACGCCCCGCGACATTGTCCGCGTTAAAAACTAGCCTATATGTTATTCCAGGATATAAGCTATCACTGTACCAAGTTTCATCAAAACCTGTTCGGTAGTGTTTGCGTGAAAGAGTAACAAACATCCGCACAAACTTTCGCCTTTACAATATTAGTAGGATCAGTAGGATGTCGCACCTTTTATGTCTCCAAATCTACGCCAGCAATTTCTCTAGTTGAGACTGACGTCAGGAATTCCCGGGCTGTCGTGCCGTCTTCGACAGTGGGTCTGGCCGTATTCAGAGCGCGTGCGCGGCGGCATTGCGGCCGTGGACTGAGGGGAGCGGGCCGCACTCTGTTGCCTCTAACCTCACCTCTACCTACCCCGCATTGTACAGGCTATACCGGGGCGCCTACCACCGGTATTCGATTCGTTTACCTCTGAATAAATCATTTCGGGATCACTCCCAGAGGGCTTGCGGGATGTTTCCTTTTGGAATCAATCCTGTTATAGGATTTGTGTAACTTTTCATATGGGAATGTTTAGGAAGTTGTATGCTAGCAGCAGTTGCCTGATGAGCCTAGCTGTTTATTTGAACCTCTTGAGTTTTATAGTCAGATCTTTAAACAGTTGTCGTTTAAAACACTCCTCATGTCTGATGTGGAAGATGTTCTTTGATGTTTATTTCGAGTGTTTACTTACATACGTACAGTCAACAATAGAGACAGGTAAGCAGGCACAGTACAGCGCTACTATAGAACTCTGTAATGTGCCTGCTTACCTGTCTCTATTGTTGACTGTACCTATACTCTGATGCACAGATTCTGTTGATAGACTTATGATGACCGACGCCGTTCCCTGGCACGGATAAGCTAGATAACTCAGCCAAGTACAGAGTACGCTTAGCAAAGATTCGGTGTCTACAAAATCCAATTAAGATTAAGCGTCTAAGAAATCAAAGAAAATAATCATATTCATAATATTTATTAAAACCACATGAACCTCTAACTATCGTCGATTAAGACCCATATCGGAAGACGCAGCGTAGGCAGGCCTCCCACAAGGCGGACCGACGATTTGGTGAAGGACGCGGGACCCGGCTGGATGAGGTTAGCGCAGGAACGGTCGTCGTGGAGGTGTCTGGGGGAGGCCTTTGTCGTGGCAGTGGACGTCTACAGGCTGATATGATGATGATGAAGAACAGTTGAGGAGTGGCGAGATTCAGTTAGAAGCTAAACGTCCAGACTTTCTTCTCTATTATATTAGTCGGAGATAAAAAGTTGTAAGTTGTACCAATGTATTATTTTTATATATATTTTTTATTAATATCTAATACTTACATTTAATTTACATAATATTTGGTTCAGACCGTTCTACTTATTATAAACCACTGGGTTTATATGTTAGGATGGTTGGTCGCTTTAACCTGTATAGTGGTCCCTAAACATACAACAGCAAGCATGCATGACATGCGTGATTGTCAAGTTGCATGATGGACCATCAATCAGTACGGTGAAGCAACGGCCAGCACGTAGTTTGCATGTCATGCACGTCAATCATTACATCTAGACGGTCATGCATGAGTGACAGCACGTAATTGCATAGGGACCACTTATGGAATGGATCACAGGTTTCTTAATACAAGGTTTTTTTTTATGTTACCTAACTCACATTGTTGTTCGTCAGGTAACATCTTTACCGACTTCCAAAAAGGAGGAGGTACTATGTTCGTCTGTATGTATGTTTTTTTTTTATGTATGTTCACAGATTACTCCGTTAATTGTGGACCGATTTCAAAATTTTTTTTTCATAGTACTTTTGGCTTTCCGCGAATCTCGTGAGTCCTGGATCAGTGTTAGGCAGTTCGTGTATAAGTGGTAAAGCCGTGTATACTCGGGGCGGGGCGGGGTCGTCGCGGGCGAGTTTATTTAATGCGGCTCGTTTTCCGCTCCCCGGGCCCCGGCGGCTCTCGGAATTGTTAGGGTTGGGACGGCGACAGGGAACTGTTACGGGACTTTTGTCGGTTAGCGGGACATTATTAGGATTAGTACTGATAATTGCACGGATAATTTCAGAAGTGCCAGGGAAGATTACATTCTTCTTTTCCTTGTAATGAAGTGATAAACTTTAGTAGAACTAAAACTTGTAATAGTTAAAGGTATCACTTCTGCAGCTGTCTTTACGTTGTCCCGTTATTTCGTGAAGTTGTCCCGTGTACTAAGGTTTACGCTAATGCGGCAGCCCTGCCCGCGCCCAGTCTCGGTGACCCTCCGTCGACTAATGAAATTATTCACAGTTCATCTGATTGGTGTTTCTTGAGGAGAAGCCGTTTTTAATAAAGATAATTTTCGCGTCAATTATTTATTAAATTATTGAAGTTAAAAAATCTGTCGGAGAACCGATAACCGCGTGGGCAGACGTCCACTGCTGGACAAAGGCCTCCCCCAGAGATCTCCACGTCGCCCGGTCTTGCGCTAAACTCATCCAGCCGGGTCCCGCGACCTTCACCAGATCGTCGGTCCACCTTGTGGAAGGCCTGCCCGCGCTGCGCAACAAAACAACGGCTATATAAATATTCCTATCCGTATTCCGGTGAAAAACATGCCTCGCTCCACCCTTACCGCGCGTAAATGAAATTCATTTACGCCAAAACAATTCGCACCCTTCGGAATGATGGACGTAAAATTTTACGGCGCGGTCCACGCCGAGGAAAAACGGTGAAATATGCAGCGGTGACTGTACATGCTGGAAATTGTTGCGTCTACGTAAATAAAGCCGTATTTTAACTCGTCTATAAAGAAACTGTGGTGTGTATGTCGTAGGCAGATCGTGGAATTGGGCAGATCGTGATATGCCTAGGCATTTCATGATTGTTTGATACAAGAAGATTCGAACGTCTTTGGTCGCGCGCGCGCTCCCTGTGGAGATCGCATCTTTTTGATTTGATGAACTTTGAACACCCTACATTGAAAGGGTCAGGCGGCCATTGCCTAGAACGTTGATTGTGATGTGCGTCGAACGACATGGCGGATGTTAGATGGCCAAATCATGAAGTTACATATGCCTAGGCATAACATGATCTGGCCAATTCCTACGATCAGCCCACGACATCTATATAGTCAAAGTCAAATTTTGTTTATTCAAAATTGGAATACAATATTCTCTTTTTGACGTCAATTTTCTCTAAAACTAAAACTATTCTGTGTATAAAGAAACCGTACTGTCGTAGTGTCGTAGATTATTTATTTAAAGTGTATACAAAGTCGGTCGGTATACCTATAGCGGGCTGGTAGTTGGTAGTCGGTCGGTCGCGTGGAATTATTCACTGACACAGTGCACCGCGGCCCAGGCGGCGTAGGGAGGCGATACTGGTCGATAATTATATCGACATACTTTGCCGGTAAAAAGTATCGATTCACAGCGAATTATACAAATTAATATGGTAACTTTGAAGCCTTGGTTCTCCGCCAGGGATTGGTCGGGGTTTGATCTGATGTTGGCCCCACCCAACAGATCAAGAAAGCCGTTTACGTAGACTAATGGCTTCTTTCACCACTTCCTGATATTGTTACACATAGTAATCTCAGTGATAAACTAATCTATCAGATAAATCTGTGTGAGACTATTTATAATATAAAGATATAGACAATCAGATACCTGTGAAACCAATAAATAGGCTATCTGTCAGATAAACTGAAGATAGGGTATCTGGGACTTTATCAGCAAGTGGTGAAAGAAGCCCTTAGAGTTGTTCAGATAAAAAAAATACCGGATTGTTTCTCAAACCCTAAGCTATTAATCAGATGGTAACCTCGTCAAATTCTGTTCAGCGGTTTCTAAGATCAGCCCGTACAAAATACAGGCAGACCATTTTTTTTTCGAGCCTTAACACTTGGACTTTTGGACATATATTTTTACTAGCTTTTTCCCGCGGCTTCGCCCGCGTAAAAAAGTTTTTCCCGTGTACATTGTGAAACAGCGCCCTCTATGTAGGCGTTTTGTTACTTAGGGGGTGTTAGCGGACGCCCCGCGACTTTGTGCGCGTTGAAAAGTAGCCTATATGTTATTCCAGGATATAAGCTATCACTGTACCAAGTTTCATCAAAATCTGTTCGGTAGTTTTTGCGTGAAAGAGTAACAAACATCCTCACATCCTTACATACTTTCGCCTTTATAATATTGGTAGGGTGGATTATGACGAGTGTACAGTCGACGGCACGTTGGTGGAAACACTTTGACCTTGAGCTGACCTAGCCTTACGGAGTCTATACTACGAGAGACCAGTTTATACTGGTTTTGTATCCACTGACGTGTGGTCGACCGTACTATAGATATGGGCACAAAGTTAAGGGCGCTAGTTAGTCATTTGCGTGGAATTATTCACTACCGGTTGCACGCCGCGCGCCGCCCGGTGAGCGCCGTAGTGAGGCGCGTCGCATGTCGATATTGTCATTAAATCAATTATTAAAATTCGTCTAGAATTATTTACTTGCTAAGTTCTAGTCGGTGTATAAAGCGTGACACACACTGAGCGGCGGCGTTGCGTTTTTTTCTGTAATGTTCGAAATAGTATGAAGCCCTTTACATCAAAGCGGCGGCGGCGCGGCGCGTTCTTCATACAAACCTTCACCGCCGCAACGCTTTCGCAACGCCGCCGCCCAGTGTGTGTCACGCTTAACTGAGTATTTAAACGTTTTTTGTCCATCTGCGTATTCGGCATTATGCGTTGAACTTTTGGAAAATACTAGCTTTTTCCGGCGGCTTCGCTTGCGTAAAAAAGATTTTCCCGTGTACATTGTAAAACAGCGCCCTCAATGTAGGTGTTATGTTACTTAGGGGTATTAGCGGACGCCCCGCGACTTTGTCAGCGTTAAAAAGTATCCTAATCTGTTCGGTAGTTTTTGCGTGAAAGAGTAACAAACATCCTCACAAACTTTCGCCTTTATAATATTAGTAGGACTTTATCGACAACCGGCTATGGTGCACCACTAGCGGCCGCCGGTGGCTGGGGGTGGAGGGTGGCGGCGCGGAAGTTTCCCCGTGATTAGCAGACGAGCGCGCTGTCGCCTCGGCGCCCGCCCACGTACCCACACGTACACTGGCCTGTGTCTGTGTACACAATACTCGTGCACTATGCTATGCTGCCTATGCTACGGCACCTGATGTACCTCTTGTGCTGCTTACAAGGCTGAGAGACACTGAGACATGTGCGATCGACCGCACGTCTCAGTGGAAACAAAACCAGTATAACCTGGTCTCTCATAGTATTGAAACTCTCTGATAGGCAAGTCCAGCTCAAGGTCAGAGTGTTACCACTGACGTGCGCTCGACTGTACATCGAATACGATGACGTACACTGGCGTATCAAGATCAGATAGTGGTTTGTATTCGACAATCGCTTGTGTGTTTACATTTAAAAGAAAGTAATTTTTATTATTTTATTTATAAACATAATGTCAAAGGTATTTCTCTATCGGGTTGTCCTCTTGGAAAATTCCCGTGGGAAAATTAGCAGAGCTGAGTGAGAATAGGTATCCTATCAACAGAGGAGGAATTTTTGAAATCGGTTCCGTGGAGATTACATAAAATTCACACGCGTAAGGTACCTACGTATGAAAAAATCGCCTAAGGAAGTCGCGAATGCCTTAAATTCCGGAGCACACCGGATGCTTGTGCGTACATGTAGCTCAGTTTGTATTGTATGCAACTGTAGGCGAACGTCACATTAATTCCTCTGTGACTTCACACCGGTTTCTGCGCGTGCGAGCAGACTTACTTTGAGCTGGAACACGCACGTCTGCTCCGGCCTGTAAAGTATTGTAGTGTTTCGTTGGTCTCCCTTATTCTGCACCACCCTCCCTTCCTCCCTCTACTGTATCCTCTCACTCCCCTCCTCTATATAATTTGCATCAGCGATCGGCGGTAGGTAAATAATATTAATTTGCACTTAGATCACTCAATCCGCGCTCCGCTAGTGTAACATGCTCCCCCCTTCACCCCCACTCGCCCCCCGCTGACCCCACCCCCCAACCCTCCCTCCCCCCTATAATTTGCATATAGCGTGACAATGATCGGTGTGTGACGGCGGGCGGCGCGGTTCACGGCGTTTGCATTTACCGCGCCGCTGCTCGAGTGCTTTTATACCGTGGGCTTGTGCGAAGCGTAGACACGGCCGCTGTATCGGTATTACCGGGATTCATCGGTATCACCGGTAAAGTACCGGTATTCCTCGAGATGAATCTTTAATTTTGATTTTTTATGTATTTCTGAAAACAGTCGCATGCAAAATTATAAAACTGAAAGACTTCGAGTTCCGCTAATTAATAACAAACTATCTGAAAATTATACGTCAAGGAATAGTAATGTACTTATTACTTACTAACAAGAGAAAAACAGAAGTATAAATAAAATGTTAATTAAATTTTCTTTTACTGTCTCTTATAAAAGTATTAATTTTTGTTTTTTTTTTGTTACAGGTAAGTTTTGCGTCACTTGCTATGAATTTCGATGAATCATGGTTAAGAATTTCCACAGCTAACATATCGTTTCTAAGTAAGTAACTTCTCCGTTTCAATCAATCAAACAAAATTCTTCATTTGTGAAACATAGGTATAGGTAATATGTTAACATTAAGTAAGCTCTCTATGTTATGCTCTCTACTTGACTGGATACGGAGAACCGAAGATCGGGTTCAGTGGCGCGCCTTGGCCTATGTCCAGCAGTGGAGTACTGCAGGCTGATGATAAAGCTCTCTGTGTTTCGCATACTTACAAATTTTCGTTTCAGCAACAAATGTTAACCGTTCGACTCTAGCACGTTGTTAGCTCTGTGCGGCGCCCAGAGCGCATGCGTCGAGCGCAGTGGTTAGTTCGGATAGGCCTGTGTAGTACATACGCTGTGGACATATTCCTTGCTTTGTGTACTTATTATGTTATCTGTCACAAAATTTTATGTCAGCGATGCGCAATTTTAGCTATCATATTAGATAATTGATTTGAATTGATACGTGCGAAACCGGCATACGCCAAAATTAGAATTTCTATTCTCAACTATAAAGCCTCTTTAATACGCTATTTCTCGAAGAGAGAGCAGGCAGACCGACTCGTTTCACATGAGGAGACGCCATACCTCGAATATGGACCTACTAAAACTGACCATTTCCCTTATCGTTTTTTTTTCTCAACCGTAAAGCCTCTTTAATACGCTATTTCTCAAAAATGCTTCCACTGTGAGCAGGCAGACCGACTCGTTTCACATGAGGAGACGATATCGAATATGTACTAAACTGACCATTTCCCTTATCGGTTTTTCTCTCAACCGTAAAGCCTCTTTAATACGCTATTTAGTCCCCCCCCCCCAGCAGAAAAACAGCGCTGCGCCTCCCGGGTGCAGCATCATGCTGAGTTGGTTACTTCGCATCCACAGCATCGTCTACATAATTTATATTAGGTTTAAGTAGATTACCTAATCTTTATTATAAGTATGTCTGTGGGCGGTCGAATAAATTATTTTTCTTTCTATTTCTCAAAAATGCAACCACTGCGAGCAGGCAGATTGACTCGTTTCACATGAGGAGACGCCATACTTCGAATATGTACTAAAACTGACCATTTCTCTTATCGGTTTTTTTCTCAGCCATAAAGCTTCTTTAATACGCAATTTCTCAAAGACGCAACCACTGCGTGCAGGCAGATCGACTCGTTTCACATGAGGAGACGCCAAACTTCGAATATGTACTAATACTGACCATTTCCCTTATCGTTTTTTTTCTCAATCATAAAGTCGACGAGACGAGAAATAGAACCTGCAGTAGTTACCGACAATCTAATTTGAAATCTAATATATCCAGTCATCCAACGCCCATCGCGTACAGATATCATAATACATGTAAAGTCGATTAATGAGAACTCACTACAATTCAAAAGTGCCACGAACATTCCGGTCTCTTGTGTTGAACTGTAAACTAATAAATGCTGCAACGCGTCTCGTTAATTTGAAAGCTATCATAATGTATGAATCGAATTAACACTTCAATGAACCACTAATTGGCTAAAGCCCGGGCGTGCGTCGAAGGACGCTACACGTGCGTAACTGTTTTATCGATATCGATAGTTTGAGCCCACCTCGCAGCGTGAACTGTCGACCTTTCGCCCGTGGTGAATCTGACACCCGGTGTGATTCGTCGTCGGACTATATTTAGATGATCGTGTTTTATGAGGAAAACATAGCACTGTGGAGTTTCATGACGCTCCTTAGGTATTATGTGTTTTGTATTTCGTATTCCCTTTTAATTCAAATTAAATCAACAGCCTATTAACATGTCCCCACTGCTGGAGCTCAGGACTACCCTCTCAACGAGGCCGTTCAGGCTATAGTCCACCACGCTAGCCCAGTGCTGGTTGGTAGACTTCACATGCGCCTTCTTCGGCGCATGCAGGTTTCCTCACGATGTTTTGCTTCACCGTTTGAGAGCTGTCAGTAAATTTAAGTACCTACTTAAGTTTCGAGAAAAACCCATTGGTACATGGCCCAGCCGGGGATCGAACTTCGGACCTTTCGATATGATAGGCCGCGTCTTATCCCCGACGCCGCTGACGCTCTTATATGTTCCCTTTGGTAACTACCAAATGCGATACCTCAACTCAAGGTCGCTCAACGCGCTATGGAAAGAGCCATGCTCGGAGTTTCTCTGAGAGCAGTGGGCTGGTCACGTCTGCCCGAGAACCGATAACCGCTGGGGTAGACGAGTTCTCGAGTGGAGACCACGACTGGGCAAGCGTAGTGTGGGACATGGCGGCTGGCAGTGACTGGATGCGGAGAACTGAGGATCGGGTTCAGTGGCGCCTAGGGGGAGGCCTGTGTCCAGCAGTGGACTATTGTATACTGATGATGATTTGGAGATCTCGATTTAAGAGGCTCTTGCTTAGCAACAAATTAGTTATCAAATCAACAGCCAATAATACCCACTGATTGTGTACAGTATACCTACTCATATCTGTATTTTGTTTGACTTTGACCAATTTGTACAAAGTTGCCTGCACCCAGAACGAACCGAACCCAGGACCTCTGGCTCTCGAATCCAAGGCCAAGCTGACAAGCAACTAGACGAACAAACAATATTATAATAATATTCTAAGGCGAAACGGAAGCGGGCTATTACGCATACTAATTTCAAGCCCAAAGCTGTCGTAAGGGAATGATTTACGGCGCAGATGAAAAGTATATTATGACACGCGGCCGTAATTCCCGTTTAACTGTATCCACGTGTCGATATTGGTGGACTTTAAGGTGTATTTTTAGCCGCGAGAGCGTTATACAGGACTCGCTCGCCGAACCGACGGTGGACTCAAACGCATTCGGTGTAATTTCTCACTGATTTTTGGTTGGAGAAGAAGTTATTTATACTTCAACATTTTCCAGAGTAGTAGGTACTAACTATGATGTCAGTGTAGTTTGAGTCAGGCTTTTCTTGCGTTTCCCAGAGTTTCATTTTTTTTAATTAGGTTTTGGCTTGGTAACGAGACCTTTAAGCCATATCTTATTTTAAATTTGAAGTCTTATTTCTTAAATCTATTCAACCGGCGGTTACAGTACGGGCGCCAAACAAAACAGTGCACGACTAGAGTTAGTCGGCGATTTTCATTAAGGTTCTTATTCTCACTAAATCGATAGTAACTTTAATGGGGGATGCAATGGGCAATTTTGCCACGAGCTGAAAGAGCTGTTTGTTACCCGCTTTTATATTAGTTTCCCGCACAATATGCACAACCGCAAGCACTTATTGTGTACAATACTATCACTATTACACATTAAAACCCGCAAAATACATAATTTAAGAACACAAAATAGAAGAGGCGACCATGACACTTCGCTCCCGCCAAAAGAGTCCTAGAGTTACATATTTAATTTGCTGTACCTAGTGCTGAAACTAGTGTTGTAGTTTAACGTCTATTATCTATTACTTGTTTCTTTAAAATCGATTATATTAACCTCTTTTTGCACTCAATAAAAAAAGTATGTGTATATTATGTTAGCTTATATCTATTGTAGATAGAAATGAGAATAGAAAAGAATGATAGAATTTGCGTACAAAGGAAAAAAAAATAGAAATGTCTTCAATAAAATATCATCATCATCATCATATCAGCCTGTAGACGTCCACTGCTGGACAAAGGCCTCCCCCAAGGATCTCCACGACGACCGGTCCTGCGCTAACCTCATCCAGCCGGGTCCCGCGACCTTCACCTGATCGTCGGTCCACCTTGTGGCAGGCCTGCCTACACTGCGTCTTCCGATACGTGGTCGCCAATAAAATATAATAATAAAAAAATCATATACATAATACTTTACTCCGTTTTTGATTTACAAGTTAACGAAATATACCTACAGACTTTTATTATTGATCGCTTTCAAATATGAAGCCAGCAATCCGAGCATATAATCGCGTTACGGATGCGCCGCGCTCCGCTCCGGGGCGAATCTCATTTTTATTAGCGAAGTAATGTGGAAAGAGTGGAAATGACACTGCACACGGACTTCCTACCCCCCATCGGGTGCATTCTACCGAGCGTTACATGAGCGGCGAAACTAGAATACCCTCCCCCGCGGGGCTCCATCAAACCTATTCGCGAGCGGGGGTGAGTAGCTGCACTAACGTTTGTCGCGCTGTACAGGTGTCCTATCCCAGCTGCCGTACAAAAATCATCCTCAAACACCCCGTGAAAAGATTCACAATGACTTTTCACAAAGGGTGGAGGCGAGCGCGCATGCGTGGACGTGGCAGCTTATGAATCAGTCAGTCGTATCTCGCGCGCGTCGGGCAACGGACGTCCCGTGGCGTCAGCGCGTACATCACAGAGTAGTGATGTGTGTCGAAACATCGATGTTTTGTCGCGCGCGCTCCAGTGAGTGATGTGGTGAATGGATGGTGGTGTAGTGATTTTTATTATTATTATTCGGTGGTAACAAGGTTTTCATTTCGATGACAAACAAAGGTACGGATCTTGAAAATTAAATCTAATAATAACACCTTTGGCTTCGGCACTAAATCATCATCATATTAGTCGATTCACATAATTTCTCAAAAGATCTCATTCTTTAAACGTTTGTCATCTTGTTCACCTGTTGGTCTATCTAAATGATAATATTATATGTATCTCTTACAAAATCTTCTTATTTTTTTATTGTTGATTTATTTATTGCAATGCTAACCTGCATACATAATTACATACAGGTAACGTCGTCGGCAATTATTAGCTTCCGATCCAAACGTGCGCGTGGGAGCTCCCACTTCCGTCCCTCCGGCCGGCGCACGGCGGAGTTTATGTTTTAATAATGGCCGTATTAGCCGCTCGCGGGCGACACCCCGCGGCTACTGACACCGCGCCTTGTGGACTTGTCGACACCCCTATTTTGTTGCTTTTGAATTATTGATGCAAAGTTCGCCCGAAGTTGTATTGGACAGAAACTCTTCGCGTGTCCTTCTTGCGAGCACTTTTGACATTATTCAAATAGAGTTTTTGGAGCTTCAATTAGGTGTTTGTGTATGTATGAATAAATATTAGCGAAACGATGTAATGTGGTCGATGGTGATACAGAACACTTCGAACCAGTTTGAAGACGTCAAATTCCGCTGTCGTCAGAATGCGATCCTGTCTTTCTTCTAATGATTATGATCATATACTTTTTCCTAACTTCAAATCACTCCTTCGACATTCACTCCTAAACATAGACCTTTCCCCAATGAATGCCACCACACCCGGTCCTCTGCCCTTTGCATCCAGCCGCTTCCGGCCACCTTCTTTAGGTCATCGGTCCATCTGTCGGCGGGGGTCCCACGCCGTCTCCACTTTACAACTCGTCTGCCCATGTGGCAGAAGATACATATTATTCTTATCTACTGCTTCTCACTACCGTCGCAAATTACTGTTTATGAATCTACAGATGACAAGATAAACAGCGAACTAAAATAATCTCTAAGCTATCTGCGGATATTCCTTTTCAAATCGAGCCGGATACTCAGATTTTTTTAACTTCTGATCTTTTAAGACCAGTGTCGAGAGAGGTGTTGACAGTCTGTTTATTTCCATTTGATGCTCCATCAACATCTTAGTTTTATTTTGACGATTTGATTATTTTTCCACTTAAGTGGTTCATAATAAACTGTGCCCCATTATCAGTAATGATAACAATTATAATTAGGAACCTACGTCTGCCTCGCTCCGGTAGTGGGCTATTATACCCGTCTGCTTTTGCAAATTATGAATAGAACTGCCAAGCCATTCTCACCGTCGTTAACTGTTGCTGCTAGTGCTAGGACTATTGTCTATTATCTCTTTTCTTTTATTATGTCCCTATGGTTTGAGCTTTTAAGCTTCTGTTTCTTCATTGTTGCAGTCTTTTGCAATTAAACTGAACACACCCTTACGTTGTCGTCTATTTTTACTTCTGTTTTGACTTTTGTTGTTAGAAATGGCAGGCTCTAATATCTAGTGTTGTGTGAAGATTATTGAGATATGTTCCAGGTTTACACTTCCTGCCGAATCCTGCCCACGTCACCCCTTGGATTAGGAAAGGAAAAATGAATTTGATGTCGATTTATTTCACTTCTGTTGTCTCTCACTTCTAACAGCTTTGTTGCGTCTTTGCATATAAAAACAAATCGAAATCGATAATTTTTCTGAACAACAAAATCGACCGTATCGGTCGAATGAAATTGCTCTTTAACTATTTCTGATGAATCCACGTTGGATTTCTCGTCACTATGCCGCATAGACCTAGGTGGTCTATGCTGTCCTGTCTCTACTTTTTCTGTTATATTCTTCTACTGCTGTTTGTGTAATTTTTTCTAACTCTATTCGATTCGATTAGTCACAGGAATAGTAACTGTGTTACTCTAGACTGCTCGTACTGTGTGTCATTCTATATGAACTAACTTAGTATACAAGCATAACTTCTGTCTTAAAACTTTGTGTGATTAACTACACCACTTGAAGATTGTGCGCGTACTAGAGGCGTATTATGTCGAACATTAGCCCGAGTTGAACCGCACGATCCTGCGGGAGCCACTCGCCTCCCGCCTCCGCTCCGTTACCACTTGTGTAAATACGCTCTTAGCTCTGATGACTTAGCGCTTACCGCGCTTCATTTTCTTGTGTTTGGTTTGTTTAGAGGTTTGTTACAAATCATGATCATCGTCCTCAGGTTCTTGATTTTCACTGATGGATATACCTTTTATACCTTATTTATATCTTTTATGTTATCAGGTCCTCTTTCGTCTGCCTCAACAGTCATCGGTTTTGCGTTAGAAGTGGCCTGCCCACTAGTGCCCACTTCTTCTTACTACTTAAGTATTTAGTAAATTACTTCAGCTTAGCTTTTTGCAATGAATCAATTAGCTGTTCTATGTTCAATATAAGTATTCTTCTCTCGGCCACAGAGGAATTATTACTGTCTCGGCCTAGTTTAACACTGTACCTAGTATTAACTAACGCATAAATATTATTTCCTTTGTCTTGTTCCATTCGTCTCATACTACAACTAGCTACTTTACTCTTCTGTCGCCATCGTTTTCAATGACTTCATTTACTGCAATATACACTAGCACCAATCTCGCTTTATCCAGCGGTAACTGAATAAGCTACACGTCACAGCTGCCCCATACGGTGGTTTTATGGGTTTTTGTGCGTGCGTGCCGCGGCGGCGCGGCGTGTTTGTTAATTTGCGACTGGAGCCCACCCTCCCCCTTCCCTCTCTCACCTCGGTACCCTCCTGCGCAAGACCGGAACCAGGGGCTATCGGGTGGGGGCCATTACCCCCTTCGCCGAGACTCTTGTCTCCATAATCAACCTTTCTAAAAATTTAAGCCTTTTGTAAAGTCAGATACATTATCGATATGACCTACTGGACTAGACGTAAGTAAAGGGAGGTTTAGGCGTTTTGATGATCAGACTGAATAAGTGAGACTTCAAAAGTTGTGAATGTATTTCAGTTTTATTTATGTTTTTGCCTTTTGATACAATAATTAATCCAAGTAAAGATTAAGCGTCTAAGAAGTCAAAGAAAAGAATCATATTCATAATATTTATTAAAACCACATGAACCTAGGGCACACTCGGTTATTTAATTGTCGATTAAGACCCGTATCGGAAGACGCAGCGTAGGCAGGCCTCCCACAAGGTGGACCGACGATCTAGTGAAGGTCGCGGGACCCAGCTGGAGGAGGCTAGCGCAGGACCGGTCGTCGTGGAGATCCTTGGGGGAGGCCTTTGTCCAGCAGTGAACGTCTACCGACTGATATGATGATACAAAATAAATGAGCTGAGCAAAAAGTTACGAACCGACAGACAGTATGTGCCCAGAGAAGCCCTAATAGGCCATACAGCCCGTGTCGAGGGTAGCTCTCACTTATTTACAAGTTTTCATATTATCATGCATTATATGACCCCCCAAACTTGAGTGCCGAATCCGCCCTTTCCATGGCCGCGTAGCTCATCGTTTGAACACACGCTTCCGCAAAGTGGTCATGCCTGTTGCGTTTTCTTTACTGCGCCATTAGGGACGCGGACTGTGAAGTCGTGCCACCATAGTCATTTGCCGAATGTTAATGATTGACGTCCATATCCGTTAGATTGCATACAGAGGATCGTCCGTCTTGTTATTTTTACATTTTAATTTCCATGTTCTGGACCGTAATTTTGTTACTGGGCTGGTCATTAAATGCAATCTGTAAAATGGTTTCCTGCAATTGTGTGGCAGTATCGTTTTGTATGAGATCGAGGGTTGGCACAGTGAAATGACACAGACAAATGAAAACATCGAAAAGAAATCCAAGGCCACTAATCCGAACCAAGAGTCTCACTCTTCCGCATTTGTTGATCGGCCGCGAATAATGGAACGTGAAAGCTGTACATACATTGTCTTTACGCTATGTACCTTACGAGGTAGAACGCTGCGCCAACTATCGCATTGCTGACCCACCTCTATCGCTTCGCTCAGTCTCGCCATTCTCTTCCCACACGCTCGCCGCGGTACGCGAGTGCTCCTCAAGTGTCCGTCTGTGAGCACCCACTCTATCTGACTGATCCTCGTATGTCAGTCTAGCCGGCTCCTATTACTAATAATATTACAGCTCGATTCATTTGTGTCGTCATTTCTTCATCACAGTCACTTCTGATGAAGTCAACTCAACATCTCCGACGAACAAAAGGAGCATTTTCATTTAAATATGTATATGCTTTGAATCAATACAACGACGGCACGAGCTAAATCTGCAACCTGCCGTGTCAGCATGCGTGCTCTATAAGACTGAAGCCCTCTAAACCTGTCAGTGGAGCGGCCGAGCGCAATATCGCGCCGTGTGTTTCCGCTTTGCTTTTATTTGTACCGATCGCGGCCGTCTCGCTACCGGATTAATTTTTAAAGCTACTCGCGTCCAGGGCTGGCAAAAGTATCAAATGTACAAGAAAGTGTTGAATTGTCCGTTTTGTTATCTGTTTCTTTGACATCGGCAAATACCATTAAGTTGTTACCATCAGATTGTTTAAGACTTGATTCGTTTATTCAAAATTGGAAAACAATATTTTCTTTTTGACTTCAGTTTTGTCTAAAACTACTCTGTTTCCACCTGTATAGCCGAGGGGTAGAGATAGTACTAGTTTACACCCATACCTATGTGTATTTGCGCTGTTTGCAATCGAACCCAGAACCTTGCTCAGTAGATTCTTCCTTCTATTCTAAGCACTCAGTTAATCGGGCCATCAAAATTATCCCGAGCGTGTCCGGAATCCTTTACCCTCTGGCCGGACAGAGGGTCAATTCCGGATGACACAGGGTCAACATTCCGGGGTACAGGGCAATCCGGCTGGTATTTGGTCCCTTTGGGGCTCGCATTATTAATTAATGTTCGATCTCTGTCAAACGGTGCATTCGGACACGGACGTATCCGGCTGGTGATACGTATTGCGTGTTCGGTATTAAATTCTAGTGTATACGAATTGCGAATACAGTTAGTTGGATGTGAGCTCAGGTGACCTAATGTTTGTCAGGACCAAAGTTCGTATTGGAACCGTATCAGAGTAGTTTTATGTATGTAATGTTTGTATGTAGTATTGTTCCCAATAGTTCCCACGTAGAGCCTAAACTGCTGAATCGATTTCGAAAAGCAAAGCATTATTGAATTCGTGTTGGTTTCGCAAGTGTCATAGGACACAATTTACTTGCGTCAAGGAGGCATTGTAGTCAAGTAAATAATGAATGAGTGTCAATGTAGTAATATTTTTTTACTTTTGAAGGAAATCGACGTGATAGATACCTAAGTACTTGCATTTAGAAGTCCACCAAATGACTCTGCTCGCATAGTGGACTATGTCGCACATACACTTTCGAACTATTTGTTACTTCAAAATTCATCCGAATTTGCTTTATATTGTCCACTGTTGACAACCCTATCCATATCAACGGTACGTTTCATTTATTGCCTCCGCCCCGTACTCTGTATCGATATCCATTTTAAAATTTAATAGTAGCGCTCTTTCAGTTATCGATACGAGCAAATATTAATACAATGCTCATCCGACCGTGGCCCGCACTGGCTGCCGGCAATAATTGATTTCTGTATCAACCGTTGGCACGGAAATGACATGTGTCTGGTTTCACTCGATAGTTACGTCCTTATGGCGTTGCTACGAACTGTAGTTCCAGTGTGCTCGGGTACAATGAATCCTGGTCGGGGCGGGGGACCATTTTCTTACAAAGAAGGTCACTTTATGCCCTTAGATCTTCGTCAAAGAACGATTTGCGTGAGATCTGATGGTGGACGTCTGGAGTATGGATGGAGGAGGTTCAGAGAGCCCTACACACCTAGTTTGGTTAAGTGTCAGGCAAGCCGTTTTCATCATCATAGACTAGTCAGAAATAGAATATTTTTTTTTCTTTTTTATTCTGACTGAGATGTCGAAGAAAAATAAAGCAATATGGCGCATGCTTCGGAACCGTCTACTGGTCTTTCGACTTTCGGCACACGGGGCAGATTTTTTCCCCGTTTCACTCTAAGCGCAAATGCTAAAGAGGCGTTGTCTACCCTAGCCTGTTGATTTCTAAACGCTTAAAGAGAGATAAGTATAGTGTCACAGCCCGAGTTCATCCCTGTTCGTATCCGTCCCTGGTTAAAAAGACCGACAGTCATGTGGCTTTTGTTACTTCTGAGTGTTTCAAACAAATGTCTCTTCCCCGCAGCTCTCACGCTGTTATTCAGAGTTGAAGAGGACCCTTACTGTTCAAGGGTACCGTATCTACACAAGGGTTGCTCGGATGTCTCGCGGGCAAATGTTTCATAAATATTCAAAACTTCAGAGCCTGCCCAGCCTTGTATCACTGCGACCGTTGCTGATCTATTGTGATCGCCGCCTTACTATAGATTAGTGCTAAGCTTTGCATCGGTCAGGAACTTCATCATGTTGAAGTGAGTGACACCTTTACGCACGAGTGGGCCGCTCTCGCACTGAAGGTGCAGTGGGGTTTCCTCTACTTCCTGGCAGAGGTGGGAACATGTGCTTCCACCAGTGTGCGCAATTTCTTCCTTCTCAGCGCTAAGGCCTCACTCGCAGTTTTGCGGTTGTATGCTTTGGAATGGTTCAACCCTGGAGCAGTAGCAGTAGCACCAACCAGTTTGATGCGCAACTGAACAAGCGGATCATCCCGCCGCAGCTTTCCCCGGGCCCCGTTTTTTTTTTAATATGAGGTTTCGGCTTGGCCACTAGACCTTTAAGCCGTATCTTATTTAGATTAAAGAGTCATATTTCTTATAACGTAAACCGGCGGTTACAGCACGGCAGTAAACTGCCAAACAAAAACAGAGCACGTCTAGAGTTAGTCCAAGGTTCACTCACATCCTCACTGAAGCGATAGTGCGCCGTTAATTATTTATGAGTCGGTGCATAGAGCGGTCCGCGAGTGAAGCAGAATGCCTCTCCGCGGACGGGGGCGCTAAATCACACCGAGTGACAGCACGCCCCGGGGCGTATAATGTTTTGATGCGGGCACTATCGGAAGAGCTGTATCTATTATATCGATAGCCGCGCGGACGTCTCTATTTTTTTTTAATAATTTTTTTTTTTGGTTTAATTTTATTTTGTTTATAGATAATTAAGTTAGACAACGAAACTAACTAGGTACTTACTACTTTTACTATAATTGTGTATTTCTAGAAGGAACTTAACGTTATACATGATTGTTTATGTACTTAGTGGTATACATATCAAATAGAATTTATTTATTTAAAATTTCAGTTTTGATAATTAAAAACTAAAAGAGACAATGTGGCGATGAAATTTTAAATTCTCGAAAGTGTTATGAGACTGGTAAATTAAAATGTGGTTTAAAACATCTGTGCAATACTAATCATTGAAATTCTGCTTAAAAATGAAAAAACACTGTTTTTCTAAAATGTGATCGTTTTAAAAACGTTGGATTGTAATCCTTCTAAAATGTGATACGTGTGTGGAATAGCCTGGACAATGTTTAGTGGATCGACAGTGTCGATAGGCTAGTGATGTGCCGTGTGTAGTGTTGTGATGGAGTATCGAGCGCCACATCCGTTGGTGAGCGTCGGCGCGCCGCCCTACTTCCCCGCAGGTATGCCCTTCATATATCGGTGTTGCTAGCTGCAGTTGTCTGCCCTACTCTATTTTCAATTTCCCGCTGTAAAGTCAAATGATCTTTCATCATCAGCCTGAACGAGTCCACTGCCGGACACAGGCCTCCCCAGCGCGCCACCGGACCCGATCTTCGGTTCTCCGCGTCGAGTCACGCAGCACGTCGCTCCATCTAGCGTGGTCTCCACTCCCGAACACGTCTACACAAGCGGTTGTCGATTCTCCGACAGAATTGATTCACTACCACATTCACCTACTTACATGGCTATGTCGAGAACTCTCTGGTAAATCACTTCCTTTCTTCGGATCGTGTCTCTCTGGGATACTCCAAACTCTTTAGGTCTTTCCATAGCCAGTTGAGCGACTTTGAGTTTTCGGACTAGACCCACTGTCAATGTCCACGTTTACCATCCTATTTACCCGAAAGTCCAAGTGATACCTTTCATTTTTCAATCATTTACACGCAAAACCCCTATGAGCCCTTGTAACAGACTCCCTGGACATTCAGGATCTCTTTCACCACTTGCTGATAAAGCCCCTGATATCCTATCTGCAGGTTATCTGACAGATAGCCTATCTCTTTTGTTTCACAGGTATCCGATAGTCTATTTTATATAATCTATCAGACAGATTTGTCTGATAGATTAGTTTATCTGTCTGATTACTATCTGTAACAATATCAGCAAGTGGTGAAAGAAGCCCTCAATCTCTTCCACGACAAGTCACCCGTAAGGAGAGTGTAGATATCCATAGATCAGGCCACGGTTTTTGTGGGCTATCAACATTTTGTGGGTTAATTGTTGTTTGCAAAATAAAATTTGTAACCAGATCTGGCTGGATGTAGTTGCTCCTTGTGGCGCAGCGTGCCCCGTTGTTTGCGAGTGATGCGGGATTAACGTGTCCCTCGCTCCGGTCGGGGGTTAATTGGCCGTGATGAGAGCGAAACGTCACGCCGCCGCCGAGGTGACAGCGTTATTGATGACTCCACGCCGCCGGCGGACCGGCCAATCGATTCTTGGCGTCTGTCTGTACCATTTGTGTCATTAGAAAGGCAAAGGAAGGAGGGACATTTAGGTTTCATACATTTTGGTCCAAATTTGAAATAGCCTGAGTTTATTAATGCTGTATTCTTTCTATTCCTCTAAGAATTTTTTAAGGTTAGTCTTTGGTAAGTTTGTTCCTTGGTTTTATTTTTCTTTCCGTATACTCTTCATTTGTGGTTGTGTATGCGCCAAAAAGGAAAATGCCTTTTTAAAAGTTCTTTAAAAGCGATAAATCGCACTAATCGCAGCCTTTCCCGCACTCCCCTCAGCAATTAATACCACCATAAACATTATCACATGTGTTGTTTCAAACCATAGAGCATAGACGTAATCACCGTCATTAATTATGAGGGGAACCCATTACCAAATACACGGGGAATGTAGGAGCGGACGAGTGTACCGTTTGTTGAGGCTTGTTCAACGCTTGTTGATCCGTTCTAGCGGCATTCGTTACACAAGGTCCTTTAAGAAAATGCTTGTTGATCCGTTGTAGTAGCATTCCTTACACAGGGTCATTCAAGGAAATGCTTGTTGATCCGTTGTAGTAGCGTTCGTTGCACAGGGTCCTTCAAGGAAATGCTTGTTGATCCGTTGTAGTGGCATTCCTTTCACAGGGTCATTTAAGGAAATGCTTGTTGATCCGTTGTAGTAGTATTCGTGGCACAGGGTCCTTCAAGGAAATGCTTCTTGATCCGTTGTAGCGGCATTCGTTACACAAAATCCTTTAAGGAAATGCTTGTTGTAGTGGCATTCGTTACACCGGGTCCTTCAAGGAAATGCTTGTTGATCCGTTGTAGTAGCGTTCGTTGCACAGGGTCCTTCAAGGAAATGCTTGTTGATCCGTTGTAGTAGCGTTCGTTGCACAGGGTCCTTCAAGGAAATGCTTGTTGATCCGTTGTAGCGGCATTCGTTACACAAGCGGGTCCTTCAAGGAAATGCTTGTTGACCCGTATTAGCAGCATTCGTTACATAAGGTCTTTTAAAATTAACAGTACAAACTTTGTCAATTACATATACAGAATGTAACAGTCAAATTGGTTACGCCATAGTTAAGAGCTTGAGCCCATAACAATAGAGACATTATTAATAGGCTGTTTATTTGTTTTGATTGAATTTACAAGAAAAACAACAGTCTAAATTGCATTGCACTGCATTATTCAACGTAATGACAAAAAAAAATCTGTAGTTTTCGAGTTATAGACAGACAACCAAAAAGCTCATCTCTTCGTTTTCGTTTACGACTTCAAAACTATTCTTGTTTGTAAATTATTTTTCAATAAGTAGCATACGAACTCCCACAGCAAGTGTCTGCCGTCCCCAACCCTTGTCGAACTGCTGTTTCGATTGGAACCGACTCCCGAAGGATGTGTATTGTTTGACTCCAGCTCGGAGTGCACGAATAAATCATACGTTAACGCACGGTTGACAGTTCAATAACCGTAACATGTACGGACGGAGACGCGGACTGTCCGCGGCGACGCGGCGGCGCGGCCACCCTACGGCGGTGCGCGCGCACGCGCTCGGGCCCGACGCTTTGTTGTCTGTGGCTCGACACACAGGCGGCTAGCGGGGTTGCATAGTGAGTGCCCGAAATCTTTTTGACGGCTATGTGTTGTTGGCTGAATCTTAGGAATCAAACGGGAGCTGTGCGGGTTCACTAGAGATGCTCATTCAATATGAGAGATTTTCTGGCAGTATACACTTGAAGAGTTGCGTGAAATAGTAACAGACAGACAGAGTTACTTTTTCATTTAGTATGGATTAGTCCAAGCTTGGCCTGTTACACTTTTGTCTAAAATCATACATATAACGGGGTAGGCACAAAGAACGGAGCGCCAAATATCGCGATCCTGACACACCTCTGTCGCTTCGCTCAGTCTCATCAGTCTCTTCACACAAGGTCGCCGCGGGACGCGAGTGCTCTTTACGTGTCCGTCTGTGAGCACCCGCTCTATCTGATTCTTGTGTCCTTGGCTCTTGTTCTAAAATCATGAGTGGCTTTACCCTTTCACATTTCGGGGTCAGCTGGTTGGAGGTAGGAAATGATACAACTGACGATCTGTAGATGCATGAATTTATTTACATTTGTCACTATACAAGACTTGGCTACAAAGCTGAGGGAGGCCACGGGTGATCCTCTGTGCAAGGAATACCTTGTTCAGAGGATCAGTCTGGCCCTCCAACGAGGCAATGCAGCCAGCATCCTCGGCACTATGGGTCCATCGCCCAGCCTCGACGATTTTAGGTTATTTTAGTTTTTATATAGGTATTAGTTTTAGGTATAATTTGAGTAGTTTTATTTTTATTGTACTTATCTTTTCCTATATAATATAATATATTGCTGTCATTATTTATATTTACATACTTATACTCCCAACAGGTGACTGTTGAGAGAAGTGCTTATATCTAGAAAGGGATAGCAATATCCTGTGTTCCCACAATCTCTTTTAACTTCTGCCGCTCCTAAATGGGAAAAGCACTCTCGATGGAGGCAACCGGGTGCTCCTGGGGGTTGCGCGTGGAGGAGGGGGGTGTAACGGGATCCGGCCGGAAATGGCCGTCAGATTTGTCGCCCCGCCGGCCCGCCAATTACCGCCCGACGCTATCTGCCGCCCTGGTAATTTATATGTATACAGTGTTGCTTCCAGCGCCGGTGTGGGAGAGGCCATGTTTTTTTTTTGGGCGAAGGCTTCGCAATCGGGTTTATTTTGGTGAGGCCGGCCCCTGCCCGTGTGACTTCGTTTGCGTTTTTTTTCTTGTTCATGGATTTTTCGGCCAATTGGGAACAAAGTCCTTATAGGCTTTAAAATACAAAAGAAACGGCGGTTATAGCACGGTCTCCACATTAATAGTCTAGTGCCCGTCGGCGATACACTGCAGTTCACATATTGATAATGTCTTTAATGAAGATTTGACAAGGGACAATTTGGAACGATCTGGTTAACTGAACTATAAGTACAACACTACCCATTACTTATCTTATCTTGGTCCCCTTTTCTGAGGAGTCACCAGCTTCACTTATTTAAATAATTCAACACGATTAATTCTCTAGCATAAAATGGAAAGTCTACTTAATATAAAAAAAACTAGGTGTCGTTTCCGTCAAGATCGAGTGACTTCATAAAGACCTGAAGGAAAATTGGGGTCTCAAATTAAGAATATTAAATCCACGCCGTGATGAATTTCACCCAAAAGCGTCCCAATTTATAAATTGTCTTCTCAAATTGCTTTGTTTCGTTCAAGTATTGTTTTCTATGTGGCTATTTATGATTTTAAAAAAATCCTGTTTGAAGTGAGGCAATTTAAAGTTACTTGCGTTTAACGGGATTCTTTGCTCCTTTCGTTCTATATTTGGACGAAATGAAACCCTAAAACGGCGCTCTTTTACAATTAAACTTTTGTTAAAAAAAAAAACTCCTCCTCGGGGTTGTCCTTTGGGGATGTCCTTGGACGTCGATAGATTCGACTCGGTCCAAAATGTACTTTTCTCAAAATGTCCATTCCCAAAATGTTTGATACCACAGATGAAATCAAGATAGAACGGCCATGATCATTGTTTTTTACAAGCGTTTCGTACGCGCCCAGCTTTTTCAGATAAACCATGCCTGCAACACGCCTTCTTTGCAGTTTTGTCTTTGTTTTTCAAAATTTTGGTTAGCCAAACGATCTTCTAATCGTTTTAAGCAATTTCTTCCAGACAACATCATACATCCTATCTCACTCGAGAGGTACACTCTATGACTCCTCATTTTTCCATCAAGCCGTTTGGATGCTACGAGGTAAAATAGAATCCCAGATACATACATACCTAACCTTGCCTTTGCCGTCGTGGGTATAAAGCAGTTGCTTGATTTTGTTCTTTAATCTTTATAAAATCTAAGCTTTTCCCACTGGTTCCCACCTCCTTAGCGTGGTATAGCAGCCGTATAAGTAATATTGCGTAATGCGGGTTGGTAATAAAGTGGAGCGGCGGTGGTAATGCCAACAGATGGAGCGCGCCGGGGTGCGGCGACCACCGGTTCGTGGCCAGTCGGGATTATTATGAAACCTGGCTCGTGACAACATCTGCGAACTGTGTAGCAGCTGGGTGGGTAATGATATACCACTTCTTAGCTTCAAAGTCTTTAGTGATGTTGCTTGTAAGTAGAGCCAGAAGAGTGAGACATATCTCGAGATGGATTCGAAACATCCCATTCGCAACTCGTCCCATTCACATCTAAAGAAAAGAAAGAAAGAGTATACTTTATTGACACCATTGCATCATCTAAAACTAATAAGCACATACAACTATCGTTTAAATGGGGTGAGCAACAGTGGCAAAAGGACGCTGCCTCAGCTTTTTGCCGCAGAGTAGAAGCGGCACTGATTTTCAGGCAGAACCTTAGATTTGTTTTCTCGTCCCAATACCTGGTATAGTGGGACACTGGAGAAGCTAAGCAAAGATTAGATTAGATTAGATTTATTTATCACACATTACAAATATTAATACATAGTGTAACTTACGTAAAAGGTCAAAGTTAATGTGATCGTCAAAGAAACAAAATAAAAATAGAATACAAGATGTCAAAGCCAATACAAAATGTCAATTTTACACAACTTGTGTATGATCATTAATAATAAAATAATGTATATAAAACAAGGAATAAATATCATGTCAATGTTACAATTGGAAATTAGGATTTTATATTCATGTACTCTTTGACAGAGTATAATTCTCTATCCAATAAGAGGTTTTTTAGTCGACGAGTAAACGTTTCGTCATTCGATTCGTCCTGTATGTCAACGGGTAGATGTGCGTAGTAGGTGGGCCCTATGACGCGCGGGTTGGTCAAAAAGAGATACAATTGCTGCCGCAGTTAGCAGTAATCTGTTGATTGGTTACAAAAGGCATTACATAAGGCAACAGGATACTTGGCTGCTACGCACTTGCTACTAAGTTACTTTGACTTATATACCAAGTACCAACCAACACAGTGTCCTTTATAATTGTGCTGTAATTTCAAGCCTCAACCTCAATGGATATAATGAAATGCTGTCCACCGCGAGACCCCTAATGTATGCAAGCAATTACCTGCACTCATTATTTTCCTGCAGAGTCAGTCTTAATTTCCCCTAATCCGATGGTCGCCCTTCCCCACGTCCGGATAACCGTATAAAATAGCACGGATGTCCTTATCCCGCGGATCGTCGGAGGCGATATAAAAAACCCTCGCCCCCTTACTTGCCCCCCTTACCTTACCCTCTAGAGTGGGGTGGGCGAAATGAACCACTAAGCGGAGGAACTTTGCCGCGAACGTAAGGTTGTTAGTCACATCTCCGGGATTTCCTTTTTTTCTGTTTTGAGGATAATGGTGTTTGGCAACTGCGAGTAAATATGATTTGCTCTTTCTTGCTTGCGCTAAGTGGTTTTGATGTTGGCGCTTTGACGGTTGTTTTCATTACAAGTTCTGATTTGATGTTGGGTACTCACAGCTGTACATTCTGTTGGATACACGAAGAATAGCCCTTTGGCGGGATTCGTGCAGATCCTCCTCATATACAGTGCTATAATGTGCCTTAGAGATCTCGACGTCTACTGTTGAACATTCTATATTGTGCGCCACCTCTCTCGGTCCTCTGCTTTTAATCATTACAATTCTGGCATTGACTTGGCCTTCATTTTGTTAACTACATACAGAATAAGATTGGTTTTGTAATCTGTCTTTGATTACAAAACGATTTGCGTAAACCTACAAATTGTACCAAAACGCAAATAAAGAATGAATTTGATACACAGAATACCTACCGCACATCAGTGTCATGAGCAAACAGACATTTCGACTTCCTGTAAAACATTTATTTTTACCGTAAACCAAAGTAAACAATCCCAGATATCCGTTTAAATCCGAATGGAACGAGCAATTAAACCAATAACAAGCTCCACAACGCGGGGGCCCCAAATCACGACGTCGGTTTAACGGGCGCCCCAATTAGACGTCTGTCAGTTGCCCACCCAGACGTCTCTGTCAACAGGGCCCCCTTGTGGGGGACGAGGTCCGACGGTGTCGGGTGCTGACTGCTGACGAACTTGTCGTACTAACCGACACGGGTACAACCTGGAGAGTTGATTTATTCTTTATGGTTTGTCAATGATTCTAATCCTAATATCAAAAGTGGCCTGTTCCGCCTATTTGCCAGTGTTGAGAGTATCAATGAAAACTCCCCTGCTACAAAAGGACCTGATACTAATTATTCAAATGGAGACAATTTCCTAAGTTAACTTTCTGGTGTCCAAATGTCGTCTAAACTCTCGCATAGAGTTTATAAAATGTCGTGAGTTTAGATTGCGATGCAGAATTGGGTGACGAAGTTTGATTAGGTATTTGTCGTTAAGGTCTAATTTAACTCTCGGAAGTCGGGGTGTGGAGTCGGCTTTAATGCAAAACTTTAATTAAAAGTTGACGAGACACCGCCTGCTGCCCCGAGGATTATCGCTCCCCAATCCTCTTCAAAATTCATCCACGAAACACACCAAAATAAAACGTACGCGCCTGAAAATACGGCTCTCGGAATTATATTTCACCAAAATGAACCATACTATCAACGCCGCAAATCACGTATTACCCCAACAAATAACCGAAGAAATCGCCGTAATCCGTGTTCAAAGTGAATTATACTTTATTACGCGGACGGAGAGCTTGCTATTCCTCTTTGCGCCTGTCGAGAGCACGAGCGTGAGGCGCCCAAATGGAAATTGATTCGCCCCGCTTCAGAAGGTCGCAAGTCTCTAGCGATTTGTCCAATATCTTGAGACCCCTCTACGGATGGCTCTTTCACCCCCGACTACCTGTTTGTATAAGGATCGCGGGGTTTGGGGCAGGTCAAGTTGTGATGGTGATTCGTGGTTCAGTGAGGGTATATGTTTCGTTGTAATGTCGAGGAGTTCAGGCTCCCGAAGTGGCGAGGGTGTACGATTACGAACAGTAATCGCCTTGATCCCAATGAAGTTGGTAACAGAGTGCTGTGCCCGGTAGAGTAAATGGGTCCCAGATGTGGTCAAGTAGGTTTTGATGCGTACCTATCCTAAATAGCGGACAGTCCACCCACATACGCAAAAATACCTTGTAATCATAGCAAAATTTCAACACGTATCATAAAGTTCTGCTATGTAAAACCACCAATTTACATGTCTTGATTATAACGATGGTCCTATTTCAAATGTCTTATTCCTGTGTCCTAAAGTTAATCTTCTAAATTGAAATACCTGTCTTAAAACATAATGTTTTTATGAGTTTGTTTTAAGATTGAATTGTTATTACCACCGATTCATTAACTTCACTATATTTTTTTAAATTTTCAAGTGTATGAATGATTTCTCTCAGAGACATGGATTGAGTATAGCGTAGGCAACAATTGGCCGCAACTCTCAACGCTACTTAACATTTGACGGGTGTGTAGGCGGGAGGGTGGCACGCCGCTAGGCAGGCTGTAATGGAAGTCCACAGACGTTACTCTGGGGGTTTGGTACAAGAGAGTAGCAAAATGGATTTGTTTATCGGAGATACGATTTAAGGGGTCATTGAGTTGGTATTATTACCCGATAGTCAAGCCAGAACGGGGCTTACTATTGCTATAGGAGTAGGACGTGTTTGAACTGTACGGGTCTCTTATTTTAAAAGGGCGAGACTAATTTGAAAATGTGATGTCATTAAATTCGCCTCAGCAACTCGAGTTACTATGGGGAGGGTGTACAGAATGAGGGTGGGTGACAGCGCTGTTGAATTTTTCGAAATTTTTGTGTTAAGTTTGTGGATTAAATTATTCCTGTTGATAGTTATAGTTTTCGGAGATAGTAACAATTATTACGTAGGTATCTTATTTCACGTCGTGCTTTGTTACTATCTATGTAGGTACCTATGTGTTGCCCTAACGTGCATGGGAAGCAATTTTCTTATATAAACATCTTGTTAAGCTAATGTTGATTAAAATAACGCTCATGTCAAATTCATATTAACATGAAACCTTACCTAGATCACCGATAAAATATTTACATGTCGTTGTTATATGCAAATTGAACCATTTGAATCCTTTGTTAATCTCCGTTGTCTAACAATCGCTCGTCTCCTGTCTCTTGCTTTCCAATGTCACAGGGCGCAACCCCGGCCGCCGGGCCGGGGTGAGCGAGAGCGGCGTCTCCGCTCGATCACCCTCGTTTGCGTCCCCTGTACCGAGCGAGTGGCCGCGGGATGGTGCTTCACGGTCACCACTTATAGCCGAAAGCACTTACTAACGATGTCCCCAGTGCGTACTGCATGGTTCACATGGACGAGAACTGTTTGGGTTTAACGACTTTGCGTTATGTCGCTTATTGCGAGCTTGTGAAATAGCAATTATTTGGAATAACAAAACTAGTACTGCACTAAAACTAAAGAGTTTTTGTCAGCAATTATTTTTAATAATAAAGTGTTTCTTTTATCTAGACGATTTTTTGATAGTATTGTTGATTTAAATACGATCTAGTTTACGCTCCGATTTTCTTTTCCCTGCTTTTTATTGCCCAAAAAAGTCCCAGAGCATTACTTAACGTCTACCAAATGACACGATAAAGGTATATTTAGCATCCAGACACCCTCGATGATCCGTGTTTATGTCCCGATCTCACGCGGCCGCGGCGCGGCTCGCGTCGCACGCGCGCCTCGGGCGACGCATAAAAAATAAAAACGTCCTATTTACAGCGACACGCTGACGTCTGAGTGAAACCATATGTGACGGTGTTGCCCGTCAAATTAAACAATTAATGGTAACATTAAATGAGCCGTGGAAAACTTTCGTAGTTGTTAAACTGGCTGGCTCGTAAATTTTTGTCTACGTTTTATTGCTCAATAACGTTTATTGAATTTGCTGATTTAAATAAGTGTCCTTTTTTATTAGTTTCAGTAACGTCATCCCAGAGGAATAGAAGAAACTAAATTCTAGGCACTTTATATAAAAGCTCTCTCATTGTGGACAGCTTCTAAGCGACATTTCGTAGACTTCAAAATCAACCTGTTGCCCCCATTAATGAATGAAAAACAATTAAAAATGTTTATTTCGGTAAACTTACTCGCTATAAACATAGTTAGTTATATAGTATAAACATAGTTGTTGAGACTCTTTTGTACACTTCCTAAGTAGCTGCTTTCGGCGAGTGACTCATTCAAGTCAAGCCTATTGTCAATGATAATAATCTGTCATTGTTGAAGAAATTCTATTTACATGTCGGGTCAACGGTCTGCGCGGGAGTCGACTCGAACTCAATTAATCACAAGCGAAGTGAAGCGCACTCACAAATATTTGCGTTGAATCAACCCTACTCGTATACATACGAGGATACACACAAGCGTTTTGTGGATGAAAATGTTACTGCGAAAGTCCGCGAAGAGGCAAATCTAGCATTTACTAGTAAAATATAGAATTAGTACATGTCCCCGAATAGGGACATATAGCCACGAACGCCGTGTCGTCACCAGGATGTTGATAAGAAACATCTGTAATATAGCCTAGCTGTAGTGATTGACGTGCATGACATGCGTACTACGTGCATGACATGCGTACTACGTGCATGACATGCGTACTACGTGCATGACATGCAAACTACGTGTTGGCCGTTGCTTCACTGTACTGATTGATATCAAACATGATGATCCATCCTGCAGCACGACATTCACGTAAACGTTGCATGTCACGCAAGCATGATCGTTTAGGGACACTTTTAGAATTAGTCGATTGATGTCTGAGATTTTGCTTTTTGACATAACGACATTTGTCAAAGAAAAATTATAAATAACAGACAGCGAGTTAGTGAATTTATAAAAAAAATACCAATTTTTACTGATAAATTGTGGGATATTCCGTTTAATGGGCTTAAGCAGAAACATACGCACACAAAGAGATACAGTAGATGCGATGCGATCGACTTGAATTGCTACCGAATCCAAAATAGGGTTGCCGATATCTAGTCATGGGCGGTGTGGTGGTTTGCCGGCTTCGTAATATAATACACTAACGGTACAGCTGTAGTTATCAGTGGTCATTGTTGTGTGGTGAAATGTAGATTAGTTAACGTGTTTGTACACTGAGAGTTGAGGCAAAATATAAGCTAGACAACTGAAAAATTATTGATAAAACTCAACGTTTGAAGAATCGTACATAGAACTCAACGCTATGAACGTAGTAAACTAGGACTCAGTTAATAAACCTAATGTGCCTACGACACGGCACTACTTAAAACATCCTAAATTTTAGTCGAAAAATTATTTGAAGACATTGCAGCCTTTGGTCAAAAGTTAATGAATGGCCAAATAATCTTTTGGATTAAAATTATGCTTAATTTAAAATTCCGTGCGTCAGTAGCGTCGGGGATAAGACGCTGTATATATATCGATAGGTCCGAAGTTCGATCCCCGGCTGGACCGTGTACCAATGGTTTTTTTTCTCGAAACTTAAGTACATTATACTGACTGCTCTCAAACGGTGAAGGAAAACATCGTGAGGAAACCTGCATACGCCGAAGAAGAAATTCTTAGGCGCATGTGAAGTCCACCAACCCGCACTGGGCTAGCGTGGTGGGCTATGGCCCGAACGTCCTCGTTGAGAGGGTAGGCCTGAGCCCCAGCATTGGGGAGATTAATAGGCTGTTGATGATGATGATGAGATCAAAGAGAGAGGTCTAGTCGCATAATGACCGCATCATGAACGCGAATTGCTCTAAACGGGAAATGTCTTAAATGTAAAAGTGCGCTGGCTCCTTTCTGTTCCGATTGTGTGTGTCATCATCATCATCAGCCTGCACTAGTCCACTGCTGGATATAGGTCTCCCCCAAGGCTCGATCCTCGGTTCTCCGCATCCAGTCACTGCCAGCCGCCTTACGCAGGTCGTTTCATTGTATGTGTGATTTAAGAAAATCTCTTTTCTTTTTCCAAACAAATTTTTTATTACCATACTGATGGTTTTTTTTGTAATGTATAAATATTGTTTTAATATTCAGCTTATTTTTCAATTTGGCTAGGTTAGGTTATGGCATATTAAGAAAAATTCCTTTTTAATTGAATGATAATATTATCTTCGCCGATCAAGGCGTTCTGTGTTGACAGAACCTTTATAAAATGACAATCAAAACAGTTCAACTCAATGAAAATAGTCATTATAACCTTTACAATCAAAGGTTCCACCTATCTGCGAACTTGCGCCTAATCTATTCAAGTGGGGTGGGGGGTGGGAGATGACTTCTCGCGACTCAAATTAGCGCTTCAGACTGAATTAATTACCGCTCGCCGCTTCGTTGACAGCCCTGCCCCGCTTTACCCCCAAATAGGGCTGTCGCGAAACGAGAATAATAATTTAATATTGACGCTGATGGGTTTGTTTTAATTTGATTCTCTTTACGAGTTTGTAATTGAGTTAGTGTGTGCGCATGGTTTTCAGCGGTGGTTCTTTAGTTCTTTAAGCGCTTAATTTTCTTCTAATGAAATTCAGTTTTATCTTCGCACTGTATGTCTCATCTTATATAATTTCCAGAAGGTATTCAACTCATTATGGTATGGTCTTTCTTAAATTTCTACTAGGCAGGATTACGAGGCAGAAAATCTAAGAGTTTTTAAGTTTCAATGCTCAGTAGCTATGGCTGTTCGTTGATAGATCAGTGAGGTTACCTATGTTTAAATAGTTTTTTTAATAACCTTGCTTATCTACAACTTTTCTACTATTGACTATGACGAGGTAGAATCGTTTTTGCACTACATCACCTAAAGGATACATGCTTTCACACCAACACCAATACACACACACACACACACACACACACACACATCCACCACTATAAATTTAATATTGCATGAACACAATAACTATTCTTAAGTAAATACTAAAATAGAATAAATACCTGATATAATAATATTATTGTTACCTGCTGTCATTAGTTGGATTACTTTATTCTTAGTTTGTTTTAATATGTATAAGTTATTAAGTATATATAATATGATATAATATAATATAATATAATATAATATAATATAATATAATATAATATAATATAATATAATATAATATAATATAATATAATATAATATAATATAATATAATATAATATAATATAATATAATTAATAATAAGTTAATACTTTAAAACCATACCATGGCTATGGAAGAGCGGGGCCTTCTGGTACAGGTGTAATAGAAGACCTCAACCTAGTTAAGGAAACACTTTATTGGTTGCCTAATAAACAATTTTATTTATTTATTTAATTTATTTATCTACTATCCAGTCATTTCTTATTAAAACTTTTTAATCAAACTCCTATTAAATTCATTTGACTCATGGCGCTTCCGTAAAGATCGGCAGTTCCGAAGCCGCCAGAGGGAGCTCGCTCCGCGGTCCGCCATTTTGTTTTTCAGCACTACACTTTCTCGGTGTGCCCTTTATAAATAATTAGTCTAATTAATAATTTACGTGAATTTCCTGTGATATTTTCCAAAATCTTCAAACTTTGTGATAGTTGTGAAGAGTTCTTGTTTACAAACTTAAATATTCAGATGTGATGGGTGCTGCCAGCCCTACGGAAGCCGGCGCTGTTTGCCCAGTGTAATTGACAAGCCCAGTCGGACGCTGACAACACTGCCGGGTTGATTGTTTAATTTTGGATAACGGCTTGTTATATTTCAAAAGGCTTTTAAAGTTGTTGCGGCCGAGCGCCGCCGTTGTAACTGTTTGCGGTTTGAATTTCATTTACGAGTAACTAACTAATAATTGAATTTTCATTGTTTCAGGTAAGAATCGAATTAACTACAATGGGTTATTGTCGATCATGGAACTAAAGGGTTTCGTCGATGGTAAGAACGCCGACTAAATTCAAAATAAGATATGGCTTAAAGGTCTCGTTACCAAGCCAAAACCTACTTTAAAAAAAAGGACTCCCCCAAAGTGCGCCACTGAGCCCGATAATCGGTTCTCCCCATCCAGTCGCTGTCAGACGCCTCACGCAGATCTAGCCGGGGGCCACACTACGCTTGTCCACGCGTGGTCTTGTCTATCCCAGCGGTTATCGGCTCTCCGACAGATGTGACCAGCCCACTGCCACCTTTATCGTACTAATTTTAAGTTCATTTATAGTTCAAAAACAACATAAGTACCTAATTATAGTTCTTATATTTGTAAACATCCATTGTTTACTTCCTAATAATAATATTTTAGAGCGTCAGTGGCCCTGGGGATAAGACGCGGCCTATCATATCGAAAGGTCCGGAGTTCGATCCCCGGTTGGGTCATGTACCAATGGGTTTTTCTCGAAACTTAAGTACATTTACTGACTGCTCTCAAACGGTGAAGGAAAATATCGTGAGTAAACCTGCATACGCCGAAGAAGAAATTCTTAGGCGCATGTGAAGTCCACCAACCCGCACTGGGCTAGCGTGGTGGACTATAGCCCGAACACCCTCGTTGAGAGGGTAGGCCTGAGCCCCAGCAGTGGGGAGATTAATAGGTTGTTGATGAATGAATGAATGAATAATATTATAAAGGCAAAAGTTCCTAAGGATGTGAGGATGTTTGTTACTCTTTCGTGCAAAAACTACCGAACAGATTCTGATGAAACTTGGTACAGTGATAGCTTATATCCCGGAATAACATATAGGCTACTTTTTAACGCGGACAAACCGCGCGTCCGCTAACACCCCCTAAGTAACAAAACGCCTACATAGAGGGCGCTGTTCCACAATGTAATTATTCTTTATTGCACCAAATAAATTTACAATGAAAAACAAACAAGAAATATGTGTACAAAGGAGGACTTATCTCTAAAACAGATATCTTCCAGCCAACCCTCACTGTTAGAAAGAGTAAACATTACGGGAGATCTAAAGTTGTGCATGTTAAAATTTTAAAAATATTTAAGTAATAACAAATATACCTAATTAAATATTATAATATACACATACATATATAACATATTAATAAGTATTTGTAAGTACACGGAGAAAAACTTTTCTACGCGTGCGAAGCCGCGAGAAAAAGCTAGTCTTTTATAAATCTCTCCAACGCGCGTCCCTCTATAAATATAAGTAAGGAGAAATAAGTATAAATATACGTCATTACGGCATGTGCTATGATCGGAATGTACAGTCACAAACTGGTCGCACAGTGGTCTTGTTGATGCGTCGGGTCAATTGGGTGTTGCGACCCGCGGCCCCGCGCGATTGGACGTAACTGCGTTAGCACAGCCGCCGCCCACCACCGCGCTGATGTGCATCAACATTTATCTACATAAATAATAATGTTTGGACAAATTCCCACACGGCTGTTTAGTCCCAAACTAAGCCGAAGCTTGTACACGGGTACTCGACAACTCATCATCAGCCTGCACTAGTCCACTGCTGGACATAGGCCTCCCCCAAGGCGCGCCACTGAGTCCGATCTTCGACTCTCCGCATGCAGTCACTGCCAGCCGCCCTGCGCAGGTCGTCGCTCCATCTAGCCGGGGGGCGTCCCACACTACACACTCGACAACTGATAAACATAAATAAATACTTTTAAATAAATACTTAAATACATACAAACACCCAGAATCCGAAAACCAACAGTTATGCTCATCACACAAATGTTGACTCCGGGTGGGAATCGAACCCACGACCTTTGGCGCAGTGGGCAGAGTCATTACCACTACGCCAACAGGCCAGTCAAATAATGAAAAAAAATGTACTACAGGGTGTAGAATGATGAAGTACCTTCCTCCCTCTAGTCTCTTTTACTTACAATTGTGTAAGACAGTTATATGTTTTTACTGTGTCATAAAAATTAGGTAAGTGTTCCTATATTTCGGGTAGGTAGTGTTTGGAGAAAGTATATTTGAAGTTTTTTTTTCTCCAAAACTATACCTACCTACTTGTACCTCCATAGAATGTTTATTGTCTTCGTATACCAACCTATATTGATTGATTTTGTTTGTTATTCTTTCACGTAGGCTCTTTTACATAGGCTATAATATAATTCTTAAAGATATTACGTAAATTGACCAATCAAAATTTGGTAAAAAAATGTGAAACCGCAGGCAATTAGTTAAATGTGACAATCAATTGCTAGTAGTTGAATATAACAATAAAATGCTAGTAGTAGAATATAACGGGTCGGGCTGCATTTGCCTACATCGCAGAAAGTCTATGCTGGGAAATGTCGACTACGCAATATGACTACTTCTAATCATGTACACGTAGTATAATGTCATAGTCGCAAAATGACTACAATGTGCACAGTACAGTCAATGTTAAAAAAGTTGGGTGTTTCCTTGTGGTCCTACTAATTTGTCTTACTAGTGGGACCACGAGGAATCTTCATTTCGGATGACAGCTGTCAAACTTAAAACAGCTGTAACTCGGTAACTAGTGATCCTAGACTACTAGTTTGTATAGAGAAATTATAGATCTCATCGAGGTCTTCATTTCGGATGACAGTCAAAATTTTGACAGCTGTCATCCGAAATGAAGAAGTCATCGAGATTATCATTCCTCTATACAAACTAGTAGTCTAGGATCACTAGTTACCGAGTTACAGCGGTTTTAAGTTTGACAGCTGTCATCCGAAATGAAGTTATCGACGAGATCTATTATTCCTCTATACAAACTAGCAGTCTAGGATCACTAGTTACCGAGTTACAGAGGTTTTAAGTTTGACAGCTGTCATCCGAAATGAAGATCTCGACGAGATCTATTATTCCTCTATACAAACTAGTAGTCTAGGATCACTAGTTACCGAGTTACATTCATTCGTTTTTATTCTTCGCGATGGGTATTTATTTTGTACTAGTTATATTAACCGTGACTGTACTAAAATAAAAAAGTAGTCATTTTGCGAGTAAGACATTTTGCGATGTAGACTAAATAACAAAGAAGGCATTATGCGTTACCTACCATATCGCTATATAGACTTTCAGCGATCTAGGCAAATGCCGCCCGACCCCATATAACAATAAAATGCTAGTAGTAGAATATAACAATAAAATGCTAGTAGTTGAATATAACAATAAAATGCTAGTAGTTGAATATAACAATAAAATGCTAGTAGTAGAATATAACAATAAAATGCTAGTAGTTGAATATAACAATAAAATGCTAGTAGTTGAATATAACAATAAAATGCTAGTAGTTGAATATAACAATAAAATGCTAGTAGTTGAATATAACAATAAAATGCTAGTAGTTGAATATAACAATAAAATGCTAGTAGTTGAATATAACAATAAAATGCTAGTAGTTGAATATAACAATAAAATGCTAGTAGTTGAATATAACAATAAAATGCTAGTAGTAGAATATAACAATAAAATGCTAGTAGTAGAATATAACAATAAAATGCTAGTAGTTGAATATAACAATAAAATGCTAGTAGTTGAATATAACAATAAATGTCGTAAGCTCTTTCCATGGAGTGTGTTTAGATACATACATCGGGTGATGCATTAGCTTGGGTCAGATTAATCGAGCCGAGTCAACTGCGGGGTCGCGGCCCGCGTGTATGGAATAGTTGGTAGCTGCCTCGGTACCCTGCGAAATGAATCGACGTGGTACAATCAACCGCACGTCAGTGGAAACAAAACCAGTAGGTATACACTACTGGGTGTCTCATAGTACTGAAACTCCCTAACAGACTAGGCCAGCTCTAGGTCAAAGCGTTTCCACTGACGCGCGGTCGACTGTACAATATATTGGTGTATCTGCCACGAGACGTTTTTGCTACGCTGTTCGAGCCTCGTGCCTGCCCCCCGTTCTTAACCTGATTGCGAAATTGCTCCCCCCCTTTCCTAACCGGATTTATTTCCCCCCTCCACAACCTAACGATATGAACTCTATTAATAACTTTACAATTTACAAATCCCCTGACGCAATCGTAAAGCTATGGATACATTGATCTCGTATGACACAACACAGCTTACATTGAATTGCTTTGCAATATACAAAATGATCCAATATGCAAAATCTCTAATCGTATAACTTCACATAATGTCATAACGACCACATCCTCGAACGTCCACTTCCTCAAACGTCCACTTCCTTGAACGTCCACTTGTTCGAACGTCCACTTCCTCAAACGACCACTTCCTCGAACGTCCACTTCTTCGAACGTCCACTTCTTCGAACGTCCACTTCTTTGAACGTCCACTTCCTCGAACGTCCACGTCCTCGAACCTCCACTTCCTCAAACGTCCAACACCTAGATACTCTGAACTTAATTATCTACGGTTTATTCTTTCACCTCTTAAGAATGGTATGGTAATGGCCCTGATAGGCTAGTCCAGCTCAAGGTCAAAGTGTTTCCACTGACGTGCGCTCGACTGTACTAACAGCATAGTCTCCACTCCACGCACACCCCACGTAGCTGTTACAGCGGGCAGCGGCGGCGGTTATCAAAAATGAAATTTTTTTAACCGCTTCACCGCACCGCAACAATGGACCCCCTTCCGTCCCCCGTCCGCGGTCCCCTCGTTCCCCTTAATTACGTCACAGTTTGTTAAATATGAAAAAGTTTCGGATCTCCACGTCTGCCATTGACAAGCCATTATTAATGGTGGTCGCAGTTACAGCGTTTTCATTAGAAGCGACGCGCCCATACTCGCCGATGGAGCGGAGAACCAACTTAACCCTTTGGCTGGCAGGGTTCAGAGCGCAATACCTTTTAAACTCGGACGTATATCGCGTCCGTAGGACATTTGACATGAAACGTAACCGCGATTTACATTTTGTCAAGACAATAATAATAATGTTTGGACAAATTAACACACGGCTGTTTAGTCCCAAACTAAGCCGAAGGTTGTAAAAATGGGGTAGCTGCGGGAATACTGTCAGTCCATCTAGGAATTGGAAACGTGAAAACATAGCCGCGCTTCTAGGAGCTCCTCTAGAAACTCGATATCGGCTAAGGGGTTTCCACCCCTCGAAGACGTGAATTGCACGAAGACGTGAACAGCTATTTAGTAAATAAATATTTCATGTTTCTAGACACCAAAGCAGGGTTAACTTATTGAGTTAATGTAGGTTGTCAGGGTATTAAAGTGTCCCTAAAGGATCATGCTTGCAAGACATGCAACGTTTACGTGAATGTCATGCTGCATGATGGATCATCATGTTTGATATCAATTAATACAGTGAAGCAACGGCCAGCACGTAGTTTGCATGTCATGCACGTAAATCGCTACAGCTAGACGGTCATACATGAGTGACAGCACGTAATGCATTACAAGCCGCATGATCGTTTAGGGAGCCCATTATAGATACCTACCTATATTCAGTGTACGTCACAGAGTGTCGTTAGAGAGACGTCATAGCAACGCGGGTTCCGCGTGACGAGACCCCTTCTGGTTCCCAGCGTGACGTCGCTCTGACGTTATTAAAATTTAAAACGCGCCCCCGCCCCGCCCAGGTGCGGCGCACGCGGCGCGGCGTCATTAGCTTGACAAAAGGGTCGGCGGCCTATCAACATAATAATAATGTGCAGTTGCAATATAAGTAAAAAGCTATTTGATCTATCGATTTTTAGAGTAGTCGCACCGGAAGGTCTAAAAGAAACCCGTTATGGTGATTGTAACCGAGCGGATACGAGTAAAGCTTCCACCCACCAATGGTTAATGGTTCAATCACTGACAGATGGCTTTCTGGTGCTTTCTAATGGGCTCCCTAAACGATCATGCGGCTTGTCATGCATTAGGTGCTGTCACTCATGCATCCGTCTAGCTGTAGTGATTAACGTGCATGACATGCAAACTACGTGCTGGCCGTTGCTTCACTGTACTGATTGATAGCAAGCATGATTGTCCATCATGCCGCATGATAATTCACGTAAACGTTGCATGTCATGCAAGCGTGATCGTTTAGGGACCACTTAAGCTTGACTGACTAGCTCCTTTGGGTTACTTTTCACACATACACACACTCGCACACATACAACATCTATACTTACATTAACTATTATAGGATTGTTTTTTTTTCTCCTTGTTCATTTGGTGAAAATCTTTTGAATGTTTAAATGAAAATTTAATGCCCTTCTATTAGAAATAACTTGCTAAGTAGAAACGCGGGGTCTCCTGCTACAGATGTTTATATAAATAAGTACTTAATAGGTGGTCTCTATCACGTTTTTTTTTTGTGTTGGGACTCTGTCAAGGCTTGCCCTACCTTTAAACACTGCGATCATTACTGATCTATTATGATCGCCACCTTAGTATAGTTCAGTGCTCAGCTTTGAATTAGGAACTTCCTGGGTTACGTTTGTAATTGTGTAATTACAAAAAATAATTATATGTAAGGTGTATCTTTAAATTTTTAATAACTTATGTGTTTCCATTGGTTGCAGGCGCGAGCGCAAACAAGATCGCGAAGCGAACGGAGCTTGCGCCCAACAAGGGGGGCCCGTTCGCGGCGGCGCTGCGCACGCTCGCCAAGAACGCCGGCCCCGACGCCAAGGACGGTGAGCGCCTGTGCCGTGCCCGCTTGTAGCTGTACCCCTCCCCCCACACCATCACACTGACGACCATACTCCTTCACGTGTCGATAATCGTACCCCTTAGTAGATAACCTTATCCGTATTCGTGACAGACATTTACAACTAACAATACAGTGCTCTGTGGCGGAAAGACGGGCTGAGCGAGAGACCGGCGTG